>PYHX02000467.1:97861355-97996284 GCA_004302925.2 Cochliomyia hominivorax | reverse complement strand
ATAAAAATGAAATTTAAAGTTAAAATCGTTTATAACTCGGTAAATACTGCGTTTTTGGCCAAAATAAGCTTCATTTGTAATCATTTTTTAAAATATGAAAAAAAATTATAAAAATTAATTTTAAAGTTAAAATCGTTTATAACTCGGTAAATACTGCGTTTTTGGCCAAAATAAGCTTCATTTGTAATCACTTTTTAAAATATGAAAAAATTTATAAAAATTAATTTAAAGTTAAAATCGTTTATAACTCGGTAAATACTGCGTTTTTGGCCAAAATAAGCTTCATTTGTAATCATTTTTAAAAAATCAAAAAGTTTATAAAAATGAAATTTAAAGTTGAAATCGTTTATAACTCGGTAAATACTGCGTTTTTGGCCAAAATAAGCTTCATTCGTAATCATTTTTTAAAATATGAAAAAAAATTTTATAAAAATTAATTTTAAAGTTAAAATCGTTTATAACTCGGTAAATACTGGGTTTTTGGCCAAATAACTTCATTTAATCACTTTTAAAATTGAAAAAATTTATAAAAATTAATTTTAAAGTTAAATCGTTTATAACTCGGCAAATACTGCGTTTTTGGCCAAAAGCTTCATTCGTAATCACTTTTTAAAAAATCAAAAAAATTTATAAAAATGAAAAATTAAAGTTAAAATCGTCACTTACTCGCTAAATACTGCGTTTTTTGCCAAAATGGGGTTCATTTGTTATACTTTTGGAGAAATGTTATTAGTTGCTTTAGTTGCTTTCACTCCTTTTAAAAACTTGTCAAATAATTTGTAATAAATTTTAATATGATTCATCCTGTTACTTGCGGAGGAAGTTTCAAATCGCGAAAAAAGGCAAAGCTGGGGAATGAAGCATTATTTACATATTTTTTTACATTAGGAAAGCTGCATAAAGGAGGGGGAATGCAAATTTCATTTTACAAACGTATAATAACCCATTTATTTTGACACCCTTTGTTATCAGTTCTTATTTTTTAAGGAATAACATAAGTGAATATAACCCAATTTAAAAGTCTCTTATTTTTATGCAAAATTTTGTTATCAATAGAGTTATGATGATATTTCTTTATCATGCAAATCCCGAGAGAGATTTTTATTATTGTTATTTTGCAACAAAGTAATTTGTTGGCAAACAAAATTTATTTCATTTTTTGTCGCTGCTGATAAACATTGACACGGTTTATTATACGTGGATTTCATTCACTCTTTTTTCCGTTATTTGCGCTAAAAGAAAATTAAATTTGTTGTCTATTAAAAAAGGAGTGAAAAAAAGTTTCTAAGGATGTTAATAAAGTTTTATGCATAAAATTATTATGCGCTGAAGAAAAAATTTTTAAAAAAAGCGTAGAGAATAAAGAAAAGAACTTCAATTTTACTTACTTATATCCGTTTCCGTATTTCATTTGAAGGGAAATGTTTATATACAAAGTCTGTTGTCAGTAGGAGTTTTTAAACCCTTTTCTTCCTATTTACCGAAATAATTTCTATTGTTGTAAAGTTACTCACGTGTGTGTGTATGATCGTTGCGGGTTTATGGTTTGAAATGGGTTAAACATGTATGTTCCATTGAATGTTTGTTTGGGTAATAAATCTTTCAATGTCTTTTGTTACACTGTTGAACAATTGACATTCGATTGCCTCTGATGACATCAATTGTTAAGTCACAATTTTCTATTAAATTTATAGCAAAGGTTAGGGAAAGAGTGGTGGTTAACTCTTCTTTACAAGAATTTATTGTGAGAAACTGAAAAAGGTAACTTGATCTGAAATTGTGTTGTATTTTCAGTAATTGATTAAGTTAATTAGAAAATTAACAATATTTGAACATTTTTGGAATAAGCTTTAAAAATTAAAATAGTACCTTAGAAATCCCAAAAGTACCAGAAAGGTGTATAAAAGTCGTTTAATGTTTTCGCATTTTGTCATTACTCGTCTTATTGGGCAAACATTTCAATTTTCATTGTTTTCCAACAGAGAATCCAAAAAGTATCACATGTATATTTGGATCGTACATAATTCCATACATAATATTTAAATGTTCTCAAATTAATTTTGATACATTTTATTTGTACAAAAAGTACTAAAGTACATTTTTTTGTTTTTGTCCTAAAATAGTACTTTTTGTATGAATTTTCAAAATGCTTAGCCACGTTGCAGTTATAATTCAAACAATTCAAATCTTCTTCAAATTTTTAAAATATAACATCTTTAAAAAAGTACCAGTAGTAAAATTTGGTGGCATTTATGATTTCATCACATTTTTTTTAAAGAAACCTATTTACATATTTTATACGTTTAAATGCACCAAAATAATATTTTTTTTTTAATTTTGAGACATTTGGCTTGATAATTTTAAATAGATGATAACTTGTTCATTTTTATCCCCATTATGGTACTATTTTCCGTCATAAAATTTTTCAATTAATTTTATAATTTTGTTCCCATTCATTAAACATTTGGATTTTCAAAAAGTATCAAACTTATAATCCGATTTTTTGTATTTTTTTTAATGTATTGAGAATTTTAAGTCAATATTTACTAATTGATAAATACATTAGGGGCCAAAAAAGTACCACATTATTGTTTTTACCCTTTTTCCCTTAATGAGCCGAATTCCAAAAAAGTATCGTGTTAAATCATTTTTTGAAATTCGGTACTGAGGTTTTATTATATCAAATTTCTAAAAATTCTGTCTTAGTGGATCTACTTGTGGGAAGAGTAATTTATAGGCCATTCAGATGTTTAGACTGTTAAATGATCTCAAATTTAAAACAATTTTTAATTATATTATCAAATATCGATAGTTAAACACCCTTTTCGAATTGAGGTACAGCAGAATCTCTCAAATGAGAACGGGACTAAAACAATGATATACAGATACACAATCTTTTAAATCATTTATAACGAAGACTTTCAGAAAATCGAACTTTGGAACAAAGTCATTCTAATTTTTGAGAGTCTAATGTATGAGGTTTTTTCGTATGCAGTTTAGATTTTTTTCGAAAAAAAGATACGATCTAAGTCAGTGTTATTATATCACATCACATATAAAGCCCTTTTCATAATGGTTTATCGAATTTAAAATTACGTGGTGTCATCATTCTCTCCAAAAAAACATCAAGGAAACGCCAGCTTCTGTAAAGATGAAGAACATCACAGGAAGGCTAAGAAGCAACGCAGACAAGACAAATTAGGAATCCCAACGATTATCAGCGTTCTCTACCCTACATCACAAACAAGGAGGACATTGTTTACTAGGAAGCTCCCAAAAAGGAAAAAAATATTTTGTTATGAGGAATTCCTCCCACTTGATCATTCCTACATTTTATCCAGTGAAGCAGTTCAATAAAAAAATGTTATGATTCGATTTTAAAACTTTAGCTGAAATTCTTCTTTATATTTCTTTTTGTTCTCATTACCCTACATTTTCGGTACATCAGTTTTATTGGAAAGTATAATTCTCGCTGAAGAAGAATTCTTAGATACCTCTATTTCAGATCCTATACATCCTGAATTATTTAATTAGTTTCATATGAGATGAATACTATTTTAGCTAAAATTTATTAAAGAAAAGATCGCACAAATTTTGAAAACTCTCATTGGAAAGGTTGTAGGAAATCGAAAATATATATTTGCAATGTACAGAAATAATCCAAATCATATCCGATTTAAATTGGTTTTATTTGCAATAATTTGCTTTGTATGGAAAGTATCTCTTTCACTGACTTTGTTGACATTACAGAATAGTTGGGACTGATTTTTAAAACTATCGGAAAGTTCTCTATATGTACGATAATGAATATTTCCATTGTCTGGGAATTTGGTCCTAGCGAAAAGCTTTGTTTTTTTCTAAAAGCTATTATTTGGTACTTTTTTAGAACTTAAGAAAAAAATAAATTAAAAATTTGGTACCATTTGTATTTATATGAAGGTACTATTTGGATTCATTTAAAAAATATAGAAATTCTAATTTTTTCCAATTACAAATGAGTTTCAAATTTTTAAGTCATTTTTATTGACTCACTAAAAAAATAATTATTGTTCCATTTGGTCTCAAATAGAAATTTTCTTATCAAAATATTTATATAGAAATAAAAAATCGACTACCTAAACTCTATTCTCTCCTTCCAATAAACAATCATACAATGTCCTCTTCAAATTCTTATGAAAAAAACTCTCCCATCATCATCATCAAATATTTATTATGATTTTAAGTGAAATAACAATCAGCATGTGGTATTATTTCCTAATCAATTTCAATATTTTTGCAATATCCTGCATCTAGGACAACAACAAATCAAAAAGCAAACATTTATTCAAGTTTAAGAGCATAAACCAGACACCCACTTGAAAACGTAATAAATAAACTATCAACTATTATCGATTCCATTTGCTGTTGCAGCTAAAATCATCTAAAATATTAAAAGGATAAAAAGGGTTGACTGTTCAAAAGGAGAAATACTAAATCAAAAATTAAATTTCGATATTTATTTAATAATACGTTCAGAAAGAAATCTTTTAAAGGGCAATGAAATAACCAAACAAACGCGTGTCCCTACCGGCAAAAAAAGAGGAAAAAGGAAACAAGAATCAAAGTATGAAAAAAAATATTAATAAAATCATGACCATAAATATTAAAGTAAATCGTTATTTATGTTTAATAGTTTTTTGATATTAAATTATGAAGATGATGGCATTATGAAGTAACAAGCGGTCTTAGAATGACAACGCATTTACAATAACGAGAGAAAGGGTTAAAGGGACTCACACACATTATTAAATATTAGAAATTATGTATTAAAGTATGTGCATGTAGTTTGGTCACAGCATGGTTTCCTTTTTCCTTTGACACACACACACACACATTTTAAAACAAGCCTGGGGAGTGCCATAAATTCATACATACTTTCACTTTTTTTGTTTTCTCTATTGACTGCAATTTTTCCCGGTTCGTCCTTTTGTATTTTATAACAACAACCAATTCATGCATAGTTTACAATAATGAATAGTTATGACAACGAATTATTATGTACGTATGAAGGTTTGTAGAAGTATGTATGACGTTGTATATTGCACAGTGGTATGGAATGGATGGAGTCGTTGAAGAGAAGTGTATGTTACGACCGACACGAACGAGTTAAATATTCAGTCAGCTAAATGTTGTAGATAATATTTTTGCTATCATTAGGCTAAATAGTATGCAGCTTAAAAATGATTTCACGAATTATATATATTTTAGCTTTCAAAAGTCTTAAAATTAAAGCTAATGCAGGATGACAAAAACAATTCAGGTCATAATTTTTTTTGATTTTTTAAAATTATTCTTTATAATTAGCATTTTAATGTAAAGAAATAACATTTTTTGGATGATTACGGAACCAAAGTACTTTCAGAGGATCAAAAAAGTACCACATAGTAAAATCAATTATTCTATCCATTTAATTGCATATATAATTTGTTTCGCTTTTTTAAGTCAATTATGTCAAAGAATTCAAAAAAGTACTATTACAGTTTTACACTTAATGTCCTTAAAATATTTTTTATTCGATTGGGACTTATTACTTATTAATTCGAAAAGTACCAAAGTACCAATTTTTTATTTTTATACTAGAAGATTCCATGTTTTTGATATGATTGAAACAATTCACATCTTCATAACAAATTTTTAAAATATATTTTCTTTGAAAAGGACACCATATTGTTAATCGAATTTGTTTTTTTTTTTTTTTTTTTTTTTTTTAAGTGGTCACTTCCAAGAAAAATCTTATTAATTATTTAATTGACTTTATTGATTTATTAAATGTACAAAACTAATCATTTTTCCAAATTTGGCATTATGATTTTTTAGTTAGTAATTTTGCATTTCAGATCCTTTTTTGATACTTTTTCCGAATGAAATATATTTTCATTTTAAAATTTCATAATAAAATGTTTGAAAGGTTTTGTCCAAAAATATTATTAAAAAAAATATTTACGAAAAAAGTACTAAATGTAGGTACGTTCTGGAAAGCTTAGGGGATAAGCATTCCAGAAAGTACTAAATTTATATTTCTATTTTTTGAAGATTTTCAAATGTAATAATAATTATATACATTGGGTGCCAAAAAAGTTCAGTTTTACCGATTTTTGTCAGCTTATTTTTTAAAAAGTACTGAATTTTTAAAGACCTATTTCTATTTAAGAGATGTAATGTTACCGTTATAAACTTTTTTACTTCCATAAAATTCAAGTTTCCATGAATTCCATCTTAGTGGATCAATTTGGGGGAAGGTAATCTATAGCCTAAATTTATTTTTTCTAGTTTCATCCGTTTAGGTTTTGGGATGGTGATCAGTCAGTCATGATGATCATCTGGAAATATGATATATGATCATTGTTTCTGAATGTTACAAACATATGCATCAACGTATAATACCCCAACAACCTAAAGATATAAGATTACAATTGGAGGAAAATCATTTTGTAATAATTATTTTTATTTATTTGAGTCCCCATGATTTCAATCCTCGACAAACAATAATGTTACATTTATATACATATTTCCAAAAATTATCTCATTCTGTCCCACTGTCTAATATTGGACCCTTATTGTTTCATACATATTTGATTTCTCAAAAATTTCATTCTACACGTAGGGGTTGACTTTTCGTTAGTTGTATTCTTTTTTGTATCATTAAATAAAGCAAAAAAAAAGGATAATGCGTGATTTTTTTTTCTTTTCAATTTTTGGTACATTTATACAATATTGACATTTTTGTACAATTTCAATTACATGTCATCATCTTTTCATTTCATTATTATTATTTGTTGCTTTTGTCGAAAAATATGACATTTTTAGTAGTGGGTTTGTTTTGTTTGTCTGTCTGTTTGTTCTATTGTTTGCTTTTAATATTTAATAAATTTATGTTTATGTTAAATGTAAAACAAACATAATTGCGAACAAAAGGAGGAAAAGAAATGAGAAAAATTGTGATTGTCATTGTTTAGTGGCCGTAATATATAATTTAATAAAAATTAGGAATTTATGATCTATGAAAAGAACTTTAACGTTTTTTATGAATAATTTTAGACAAAAATTTGTTATGGAAGAAGAGGGGTTAAAGTTTGTGACCTAAAAATAAAAAAAGGTATTTATGGTTATTTTGCATTTTTTTATTAATTTATGAAAATGTAAAAAAATGTGTTTATGAACTGATAAATAAACTTCATTTGAAATTTAACGCTTTAAATTTGGTATTAAATATTTTAGACATTTATAAATTATTAAGTTTAATTCAACTTGTTTAAGTTAAAATTTTCAAATTTAAGTCTTTTTTTAAGCAAAAATCTATGAAGAACTAAAATAGTACATCGTACCCTGGGGTAAAATGAGTCAATAGTGGCAGTTTATTGGATTTTGAAAATTATTTTTTATAAGAAGATTTGATGTCGAATGAAAGTTTCATGGAATTAAACTTAAAACGTTTCATGTTGTTTGCTCTAATTCTTCTCCGAAAGAATAGTTCATATTGTGTACTTTAATATTGTGAAGAAAAAATTTTCATCCCACTCACATGTATGGGAGGTTTATACCATACATGTGAGTGGGATAATTTGAAATGTGTTTGTATAAGAGCTACGGTCATTTGTGAACCGATCTTCTTATAATTGTCAAGTGGACTGTTCCAAAATTTATTTGTGAAAAATTAAAAAAAATCACAATTTAAGTTTTATTAGCTTAAACTAGAAACGTTCGGACCAATTCCAATAAACTTCATAATTGACACAAATGATAAGTTTAAAATTGCGACATATTGAATGTTCACAACAATGAACGGACATCCTCTGGGCTCAGAAGGAGATTCTGAGCCGAACGCTGTACTTAAAAGTGGATGTAACATAATTTTGTCCGTATGTTACAAACATCAACATAAATCCCAACCAACTATAATGGTGTAGGATATATATTACAGGGAAATTATCTCCAAAAATTTAGTACGTAAAAGTCGAACGATGATAAATGTAATGAAATTTTTTACGTTTCAATCCAGTTATGTTTAGTGTTTCATCATTCAATATAACACAGCCGAACGGACATTACCATTCAGTAAACAAATTTGGAACTTAAAGGAATTTAAAGTATGATTATTTATTAAATTTTTAGGAAAAACCATAAACTTTAAAATATTAATACAAGCTTTTCCCTGAATCATGTCGTCATTTAATACTTATTAAACCGCATTGAGTTGCCAGCAGACGGATGGACTTTGTAATTCTGCCAAAAAAGTTCATTTTTTATCCAACAATAAACAGTAAAATTCTAGTCTATTAATACATAATATAGTTTTGACTATTGAAGATATTTTCCTTATAGCAAGCACTTATCATATGAAAGAAATCCATACTCTCCACCATATTTTGGAGTTTAAAGTGATTTTTCGTGGAGGGCCTCGTATAATTTAAACAGCTTATATACATTTGAATTATATCTCAATTTTATTAGTTGGTTAAAAAATATAAATTAAATAAACAATGACATATCAGTGCTTAAAACCACATTTCGGGAGGATGTTTATAGAGGGGACACGAAAAATAATACAGCGAACATCACAAAAATTAATTAGACATTTTTTTAATACAAAATTATCACAAATTTAAAGTTTTATCAATTTATTTCAAAGGTTTCAGTTTTCAAATATTTTCATAAATAGTCCAAAGATCTATATGTACTATAGACTGAAAAGTCTATAGTACAAAGTCTAAAGAATGTCTCATTTGTATTTCGAATTATATGATAAAGGTTACTATTTTATATTCTAAACCGATTATCACCCGATAATACCGTTATAATTGGAATTATTAATTTGATATTGACTATAATTGGATAAAAAGTGTTGTAATATAATATTTTTTTTCGAGTTCAATAACACTGTTTTAATTTGGATTTGATATTTATGATCTTAGTCCAAAGGTACAAAAAAAGTATCCCAGTGTCACACGTACTTTTTAAATGAATTCCGCTCTCTCATCAATGTATGTACAGTGTCATTTTTTTGCTTCACTCACTAAGGCCTCTGTCTTAGACAAATCATCTACAAGAATAGACAGAGCACAGTATTATTTATTGCTCTTTAATTGGCCTAAGTATTATTTATTGCTCTAAGAAGTTTCCTGTTTAAAAACGGCTAAATCGGTTCAGTAGAAAAACAAGTTATAGACAGATATTTGAGACAACCTCCTAGAACTGAAAAGTTTAAACTACGGTTATAACAGAACAGTTTCTTAAATTTTCATGAAATTTGCTACACTGATATTTACATTAAAGGCAAACATTTTCCATTATATATTTTTTTGGTAGAGCATGGGGAAGTCATATACACATACAAATGCATATTACTTAAATTATTGCATTAGATCTCACAATATTTCACTTGAATAGTGCTTTATTTAGGATTTAAGAGAGTGACGAGAGAATGGTATCCTTTAATAAACAAAACTTAATCGCTTAACTCTATAACTTTTGCATCAAATTTTTTAAATTGTGCACATAAATACATCCTTATTAACAAAATTTTAAGAGTAACAAAATTATTGGACTCAGGGGTGTGTTCAAGCCTTAATAATGGAATTTTTTCCTACAATTACTTTAAATTGATCGTGGTAGTTTTACTAAAGACTCGGCATAGCCGAAATACGATTCTTACTTGTTTAGCTTTATAGCAATGGAGACTTTTGAACTATATTCATTTATTTAAATTTATATAATAATTTTTACACGTACTTTTGACACTTACTTATATTAAGCTCTATACACAGAAAAAAACATGAAGCAAAATCAATGTTGAACATAGTTGATTAAAGATTGCATAATTTTTGCATTTAGTTAATATCAACGTTTATAAGTTTGTGGTAAAAATATTTGTACATATTCAAATCTTCCGTTATTAATATCTAATAATTTTTTTTAATAACTGTAATTAACATTTTATATACAAAGCAAAATCATAACATAAAAAAGTTTTATTTATATTTTAATTAAGTTTTTGATTTTTCCTTCGTGTATAAATCAAAATATTGGTAAGAGGAAAAACGTGTGAATCGATAGTTATACATCAAAGTTTGAACTACGGTTATAACAGAACGGTTTCTTAAATTTTCATGAAATTTGCTACACTGATATTTCATTAGGCAAACATTTTCCATTATATATTTTTTTGGTAGAGCATGGGGAAGTCATATCACCCATACAAACGCACATTACTTAAATTATTGCATTAGATCTCACGATATTTGGCACTTGAATAGTGCTTTATTTAGGATTTAAGAGAGTGCACGAGAGAATGGTATCCCTTTAATAAACAAAACTTAATCGCTTAACTCTATAAATTTGCATCAAATTTTAATGGTACATAAATACATCCTTATTAACAAAATTTTAAAGAGTAACAAATTTATTGGGCTCAGGGGAGTGTTCAAGCCCCTTAATAATGGAATTTTTTCCTACAATTACTTCTAAATTGATCGTGGTAGTTGGTTACTAAAGACTCGGCATAGCCGAATATACGATTATTACTTGTTTAGCTTTATAGCAATGGAGACTTTTGAACTATATTCATTTATTTAAATTTATATAATAATTTTTACACGTACTTTTGACACTTACTTATATTAAGCTCTATACACAGAAAAAAACATGAAGCAAAATCAATGTTGAACATAGTTGATTAAAGATTGCATAATTTTTGCATTTAGTTAATATCAACGTTTATAAGTTTGTGGTGAAATAATTTTGTACATATTCAAATCTTCCGTTATTAATATCTAATAATTTTTTTTAATAACTGTAATTAACATGTTTATATACAAAGCAAAATCATAACATAAAAAAGTTAAATTATTTATATTTTAATTAAGTTTACATTGAGTTTTTCCTTCGTGTATAAATCAAAATATTGGTAAGAGGAAAAACGTGTGTTATGACTTTATCGATATCGCTCCCTATTTTACATTAATTTTATTTATGTTTTTTTATTTCAAAGTTAATTTTTTATTAAAAACTCATAAGCTTAAGCAAATTATAATTATTTTATTAAAATTATGAACATTAAACACTTCTTCATAATTCGAAATATCTATTGTTGTCAACTGTTTAATTTTCAATAAATTATATTCACAATAAATTAATAAAGTTGGAAAAAAAAACTTTTTCAAATCTATTAAGATTTATTATCACTAAAATATCATATTTAGACTCGTAAATCTCTAATACTTTTTCTTTTTAATTGAAATGTTAACAGTTGCGAAATTTCCAAAATGTTATAAATCAAAATTATGTCTTTTTAATAAATTTAACATAACATTACGCATAAAATAATTGATAATACATAATTTATTATAAATATATATATTTTAAAATGATAAGAGAGTTTAAATAAAAGAAACAAAACGAAACAAGACAAAAGTTGAAAAAATTTTCATATACGAATTTCTCTACCGGGAAAATTGAAAAGAATTTTTACACACGATTAAATAATTTTAATGTGACAATGAATAAGAAAGACGATCCAACATTTTTGAAATAAAGAGAGGGTGAGATATTTAAGAGGGCGCCAAACAAAGTAATGGTTGTAACATATAATCAGCATAAAATTTAAACATTTGTATTAGATGGAAGTAGAGGAGTCGTGGAACGATTTCAATACATCAATTTTCTGGGGAAAAAAGTTTTTGAAAAATATTTAGGATTATTTAAAGTGATATAAATAAAAATGATATATGTTTCGAATTATTGTTATAAATACAAATGTATAACTCTATTAACTAAGGAATGACATTGAAAAATTCTTAACATACATATATGTTTATAAAAACGACACCAATAAACTTACAGTTTTAATAGTTTTAATTGATTGAAATTTTTATGATAATTTACAAAAATTAAATATTTTCATTGTTTTAATCTCCAGCGAAGAAATTTTGAGCCTTTTTTCAGAACACCTTGCATTAATGTTTTTATAGTGCTATCAGGCTCTTTCCTCTAACATCTCCATTTTAAATCTATCGCAAATTTTTCAATTTGTTGTGCTCTTGAATTCTCCTTTAACAAGAGCCCAATATCTCTCCACTGGCGTATCTCCGGGCAGTTGGAAAGATTTGCTTCTCTAATACCACAAATACAAATACCACATTATAGTTCATGCACCGCTCGAGGGCTTGTTAATCGTAGCGACAGGATGGCAAGTCAAGACAAAAATAAGTGGACACTTTAAGAAGTCTTATGAATGGAAGCAGCCTTTTTTGTGAACATTCCTGGGTATAAATTTCGGTAGTTATAGAGCCCGATATAACAAATGTTTGACTTCTTTTGCCGCAACTGCATATTTTGGGTCTTAAAAGGTTTTCAACATTCCCTCGAGTATCAGCAATATAAGATTTTGCGAAAAATTTGTCAGCATATAGGTTTCGTCACCCATTGTTTTTAGAATATTTTTTAGAAAACTTGACTTCAGTTTCCGTGCAGTGCTTTTGTCCTCTAAAGTTTTAGCAGTGTCCCCGAGCAATAAGCTTAACGGGCTGCTTTTTCACCGGATCTGTTAGGAGATCTTTTGAAAATGCTTTCTTTTAGAGGCCTGAACCAGGTTTTCTATCAACAGAATGCTTGGACAACTTTTTGTATGACCAAATTTAAAATATTTTATAATTTTATTACGCACTTTTTCTAGTCACTCATTTTAATCAGATAATAATAACAATAATAATATTAATAACTGACATGTTTTACAAAAAGGTACAAGGTTTTAAAGTTTTAATGAAAAACGTGTGTTAAGCATTTTTCGCTCTCATTCCTTTATAATTTTTCCCTTGCCTTTCAATGATTAATTTGAGTCAAAAAGAAAGGGAATTAAAACATAAAGAAAGAAAAAAGGTTAATAAAAGTTATTATTTGTTTGCATACAACTTAATGTTTTGTAATTTATAAAGATTTTTTTTGCCCTCAATTCAAAACATTGAGACATTTATTAATATTATTAAGGGTCTTTTTTCTAATTTGGCACAATTTTTAGGCATATTACAAATTTATTGGCATATCGGTGGAAAAGTGTGCAAATTGTTGTTTTTTATTGTTTCCGAACTTTGCGAAAAAAATGAAATATTTTTTGTTTGCTAAATAAATACATTTTTGACACTAACGCAAATAATTTTTTGGTCAATATTTTTTGTAGTTCTTTATTTATGTCAGTTGTATCAATATTAAGGAATTATTATTGGTAATTTGTCCGTATAGAACCGTGACGAAAATCCAATCAAGTGGATATATAACATTTGTTTTTTATGTAGATTTCAGTACATAAAACATAAGGGTATGCTTAGTTTATGATAGTATTTGTTGCAAATTTAAGTGATTTTTGAAAGAAGATAATTTAAGTTTAAAAAAGTATATTTTAGAGAACAAGAGAACTAATCACAAGTATAAATTTATGAAGACAGTAGAAATCGCTTTTTATTCAATATGTCCGTCCTAGTCACTCTTTCACTCTTACAATGTTAATTCAACATTGTTTTCTTACTACAAATTTTACTTCTAAAAATTAATTTTGAATAAATTTAAGTCAACGATGATTCAACTTGTTTTTCTGTGTGTAACGATTCTGTCATATATTTTTAATGAATTGTAGGATCTTTGTAAACCCTACTAACTTAAAAAGACTAAAAATAAGGAGGAAATGATTGAGCTTATTTTTATGGAGATCTAACGGGATTGAAATTAATTTTTGCGATTTTTTAAAATATCAATATACTTAAGGTGTTCAAATTAGGAGGGTCACGCCCTTGACCATGTTAAACTTTATTAAGAAATATTTTATGATTAAAAACTTACATAATTTTGAGTAAAAAAAAAAATAACAAAATACAATTATCTCTAAAGAACTTGAAGATATCTCCCGATCTACTATTGTAAATTTTTGTCATTTGAAGAATATTTTTCTCGTCGACACTAAAAGTAAAGCAGTGAAGCGCAGCTAAAATGAACTCTGCTTAGTTTACACCGAAAAAATTAATTGTAAAAGCAATGTAACATAATATAAGCTTCAATTTTATCAACGACGGCTTCATTTTTTTCTCAAAACTAAATTTCTTTGATATTTAAATAAAAAAATTAAGTGGAACAAGGGGTTTATTGCAGATATTACTAGGAACAAACGAAAGATGTTTCAAATTTTTTCTATATTTTTATTACGCTCATTATTTCACAGATCTTGCGCTAGAGACCGAAGAGAATTCTTATACTCTCTATATATAAAAAATGCACGATCTTTTCATATTTTGTTTGGTTTCTCAAATATGATCAATCAGAGTCTTAAACTGTTAAATATATCAATATAAAAAATGCTATATCAAATAACGTTTTTTATATAGATGAGTAATAACAACAGGATCTTACATGAATGGGAGCTTAAGTGAAATTGAAATTAATATGAATTTATAGAGATTATTTAAATATAATTGATCAGTATAAAAAGATCTTTATATACTGCAGTTGAACCAGTCTTTTTTCGAAATTATTTCGCAGTGGTTTGAGAAGTTATAAAAAAGTTACTGATTTTTATTATAACAGTTTTTTGAAATTGGGCGCACAGTTAGGACAATAGTAATGTTCGTTATTCCTTTTGTACACTTTCCACCACAAGTGATGAAATGCGTATTCCGTTAATTTTCATAAAAATAAAATTTGTCATGTTAATATTGCTTTTAAAGAGAAGCACACTATAAAGTTTTTGAATAGGGCACGGAGGAGTGATAGCTCCCTTACAAACCATACATCTAATTTTATATATATCTGTAACTAATACTGGAAAATTTTAACCCATTTATAGTGCATTGACAACGCAACGTTGTAGACTATAAAATTTTAGGTTAGAGCACTGGGGAGTAGTAACACTTTCAAAAAAAAATGTTTAATATCGCATATCTCTTTAAATATGTATCCAAAAACTATTATAACTTTTCTCCTTTTTTGTAAAATTCCAAAGTTCTTAAAATATTCTTCTGTAAAAGACTTTAGACAAATATCTTTGTCATACCAAATAATTGCTATATAATGTTCCTATAATTAAATCTAAGTTGATCGCGATGGTGGGAATTTAACATTCGATATATATTAAAATAGGCAATTTTGCAATTTTCCTAATTAAGGGCTAAAAAGTAAATGTATGTATTAGTTTATTATTATGTGGGGATTATGTCAAAAATATTTGGGACTTTTATGTAAAAGTACTGAAATTTTTACATTCAGATTCGAAACGTTCTCAATTAAATTAAAATACTCAGTTAATAAATGTTTTAAACTAAATAGATCCAGAGTTGTTTATAATTAGAAAACATTTAACTGCATTAAATCTAATGATATGTTGATATTTACCAAATGTTTATGATATGAGTCAAAGTGTCATGTTAGCGGTTTACCCAAAAAACATCATAATTCCATTAAAATAACTCCCTCTCACACACACACACACATATGTATGTATATGGAGTCATAATTAATAATAAAATTTAAAAACACTAAAGATGTCATAAGAAAATCTTCATGAAATTGTGAATACAACAATCGCAAAAGGATACGTACTAAACCCGTTATGTTGCTTATAACAGGAAACAGATATGAATGTTTTTGGGAAACAACAGCGGATGTTAGAAAACAAACCTAAACCAGCTAAATTATAACGATTGCACAAGTACCAATAAGTTGAATTGGAAAATTTAAAACCATGACAATTTGAAAAGTTGTTAAGTTGTTTTACTCTTAGAAACCAGAAGAACAATAAATAAATTTCCTGCTTGGAAATTCATTAAAAATTCAACTTCTAAAAACACATACAGACTTATGAACAATGTGCTCATCGGTTGGCTGGATTCATCAAGCATTAAAGCATGAAATATGCCCAACATCGCATTTATATCAAAAGCTCTCTCACACATAGTAAGCAAATTTCCATTCTTCTCTATAGAACATTTCAATTCATAAGTTTAAAACAAGTGGCAGATAGCAACAATTTCGGACGGGGGTACAGAATTTTAGAAATTATTATCATGTTGGTGTCTATTACTTTATGTAAATGTGCGATATCATCAGTTTTCATTTTCTTACATTCGTTTTTTTTCACTTTTCATTTCGTTAAAGAAAATAATTTAACAATATTAACATAACATGGCTTAAATTTTAATCACTCGCCAAATATTTAAACAGCAGCTGGAAGAGGAGATGGAGGAAGAGCGGAATGAAATGAATTGTGTGCTTAAAATTAAACACAGAAAAAAGTGGGTGTGAATTTATTTCGATGTGAACTTAATCATCTTCTCTCTATAGTATATCATTTTAATGTATCTATGCTTTAACAATTTAGATAAATATAACCAAAATTAAATACCATTCGCTATGAATTTTCTCTTGGTGTTTCCAAAAGGGTTGAGTTCTTTTACGCAGCCATAAAAATCAGCTTAATTTCTAAATTCTTATAATTTTTATTTGCAATTTGGTGAATATTTAATTATCTTCCCTGACTTTATAATTTTATTACGTTTCTATGAAACCGTTAATTTTATTAATAAATATTTATGGTTTTTAATATTTATTTTAATTCGAGCGAAGTGAACAAGGATTTATTAGCTAGAAAAGTTTTATTTAATTTCATTAAGTCCTTTTCATTATTTTTAATACTCTGTTGTGAATTTGAAATTGTTTTATTATGGAAATTAACCAGTTTTATTATTTTTTTTTGTAGAAAAATTATAGTTATTTGATCAATATTATCCGGGAAGTAGCATTGTAAAAGGTAAGACCGAAACTTATTTAACATTTTTGGTCTGCATATTTAACGGAATGTGTTCACAATTTGGAGAAATCAGACATGTTAAAATACTTATGTAAGCATGCAGTTAAGTTCAGAATTATGTTCCCAAATAGTTCATCGTTTAATTTCTGAAAAGTTCACTGTTCACTTCCATATTTTCATTCCAATCATATTTGTGTTATCGTCAACAATATCAATTTATTTAAATTTACTTTATTTTGCTAAAAATGTTTTTGCTGCAATAAAATTATTGTTATTAAATACTTTTTATTGTTATTCTAAAGTCTGTAGTCTTAAATATTAATATTAATTTTATTAATAACCATATTTTTTACCATAATATGGTTAACAACATATATATATCATTCTCACAAACATAATGTGATTGTTGTACAACAATATGAAAGTGATATTGTTCACAATTAGGATGGATGTCATATGGTTGTATTATAACCATAATTTCAATGTATATTAAAACAATTAATAGTGGTTTAGTTATCCCTCGCACCACGTTCTTCCGTAGCTTCTTTTCTACCAGTTTATTTTGCCATGTGACCAACAATTGAACATCTAGGACCATTAAAAGTACCCTATTGATAATTTCAAATGTCATCAAATTCACAAGAACTTTTGATAGTTTTTATACCTTCCACCATCATATGTTGTAATGAGGGTATATAACTGTACATATATTCCTGCATCAAATCAAAAACTAAGCTCCTATATAAGGCCCCTTCCCCGAATATGGTTTTGAACTTATAAAATTTTTATATATGGAACAAATTAATCTGGCACCATTTTTTTCAGAACTTTATATATATTAGTATTTTAATGAATAGCGGTCCTTATTTTGCTAAAGCTTCTTTCCCAGTTTATGGTTTTACGGTAACAAAACTCTTAAACAATTATTTTTCTAATTAAGTTATATAAAGTCTCCATTCGGAAAACGGATTTGAGCTTATAAAACTCTTAAATATGAATCAATTTTAATGCCAATGTTACAAATCTGTACTTGTAGACTCCACTGTAACAAATGACTTTTTTTGCAAGTCATATGTAACAGTCAATTTAAGAATTTTTGCCTTCTTTAATCGTAAACAACATTAATATGTTTTTAATTAATATTGATATTCAGTGGATGCAAATTTCAGCAACAGTGGATGCAAATTTGTTTTGGAATGCTTAGGCCATGGAATACTATATATTCAAGTTGACATTAGTCTGAACTACTAATTTCCATTATTTAGAGCAATACGATATTTAGTCTCTTTTCTTTATGGAGCATTTTCCAACATAATTCCAATTTTCCCTGAATCTTTTTCCCCTGTGCTTGTTTTTGATCCCCTACTGTTTTTAAAATTTATACTTGGGAAAATTTTTATTGATCCAAAATTTTTCACTCATTTTAACGGTTGTCGTTAAAAATGTTTACTTGAGTGAAAGTAAGTTAAGTTCATATTTATAATAATTATAGGGAAAATCATATCGGCGAACATCCAAAGGTGTTCCCAACGGCAAATGAAGGAGAGTTATACTGTATGGTATCCAAACGAAACAAATTTTATAAAGACTATTGGACGATTTTTGATTATATCCCTCGTAAAAATTAAGAAGAGCTTTTATTTTAAATCCCATTATACTAAATCATTTAAAGCCGTTTACAATTTATTACATTCCCAAATAACATTAAATAAAAAAGTGTTTATCACCTTACAAATTGACCAAAACAACCGATCCCTTGTTTCTCATTTCACCTTCTCCCTTCCCCCTTTAGAAAACAAATAATTATGTGTGAATACACAGGATACACAAATTAAACATACGATAAAATATGTTATTATGGACACGCTTTATTATCTCAGAACAGAAAGAAAATTCTAGAAAAAAATCAAATATAAAATTTTAAACAAAACGTGGCAACGGTTGGTGTTGATTGGTGTGATATACAGGCACCAGACACGCACTTTTAAATTACTGCGTTTTTCCTGATTTTAACACCCAAAAAAACAATTTTATTGCTTTTGTGAATTAAAGTTAAAAACCAAAAAAAATGTAAGAATATCCTGTTTTAAAAATATCAGCAGTATTAAAAGATCCTATAGAGATTTTCTTGAGAATTAAAAAGTCATAATTTTAAAACACTCACAGAAAATGACAATAACCAACAAATAAGAGCGGTAACACCCACTCACACTTAATTTAAAACGTTGGTTCTAGTTCTATTAAAAAAATAAATATTTTCCCATTTCTTAGGGGTAACTTTTGACTGTTGTTGTTGAACTGATATTTGAGATTGAAAATTATTTTTTCTTTCATCAGTGAATTTAACTTTTATGTTTTTCTAATATTTGTAACGATTTTATTTTAAACATTTTTTTATTTATTTTTTAATATGCATAAATATTTTTATACCCTCCACCACCACAAGTGGTGAAGAGGGTATATAAACTTTGTTATTCCGCATGTAACGCTTAAAAGTGATTGTCTCAGAGCCTATAACGTGTATACATATTTATGCATCAAATCAAAATCTGTGTTCATTTAGTTATTTTCGTCTGTCTATCGGTCTGCCTGTCTGTCTACTGTTGGCACGGTCACATCCACAATAATTTAAAGAATTGAATGAAATTTGGCCTGAGTATATGTTACAAGCCTGAGAAGTTTTCTATTTTGAACCAACAAAATCGGTTCATTATGTAAAAAGATATAGACCGATATCTGAGGCAACTCAAAATTAAAGCATAAAAACTTGTTAGTTTTAAATTGATAAATTAGAATGAAACTGCCATAATATTATTATGTACATATTAATATATGTACTTCATTATAATTTCAAATATTATCAAAATCGGTTCAGTAGAATAAAAGTTATAGCCAAAAATATAACTAATTTCATGACTTATTAAGTGCTCCGTGTTACATTTAAGAAAAACTTTTTTGTATTATATAAGTCACTCACACTCACACATAGACGTTGGTGTTGAAGGGTATTGAAGATTCGGCATAGTCGAATGTAACATTCTTACTTTTTCTATTTCATATTTTCCAACAAATTATTAGAAGAATATTAACTGACATCTGTAAGAGATTTATGACTTTTATTCTTGGTTTTAATGTTTATTTCCCTTGAGAGAATATATTTTGGTTTTAACATTTAAAATTTTTAAAATAATTTTATTCTAAAATTGTAGCGGAAATTTTCAACTTTATTCATTTGTTGAGCGAAATATTCCATTGTCATTTTATGAATTCATTTTCTATAAATTTAAATAATTTATGCAAAATTAAATTGAAAATATTTAAAATTTAGGGAAAAAATTTAAATCATGATTAAATTAGAAGAAACAAGTAAATATTTCAAAGTTCATGAGGAGAAGGTGAACTAAGGGAAATATGTATGGGATATTAAATATTTAATAGAATTTATTGAGCAAATGTTTAAGAATCATTTCACTTTTATTTCGATCATCGTAAGAAACTTTTTTCCTTAATTAAAAAAATCAGTGTAAAATTAATTAAAACAGACTTAACACATTTCAATTTTGATTTTGTTGTATAGACAAACATGTTAATTCAACATTGTTTCACATTAAGTCCAATTTTTTTTTAATTTTAATCCCGAAATTTGAAATATATTTTACTTTTAATTTAAACCGCATGAAAAAAATTAAGATAATCTCAAATCAACTTTGTTCAACAGTTTCAATTTCAACTGATTTAAGAACTGTTTTAAAAAATTATATAAAAATTAAATTCACATAAAAGCTTAAATAAAATAACGACCAAAAAACAATATTCCAAAATAGGAAGTTTAGTTTAATTAGAAAACGGACATGTTTTTTTAATATTTACACATGTTGAATCCCTAAAAAAGTCTTATCATAAATGTTAAACTTTTCTGGAACCATTTCATCCTTTTTTGTAAAATTCCAAGGACCTCAAAATATTCTTCTGTAAAAGACTTTAGACAAATATCTTTGTTATACCAAGTAATTGTGGTATAATGCTCCTACAATTATTTTGCAATTTTCCTCGTTAAGTGTTAAAAAATATTTAGGACTTTTATATAAATGTACTGAAATTTTTACATTCAGATACGAAACGTTCTCAATTAAATTAAAATATTCTGTTTATAAATCTTTTAAACTAAATAGATCCAGAGTTGTTTTAGAAAACATTCAACTGCAATAAATCTAACGATATGTTGATATTTACCAAATGTTTATGATATGAGTCAAAGTGTCATGTTAGCGGTTTATCCAAAAAACATCATAATTCCATTAAAATAACTCCCTCTCACACACACACACATATGTATGTATATGGGGACATAATTAATAATAAAATTTAAAATTTCTAAAGGTGTCAAAAGATACGTACTAAACCCGGTTATGTTGCTCATAACAGGAAACAGATATGATTGTTTTTGGAAACAGCGAATTAAATGGAGCAACATTTAATTCTCTTTGTGGTAATCTCTACTATCAAATTAATCTGCATAACCGTCTGGTTAATTTTGATCAAGAAATTACTCTAATAATGTGACAAATTAAAAAATATTTTCCCCTCATTAGAATACGCCATCTATTTTAAGCAGAAGTACTCATAAAATTTTCAAATTTACTAATTATATCCTTCATAACCAATTTAGAAGAATAAGTCCAAAACGTTATTTTTCTGTAATTGTTCTATAACTTTTGAATATTAGATACATCTTTATGAAATTTCACATGATCTGTAAGATTCAAAGTTCCCTATGTGATCAGGGGACAAAAGAAATTTTGTATATAGACAGTCATTATAAACTCCTATAAGCTATAAGCGATAACCTATAGGATATCGCTTATAGCTTCAGATATATACAAGTTGTGATTGTGAATCATCTAGAAATGAAATTATAGGCTATGATATGCAAAATTTTGATGAAAATTGTTTTATATTCGTAGATATATTCATTAAATCAAAATTTGAGTCGTCTGTCACATCTGCAATAATAATTGTCCTAAAAAGTTTTCTATTTTATAAAATCAGCAAAGTCAGCTCAGAAAACTAAAAGATAAACCCGACCTCTAAATTCAATCGAAAATTTTTCGTTTTTGCAGAAATCGGCAAATTATAAAAGTTATAGCAAAAAAATTTAATTAATTTTATAGCTTATAAATGGTTCCTATGATCAGACGCATTTATGGTGTATTGTAGATTCGATATAGTGTTATTTTTGATAGTCCCATATACCTTATTGCTTTTAAGTCTAATCTCTGATCCGGTATCAAGAAAATTAAACACGACTTTTTATCTATAAAATCTCATGTGTATATCCTATTTAGTTAAATTCTAATTATTACTTCTTTATAACGAGTATCATATATATTTTTCATATTATCATTGAAAGTTACTTTCATTCTCCCACATCTTTTGTAAATTTAATCAATTTTAAAATTACACACATCATCTTGAAATAATGCAAAAAAAAAAATAAATGAAAAACACATTATTACTTTTCCTTCTTTTGCATTATTCCCAAATGACAATCTACGATGGTCGTAATGTGGGTAGTAAGAGTGACCTAATCGAAATTACGTGCTCTGTTTGTTTACGTGTTAAAATCGACAGGATACATTAACATTCTTAAATACACAAACAAAACTCAACATAAAAGTGTTTAAAGGGAAAAAACACTTAGATACTGACGTCTTAGTGGTAGAGAAAAAAGAATTATAAAACAGGAACTTGTAATAGAAAACATTTGATTGATTGAAAATGAAAAAGACGCATGAGACACTAATACACACACTTGTTGTTGTTTAATAAGTGTGATGTTGACAATCAAGGATAATGACAATAATAATGATGATGATGATGATGATAAAGATGAAAATAACAAGAAAAACAAATGTATTTACAAAATGAAAACATTTCCTGCAAAATGTTGTTGTTGTGTTGATGAAGAATTTTAAATGAAAATTGCAAAAAAGTACTTATCACTCCTACAACTACAAAACAAACAAGACAAACATGAAAAGAACTAAAACTAGTACATAAGGAATGAGATCAAAAAACTCTTTACACACGTTTTGCATTAAAACTTTTAACCCAAATATTATTTGGAATTTTTTATCATGTTACCTTGATAAAACATGTCAATTATTTTGTTATTGTTGTTCTAAGTGACCAGGAAAAAGTGCGTATTAAAATTATTAAATATTTTCAACAAAACCCACCTGGGTCCTACATCATGCCATCTACCTATTTCCAATGTTATTAAACAGCACCGGAAGGACTTGTCCATTGATAGAAAATCTGTTTCAGGTAGAAGAGGTGGTACACATGATGTTTCTAAAGCTAAAAAAGAAGGCAATTTCATTCGGTAGGAAAGCATACCGATTATCTCTGTGCTCATACTATTTAGTACGAAAAGTAAACGCAAATGCAGGTTTAAAAACATATAAGGCGCAAAGGCTTCTTACAGGAACGCTCCTAAAAATTTGGAGGCAAATAAAAGAGATTGAAAAATAAAGCCAAATTTTATTAAAAAATCATTCCTGCTGCATAATGCATGACGAAAGGTATGTTGAGTAAAAGTTTAAGACCCAAAATAGAATGGCAAGCAATATGCAGTTGCGGCAAAAAGAAGCCAATCGTTTGCTTCAACGGGCTCTATAAATACTGAAATTTAGATCAAACAATACTTGTTGCAGAAAAGGCTGCTTCCATTCACAAGTCCTCATTATTCTAAACCTGACTTTTCATCCTGTCACTATAATATTTGTATCATAAGAAGCAAATCCTCAAAACTGCCCGGGGCTAAGGCCAATGTAGAAATATTGGGCTCTTTTTAAAAGAGATATGAAGGGCGCAAAAAATTTATATAAAGCTGTGGTAGATTTTAAACAGAGATGGGTGACCTGTTGGAGCAAAGTGACAGAAAGCACTTTAATGAAATAGTTTCCAAAAAGTGGTTCAAACTTTAATCACTATAATTATTTTTAATTATAATAACAATTTCAATCGAATAAAAAATTTTAACTGTAACTTTCGTTTGATTTATGTTAAGAATTTTTCGATCTCACTCCTTAAATATACATGTATTTATATTAGTGTTATATTTGATGAACATTAACACTTACACACACAATATTTTTCCTGATTTTCTATTAGGAAGCGAGAAGAGATATTTTCAAATAGTCATTGTCATTCTTCTTCCTTTTTTGCGCATTTACGGATTATTTAAATGGATTTAGAGAAAATAGATGAATATAAAGAACTAGACACGACATAAAAATTGAATTTATTTTCGATTTTAAAACATGGAAAACTTTTCCTAAATCCTAAAGGATTCCAACATTTTATTAAGAAAACTATTTGTAGATAATAAAAAACTTTTAAATATTTCATATCAATATTTGACCATTTTTTTCTTCCTTCTTTAGCGTTGTCTTGGTGGCAAAAGTAAATAGTCTGTGTAATTATAATATTAAATGCAGATGTGGCAAAAAAAAACTAAATATTCCATTCCATTATACATTTCAATTCATCTTCATCCTTCTTTTCTCATATCCGTGGATTTTTTAAAGAAGTTCAGACTTTAACTTTATTTTCTTGCTTTTCATCTGCATTAATATTTTCTTCTTCGGAATGGAAAAGTTTTATTTTTGCTTTAGTTGCAAAAATTTATATAAAAGCAATAAAGAAAATTTTCTTCTTCCTGGATTTTTTTATTCGTTTCTCCTCAAAACGTGGCTTTAAGAATATTTGGCAAGGATTTGGTTAAAAGGATTATGCGAACAAGAAACTATGTACGGACATTCATACAAACACAAAATGAATTATGAGCTCTGTGTTTGGATATTTCATTTTCGAAAGAAAAATGTTTCATTTTTGTTTAGAGTTTCTTTGAAAAGTGCGCTATATTAAATGAGAAGGTATTTAATTTTATTTGTTTCTTATTATCTAGTTTATAATGACACTTTAATTTCACTGTAAATGTTTATTCCAATCAATTCGTTAGGTTAATATCTAAATTCTTTTGTAAAATTTTTAAGAAGCACTATATATTATTCTCAAATATTTGAATCCATTCGAAGGTAATTTGCTTCATGTTTATTTGGTCAAAGAATTAAAAAAGTACCATTATTAATTTTGTATAGTACCGTGAAATCCACTTTAATTAATCTTTTTTCGAACAATCTATAACTTTTGTATAGAAAATTGTATACAATCGACTGACAAGCTTTTACGTTAATTATTTTTTTAAAAATCAAAAGGTACTATTACAAAATCCGAAAAAGTACCACAAAATCTTATATTGCCGATTCTTAAACAATTAGGATCATATATACCGCATTGCGTTCTTCTAAAATATTTTTTTTACTTTTTTTACGATTGGCACTGAATGCTATATACCTATTTTGAAAAATATCGGTTAATCGATTATAATGAACTTCGTATTAATTAATATTAATTTGTTTTTTTTTTTAATTTTTCCACAAAATTTCCTTTTGCAAATTCAGATTAACTTTTTCTGGAAAAAATGTATTTGATATGTATATCATAATTATTGGTGATCAATTTTTATTTTATCAAAGCATTTTTTGGACTGAATTTTTCAAAATGTTCATCATTTTTAAATGTCTATGTTCAGATATGAACCAAACATTTCGATTATTCGTCAAATATATTTCTTTAAAAATTATTATTTTATTACTTTAATTTGGTACTAATTTTGATTTGGAACAATAATTGAACTCATTTTATATGATTAAATGTACCAAATTAAAATTTTTAAATTTTTGGTAATTTTGCCTTAATGATTTTGAATAGACAATAATTTTCCATTTTTTATCCCTTTTTTGGTACTTTTTCGATACAAGTTTATTAATTTTTATAAATTTTAGATTTATATTGAGATTCTATAATAAAATACCCTGTTTACCCCCTAAATATTCGAATTTGCTATTTATATTTCTATGTTTTCAAGTTTGTGAATGTAATAATGATTAAATTTCTATGTGTACTATTCAAAAAGTACCAAATTTTCGTTTTTACCTTTTTTATAAAGTGTCAAACGCCCTTAAGATTATTTTCTTAAAATGAAAATGAAAAGTACAAAAAATGGTATGGTGGGAGGGGGAGGGTGGTAAGGAATCTAAAAATAAAATTTTTTACTGTGAGGGGACGATCAGTTAGTCCGTCAGTAATGTGTTTTTAAATTAACAGATATATTGCGAGAGGTAAAGTGTTATAGCATTTAATTCCTTTAATCGTGTGAAAAATCATTCATATTTCGAGTTTTGATTCATAAATCCCAATTCTGAAAAAAATATATAAATAATACGCTACATGAAAAATGAATCGTTTGACTTTTTCACAAATGCACACATCTGATTATATAGTATAAAACTGATAGACCTTCGAATTTTAAATTTTATTATAAAAAAAATTTTGTGACAAACATGTTCCTTAATTTTTAAGCTAAACATGTAAGGAATTTATAATCGTGTCCTTTTATATGAATTAACCAATAAAAATCTCTTTGAGATATTGAATTTTATGGGATTTAAAGAATACCAATTTTATGCGATTTTCAGTGGAGCTTATTAAAAACTACATAAAATTTTGGATTGATCCTCGAAAAAATTAAAATTATGATTATATAAATCTTTATCCATACAAAAAAATCTTATTGATATAGATTTTATATCAATAGGATTTGATGAATGAAACCAAGACTGTTATAATTTTAATGTTCTATACATAAAAAAGGATTGTATAGGTGCGATTTAGGTGAAATAATGTGTCGAACATCAACAATTCGGATATATTTTACACTCCAATAATAGTTTGTTGTTTAAAGTGGACTATATTATAATAGAGTCAGCTTAACATCGCTTAATCGACTCAAAATGTCAAATTTCTATGGAATAATTAAAGTTGATCGCAAGATTGCGTTAAAAATATCAGTTAAAAAATGCAAAATATCTCAACTTCCCAAGTAAAAATTTGTTAAAAATATGCTGCACTCTTCAATAATTCTATAATTCTTATATACAAAATTTTTACAAAAAATATACTATAAGAGTCCCTTGATTTGTATACCCTCTACCACAATTAGTGGAGAAGAGGGTATGTTAACTTAATCATTCCGTGTGTAACGCTTAGAATCATCTCAGACCCAGACGATTCAGCTATATCCGTCTGCCTGTACATCTATGTATCTGCTCACGTCCACAATAATTCAAAAATACAAAGCCTGTGTATTTATAACATCAGGAAAATCTGTTTGTTACATCTAAAGATATAGACCGATGACTGAGTTAACCTCACAAAATTCAAACATAAACTTTTCTAAAATTTGAATGAAATTTTACCATAATATTGAACTATAATGTACTTCATTCCCATTCCAAAAATAATCCAAATCGGTTCAGTAGAAAAAAAGAACTAATTTAGGAAAAACTACATCTGTGGATGTATGTGTGACTGTGTACGTACTAAATAGTTTTGTTAAACATTTGGTTAAAGAGAGTTTGTAAAATTCTATCCGTCCTCAATAGATCAAAGCAACTCAGAATATCTTTCTAGAAAAAAATTAAATATATAACAAAATCAAATTAATATAATGCCTTCCTATACTTATTGTAGCGTCCTGGGGAAAAATCATGTGATTTCTTATTTAGAGGCGAAACAAATTTTCAATACTAAGAAAACATATTTCTTTTGTTGGCGTGTACAAGAAGATTTTAATTTTCCTTTTTTCATCGAGTTTTTTGTCTTCATTTCTCTGATTAAGTCAAATTTGCTAAACTGCGGCCGGCAATAAATTTTCCCGCAAAAAAAAACAAGGAATTAAAAATTTAAGTTATTCTTCTTCTTGTACATATTTTATTTCTATTTTCCAAACACAAGAAAAAACTTATCTTAATGACTTGTTAAAAGTTAAACAAAAAAGGGTATTAAAATCCTGTTAATTCCAGGTTTGTGTATTTTTTCTCGCTCACATTTTCAACATAAATTTACCTGCTAAAATAAAAATGTCACGCCTTTGCATATGTCTGATGCTAGAAAATTTATGGCAGTTTATTTTTATTTCGAAAAAAAGCGAAAAAGATTTATAACTTAAAGTACGTGAATTTGAAGAGATTTTTTAGATAAATTAACTTTGGTTTTTGGTTTTAAAAATCCTTTTATACAAATTAGTTTTGAAAAAGTTTTGAAAAGTTTAAAGAAATAGTTAATTAGAGAATTTAATGTACCCTCCACGAGAATTTTGTGACAATAAAGAGTGAGATCGAAAAAATCTTAACATACATGTATGTTAAAAAAACAACACCACTTAAATTACAATTTTAATTTTTTTAATTGACTGAAATTATTTTTAAAGTTTACAAAAAAATATATGTTTATAGTTTTAATCAGTAGTGATGAAAATTTGAACCATTTTCGGAAACCGTTTAATTAACGTTCTTATTATATTTTTCCTCACTTTGCTCGGACAGGTATTCCATCTTTTGGACACATTTTTTGTGCTCTTTAATTCTCTTTTAACAAGAGTCCCATATCTCTTCAATGGCCTTTGAAGAGCTTTTTTAAAAATATTGATTGCTTTTAAGTTCTAAACTTTTCTTCAACAGTCCCTCGAACATCAGCAATATAAAATGTTTGACCAGGAAAATCTGCCAATACATACGTTTCGTCATCCATTATGCAGCAAGAACACTTTTTTAGAAAACTTGACTTCAATTTCCGCGCTCTGCTTTTGGCCTCAGGAACTTTCGAGCTTTATATTTTATAATTTGCATTAGCTTAACTTTTGTTCCAAATAGTCCGGGCACTGAGCTAAGCGAACTACTTTTCTGCCCAATTTGTTGGGAGCTCTTTTTTTGGCTTTAGAAACATCATATGGACTCTTCCTTCAACCTGAACCAGTTTTTTATCAACGGACAAGTTCTTAAGTGCTGTTTAATAACATTGGATAAAGTTTGTCGGCAGACCTTTGACTTGGGCAACATTTTGTATGGACAAAGTTGGATTTTGTTGAAAATATATAATAATTATAGTACCAACTTTTTTCAAGTTATTTTAACAAGATTAACATTATATTCATTTGTTTGATATTAAACATTATAAGTAACACATTTCACAAACGTAACTTGATCAAAGAAAACACATTTTCGATCTTTCTCCTTATATGCAATAAAGTATTGGAGTTTCAAACTTAAGGAATCCCTTTTAAAAGCGTTTTTAGATTCAATATATACTTTTGTCTTAAACTCTTTTTTTATGGAATAACTTCTATTTCGTACTCAGAGTAAAACCTTTATTTGCGGATATTTAAAGATTAAAATTTTGTCTACCCTTTTTAGGATTTTTGTCAAATTTGATCATTTTCATTGAATTTGTTTATTACAATATTTTGAAAAGACTCAAGGAATTTGTCAAATCGATTCAAATTTTGATTTTTCATGCAGTAGTATATCTTTGAATTTACACAAAAATTATTTCGCACATTATACATAATGGTGAATTTTATAAAAATAGTTAAATATTAAATTCCTAAAAATTAGCTAATCTTGGTGTTGTCATTTCCTCAAAATTAATATCACAACTGTTATTATTTTTTACAAAAATTAGTTTTAATAAAAATTACATGCTGTTAACAAATTTTACCACAAATGTTGCAAAAACATTTTTTTGAGGATAATCAAACAAAATTATGTCAACCAACAAAAATTTTATCATAATTTCATATATTTTTTTAACACCATAATCATAAATGCAACAATTTCTAAATCCCCTCGAAATCCCTTGAAATCATGATAAACAAAAAGTTAAATTCGTAAAGCAACATGTGACCACACATGTTAAAATATTTTCAAATTTATTAAATTTTCAAAAAAAAAACTTAAAAAAATCATTGATAAAATTTCAATTTATGTGAGAACAAGAAAATGACAAAATTGACACATGTAAAAAAATTGAAAATATCCTTGTAATGCGATTAAATAATATGTGTGTTTATAAAACACATAACTCTAATATATTTACACACACATATGTAAGTATATAAATGTATTTGTATACATATGAGTTTATTAAAGTCCTTTTGTCATCACCATCACAGTTTAAGATGTTGTTTATTTGTGACCAGGGTTAGAAAAATTGACATGTCCTGTCAATATATAAAAATTTTAAAATTCAATAACGAAGACGAACAAAAAGTACAAAAAAAAATATGATGAAAAAATCTAAACTGTAAAATTGGTTCAATTTGCCAATCGGATTATTTTGTAAAATCTCCCCAGATGAAACAAATAATAAGAAAAGAATTGAAAAAATGACAACCACGTTTTATTAAATTTAATTTGTTAAAAGAAAAACCACTTTCACATGTGTATGAAAAGTGACTAAAGGCGATAATGACATAGGAAGAGGAAAATAGAACATATCAGATATGTAAAGGATTTAATTGAAAGATGGAATTTATAATACAAATAACAGTTTCCAAGTTATAGTCCATCCATATACATCACAGTTTACTTAGATTAAATATATAACAGTTACAGTTTGTCAATTGAAAATTGAGATAAATGTTTAAGATTTCACTGAGCTAACTATAAGAGTTATATAACATCGGAAAAAATATTTGAGCTCTTAATTGATTGATTATTTAAAATTTAGTAGTAAAGCGTGAAAAATGTTTTAATTTTAAACAAAATACTTATATACGATTCCAGATCACTTTCTTTCACGCTTGGTTCAATGAATATTAAGACAGTTATCCAATGAGATATATTACCTGACTAGATAAATATTTTGCTTCCGATAGATATATACGGAAGTTGTTGACGTTCAGCCATTAAACTGAACTTCATAAAACATGGGGTTAATATTATTTCAAAATTTTATTGGAAAATAACATTGTTATAGAACAATGGGTGAGATTGAAAAATTCTTAACACATATCTTAACACAAGTATTCATTGATCAAGTTACCTTTGTAAAAATATTAGTTGTTATGTTTAATATCTATGAAATTAATATATTGTTAATCTGATTAAAATAAGTGACCGAAAAGTGTGTACTAAACCTATTAAACCTATTAATATTTTCAACCAGACCCAATTGGGTCCTACAAAAAGTTAGCCAAACATTCAAACATCAACATCAAACTGTTACCAATGTTTTAATGGAAAATGTGGTACAGGTAGAAGGAATCGGAATCACACGATTTTTTAAAGTAAAAAAGGGAGGATTTTTCAAAAGAGCTCCGCAATACATCTGGTAGAGAAGTTACCGCTGTTAGCTCAGTCTCGGAACCTTTTGGTAGAAAAAGTTAAAACTAATGCAGATTTAAAAAATATACAAGGCTCCAAAGCGTTTGTACCAGTAACGCAAGCTAAAAATGTTTAACGAAAAAACAGTTCATGCACTGAACCGAAAAAGATAGTAACATACCATGCAGAATGAAGACATGTAGGTTAAATAATCAGACACGAAACTATTATTCATCGATAATCAAATTTTTTCGTTACTTTTTTCGTAAATTCTTCAAATTGACGAAAATTTTTCAAAATGACTATTTGAATTCGTTAATAAAATACGGTTAATTTGAATAAATATTATTCAATTTTGAATTGGACAAAAAATTCTTTATATTGATGACTGTTATTTCCAATTTAAATACGCATATTTAAAGTAAATTTACGAAATATTAAGTTGATTGAGAAAAAATTATGTTAAATTATTGTAATAAATTATACATTAATATTAAGGGACCAAAGGAAGTAGTATTCTCCATACAAAGCAGTATTATCGATTAAATTATCTGAGGAACTTTAACAGCGAGAATTTTTTAATTTTCAAGGTTTACATTTTCCTTTTGTCATTTTCTCATTTAATATGCAAAGAACAATATAAAAATGATTTTCGTTATTTTTTTAATGAAATTTTATTCCATTTTAACATTAATTTACTAAAATATTCAATGATTAAATTTTTTAGTATATTTTGAAGAAAATTCTTCAATTTAAAGAAAAATTATATAATTATTAAACACATTTTTCTTTAAATATAACTGCGACATGTGGTTCAGTGTGATAATTGAAGTCAAGTTTCAATTTTCAATTTTCTGCTCAAAAAATTTATGTTGAAAAACAGTTTATGACCCAGAAGCAGTCAAAATTTGCCAACAAATTGTTGGTATGGCAAACAATATGCAGTTGCGGGAAATGAACTATAAATACCGAAATTTACATCAAGAAATGTTTGCTTAAAAGGCCTCTTCCATTTATAAGAATTCATAATGTGTCCACTTATTTTTAACTGTCTGACTTAACATTCTGTCACTATGAGAGGCATATCCTCCAAACTGCCTGGAGCTTAGGCCAGTCGAGAGATATGAAGCTTTTGTTAAAAGAATATTCAAGAGCACAACAAAGGTGTCCAAAAGGTGTGATAGATTTTAAAGGAATATGAGGTTACTGTTCCATCAAATGGCAGAAAGCACTATAAAAACATTAATAGAAGAGTTTTCCGAAAAACGTTATTAACTTCATTAAAAGTGATCAAATTGCAAAAAGCTTTTTTTCTGTAAATTTAAAAATAACTTCAATTAATAAAAAAATCATGACTGTACCTTTTATCGGAAAATATGTTGAAACTTTTTGACACCATTTCATTCCTTTAAATCCCTTTCAAAAACATTAACTCACCTCAAAATAAACATCATTAGAGAAATTTTTAATAAAATTTTCCCAAAATAAAAAATAAAAAGAAAACATGTTTTCCCTAAAAAAACATGATGAAAGTACCACAAAAAATTTAGGGAAAATTTTTAGCCTAAAGCACAACACACAATTTAATTTTGATTTATTGTGTGAAAGAATATGTGAAAATATCTAATTCACTGCTAAACCCAAGACAAAGGCGGCAGGATATGTGAAGTCCCTTTATATGCTATTTTGTCTATATTTTTATTGAAAATGTCGCATGGTCACTTTAATGTTTGAATTATTACACGTATGAACAAAAAAAGTTTCATTTTAAAGTTTTATTAAAAAAATCTTAAAAAACAAGGGGGAAGTACCTTTTGGGTGAGTGTGTGTGAGCATATGAAAAGTAATCATAAAAGGGATGATAAAAATTCATCATAATGATAAAATAATGTGAATGTTTTTTGTCCTTAAAACATACAAAAACACAGATATGGGATGCTACTCAAAATACAAAGTAATCATATGTGTGTATGAGTGTGTTTATCTATTTATATTTGTGTGTGCATTAACGGAAGTGAATTATGTCTTTTGAAATAATTTTCAAAAATATTTCGTTCATTGTTCTTTTGAGGTTATGTAATAATAATATTTGTTAAACAAGCATACACATATACAAATGTATAACCTGAAATGAAGCTAAAACTACAAATAAAGTAACATAGAAATAAATACATTTAATGTTAAATGTGTTAACTGTACTCTCTCTCTCCTCTATTGTTTAATCTCCTATTGGCAAATTGTTAACGAGCATTTCATTCTGACTAACTGACTCACTCACACAGTCATTGTATGACTAACTGTACCCTCGTTATTTTGACCGTGTGCTTTTTTGTGTTTTGTTTTCTGTCCGGGATTAGAAAAGCTGTGTTGCTATGAGCACAAAAGGAAGAAAAAATGCGTTAAACACTCGAACACTATCACAAGTTTATATTTTATATTCTGTTCTGTATTACAAGAAGTATTTAGAAGTTCTATCAAAGTCAAAGGTTTTTCCAAAAATCATCCCCATTTTATTATTTGTTTGCCATTTGATTTAATGTTCTTATGGATGAATATTTCAATTTATATTGTTTTCCATTTTCGTACTGATAAAAAATATTTTAAGAGTTTTGAAATGAATAAATTTTTGAAATTTAGAAAATGAGATATTTGATGTTGTTGGACAAATGTTGATGGACTTAATGTCAGCTTAGAAGTGTGATTATCTTGAGTGTCAATGACTAAGAGATTTTTATCAGTTGTGTGCTGAATGTCAAGATTTTTGGTGACATTTTTAAGTTTATTTTCAAAAATGTGTTGAGATAATTATGTGGACTTTAAACTTAATTCTGCAGTTTATATAAAATTCCAATCATAAAACTTCAATTGCTTAAAACATGAAGGAAATAACAAGAATTATAGGTCAAATGAACTCATGATGTTCTTCCCTTTTACTGATTTTGTTTAATCTTCGCCAACCTGTGATAGTTAGACACTGCTTTCTTTTCGTGTGAGGTTTCCTTTTCTCATAAATTTGTTTAGCGTTGTTACGATGAAAAATCATGGCAAATTACCAGATAGTTTTTTGTTGTGTACTCACTTCAAATATCTGTCTCCAATGCAAGTGTTCATTAAAAGCCCGATTTAACTTCAACATTTCATAATAGAAAAAACTTTTCTGATTATACAAGGACATTAATTTAATTTTATCAATATTCTACTTTAGGCTCGACTTAGCTGGTTGGCAGAGCTTTACAAATTAGTTGTGACATAGTATGCAATATTGATAACGTTAGATTTTTTTTTTTTGCAATTCATTTAGTTCAGTTCCCAGTTCCATTCCTAACTCAATGCCTAGTTCAGTTCCTGCTCTAGTTCCTGGTGAAGTATCTATATTTATTTCCTAGTTCAGTTCCTAGCTCATTTCCTAACAAATTTCCTAGTTTTTAGTTCACTTCCTACTTCAATTCTTAGTCCACTTTCTAGTTTAGTCTCTAGCTCATTTCCTAAGTTAGTCTCTAGCTCTTTTCCGAACTCATTTCGTAGTTCCTACTTCATTTCCTAGTTCAATTCTCGGTTGAAATCCTGGTTTTGTTACAGGCTCAGTTCCTGATCAAGTTCCTGATTAAGTTTTTGGTTCAGTTCCTGGTTCAGTTCTTATTCAGTTCCTTATGCAGTTAAAAGTCTAACAGTAATGATCTAAAATGTGCATCAAATACTAATATTTAATTGTACTATTAATGTAATACGAAACAAATTTATAAACATATTTAAAATTAAATTCTTTTTATAAATAAATTATTTCACAACACAATAAATTTTCATTTTATCTACGATTTTTTCATTATTATTCTAAAAGTCTTAATAAAAAAGTAACACAAATGCGTTTCAAATCTTTTCGCTGTTAATAATTTTGCTTTTAGAATTTTATTAAAATCTCATAAATATCATATTTATAACGCCCAAAAAAAAACACACTTTATGTACCCACTGACCCTGCAATAATGTTTCCTTTTTTCTCTGTAACAATAACAGAAAAAAAGTACAAATATTTTTAGTAAAAGAAATTTGTGTGATTATTTTTCTAATAAAGAAGCCAAAAAATGAGGCCGCTTTATTGTTTATGAGTCATTTATTTCGTAATGAAACGACTACAAACACCCAATTCAGGACATTGTTGTTCATCTGTGACTGCTGCTGTTTTATGAGTTTTTTTACATGATTTTTTTTCACATCAAGCTGTTGCTGACCCCAACAGCGAAATAGTGAAAAAAAACAGAGTACCAGGTATTAAATTTAAATTTTATATCGCCTAAGGATACATGTGATGTTTTACCCTTATTAGTGAAATTTGTTACAATTTTTTTTGGGATATTTTTTGTGAGAAAAAAAGTACAATTTACATAATTTATTGTTCTAAACATATAATCAGCATATGCTTTCATTCAATATTAATTTTTTTCTATTTTCTTTTTATGCCCTATAAAGGTGATTTGGAAAATTATTGGTTTGAGCAAATGTGTGTAACGTTCTTAAGGTTTAAGAATTAACGAAATATATTCGATTGAACGGACAATATCTAACAATCTTAATAAAAAAGACTTAAACTTTAACCTGAATTAGAATCTGAAACTGAATTAGAATCGAGCTAGGATTTTAACTTAGAAGTGAACTAGAACTTAACTAGAACTGAACTTGAGCTGAACTAGAACTGAACTTGACTGAACTAACACAGAACTAGAACTGAAGTAAAAATGATCGAGAACTGAACTAGAACTAAACTAAAACTGAATTAGAACTGAACTAGAACTTAACTAGAACTGAACTAGAACTGAACTTGAGCTGAACTAGAACTGAACTAGAATGGAACTAGAACTGAACTTAGCTGAACTAGAACTGAACTTGACTGAACTAACACAGAACTAGAACTGAAGTAAAACTGATCAAGAACTGAACTGGAACTAAACTAAAACTGAATTAGAACTGAACTTGAGCTGAACTAGAACTGAACTTAAATGAACTAACACAGAACTAGAACTGAAGTAAAACTGATCAAGAACTGAACTGGAACTAAACTAAAACTGAATTAGAACTGAACTAGAACTGAAGAAAAAGTGATCAAGAACTGAACTAGAACTAAACTAAAACTGAATTAGAACTGAACTTGAGCTGAACTAGAACTGAACTTGACTGAACTAACACAGAACTAGAACTGAAGTAAAACTGATCAAGAACTGAACTAGAACTAAACTAAAACTGAATTAGAACTGAACTGAACTTAACTAGAACTGAACTGAACTTGAGCTATACTAGAATGGAACTAGAACTGAACTTAGCTGAACTAGAACTGAACTTGACTGAACTAACACAGAACTAGAACTGAAGTAAAACTGATCAAGAACTGAATTAGAACTGAACTAGAACTGATCTGAACTGAACTAAACTGAAAACTAACTAGAACTGACATAGAACTGAACTAAAAATGAAGTAGAACTGCCATAGAACTCAACTAGGAATTGGACTGAAAACTGAACTAAAACTAAACTTAAAAGGACTTAGTAATGAGCTACAGTTTCATATGCTATAATTCACTCGAGTAGGTTATTTTCTAGTCGATGTTGGCGGACTCTAACTTTTTTCCTTTTTTTCATTAAAAATGTTTTTATTTTATTATAATTTACAAGCAGAATTATGAACAAGACAGGACTCCTGGTAGGAAAAAAAAGAACCAACTTTTAGTTAATTTTTAAGGGGTTTTTCTTTTTATGTAACCATAAAAACGTTTCATTTTCCTTTCGAATTTCATTAGGAAATTCAACTGTTTAACAGGATTTACTCTATTTTTTTTGCGTTTCTATTTTAGAAATTTTAACACGTTTTTAATTTTTATAATTTTTATGTTTATATTTTTAATTTCTTTGTTAATTTTTTTAGTTTCGTTAAGGGTAAATTGTTGCTCTCATTATGTCATGATTTTTCCAAGTTTTTCTTTTTCATACACCATTTATCCCCTCCTTTAAAAAAAAATGTTCATTAATAAGGAAACTTGTTGAATTTTACTTTCATCAACTGGTGTCACAGTAAAATGCACCAGCATTACAAAATCTGTGTATAACTGTCTGTCTGTCCGTACGTCCTTCCATCACTTCATCAGTTACCAGTTGTATATTTAGCTCTTAAGTAAATTTCCCTTTTTCATCCATTTGTAATAATCGAGGAAAAAAGGAGAAAAGTTAAAACCATAAAAGCTAAAGTTTATTGTTTTTATGTATTTCACTAATTAGTTACAAGAAGTCATAGAATTCATTTCATCATTAAAATTTAAGTGTTCACATCTTGTATTTAAAGTAATTTTTATGTTTATAATAAACTCTCTCTTTCCACTCCGTTTTTCTTGGTTGTGTGTTAATTTTGTGAAAATCTTGAAATTTTCTGTGTATTTTTGGATGACTAATGAACTTAACCGCTAAATGAGTTATTTTTTTCGAATACTTTATTATTTGGGTGGCTGTGTGTGTGTGTGCTTGACTTAGTTTTATGGCATTTTTTGGGAAGTATTTATTGTTGAAAATCATTAAAATGTAAATGTCATAAAAGAGTAAATATTTTCAAATATGTGAACTTAGTTGAAGAGATCTTTTATTACTTTTAGCATCTAAAAGCAGCGACAGAAAATATTCTTTATTGACATTTTTTAATTACTCTGACATTTATTAAAGTTATATAAGGGAGCTGAGGGAGTGTTTTGATAAAGCAAGACTACTGGTCTACTACTGATCCACAGCAATTCTATTTCTTTACACTTTATGTCCACACCCTCAACTTTGTGGTTCTTGGGAAATACTCGTCTTGGTGAGATAAGTGTCTGTTCTACTAGTCGTTTTAGGCGTCTTGCTATACAAACTATTGACAAATAGACTATATGATATATATATAAAAATCTTATGTTCTTATAGGAACTACGAGCTTATTTTCATAATTTCCCATTTATTTGAATTCTTATCATAATTTCCCAAAATATTTTTTAATTTGTTACTAAATTGTACAGTCTGTCAAGATTGTCTTAAACGGAGTCTTAACATTAAGAATGTAAAACAAATGTTCGTTTTAATATTTTTTCAATCATTTTGATAAAAATTCTATATAATTCACAAGAAAATTTTCAATTTCAAAGGTAATTAAGTCAAAAAATATTATTTGTTTCCAATGTGTAATTGTGACATTGACAGACTGTATATATTTTTTAATTTATATTAATTTAATTCAAATTTCTTATTATGCATTTTTTTCCTTTTCAGATATATTAACTTCGGTAAGTCATTATTTTTTACATAAATAAAAATAATTTAAATTGCTATAAAAACGAACGTCTAGAATTTTATCAATATAATAAGTGAATATAATAAATATTGTAAATATTAAATTTATTTAAAAAAATCTTTAATTCAATTATTTAGGGAGAATTTTTTTCCAAATTCAAAGACATTTTGCAATATTAATAACAGTTAAAATATATGACTTTCAATATTTCGCTCATTGAGCGGCCATCACTTATTTTACGAAATATAACTTATTAACTATTTCGATCCACTCCCTGAAGTCCTGTCTGCTTCACATTCTTTCTAGAAATATCGGATATTGTTATTCCTAAAGACTTTAATATTCTTCTGTCTAAACTATATATGTCAGTTTTATAATTACAGAGATATAATATTATCTTAAAATTTTTCAAATTATATCTGTTACATTCGATTTCCAAGTTTGACTGGAAAGTTCCAAAATACTAACGCTCAGATATTTTTTGCCAAAACCGTTAAAATAAGTTTCAAATACTACTCACTTTGAGAAATTCAATCTTCAAATTATTAATTTCTAAGACGAGAAAAAATAATGTATACACTAGAGCCCCGACTTGCGTCATCCCAATTTGCCCCAAAAAACTGAAGAAATTCGAGATGCGTCGGTCCGATTTGCGTCGTTTTGATTTTGATTTGCGTCGCTATAAGAGTGGTTAAATTTTTTACTACATCATTGTGGATAACAATTTTTAGCATCATTAATATAATTCGCGGTTCTTTGCTAAAAAAAGTGGTGGAAAGAACAAGTATCTGGTTGTGGTATGAATGTAGTATATGATCGCCAAAAGTACAGAAAAGATGAAAAAAAATGAATCAAAGTAAAGAAAATTAATAAGTTTGGAATTAAAATTAGATGCAATAAAACATTTTAAATCGGGAGAGAAGACTTTTAATATAGGAATAAGAGCTCTTAGATTAGCACCAAAACAGAGAGGAATTTGCAACAGAGACAATGATCAAATAAATTGTCACACCACTCCAAGCAAAACACTTGCAAGGAATCCCTTATTGATTAAGATGAAGTCCCATCTTTCAATTTGGATAGATGATCAAATAAGCGAAGAATGTCACTGAGCAAGGACGTAAGAAAATAAAGCTCATTCTATTTCGACCGACCTGAAGAAAATTGACGGTAATGGAAATTCTGATGATTTTGAAGTCAGCCAATGATTAGATTAACTTTTTTATCAAAAATACAAAATTTTTGTCTTTTTTTTCAATATTTTCCCCAGTAAATTAAATTTCAGTGCATTTATATAGAAAAAGTTGATTCGATTTGCGATACTCCGATCCCTATTAGCAGCGCAAGTAGGGGCTCTTGTGTATACCTTTAATTCCTAGTAATTCATAAATGGAAAGGAAATCGTAAATTTGGTATTCATAAATACGTTAGATAGTGAAGATTCATAATCTTTATAGAAAAAATAAGTAAAAAGTCACTTGATGTCAAAAATTTATGAAGCAAATTTCGAATTTTTTGCTGCTTTTTATGGAAATAGTATTAATATTTAAAATTTAAAAAATATATAGAGAATAAATCAGAGAGTTTAAAAGATTCCCACTTTTCCACGTAGAAACCCCCAAATTCGCAATCCATATAAATCCGTTTAAAAATTTTTACACTAAAAAGATCACTCTGATATTATAAAAGAAGTGTAGTGTAATATACTTTTTGGGTTTTTACCTAAATATGTACCCATATATTAAGGGCAATTTAAGGATGATATTTTTAATTTGAATAAGGCTTGTGAGCTGGTCTTTGTCCCAAGCTCAGTCAATATTTTTTAGAATTTTATAGGGATTTTGGTACATGTGAAGGTGGGATAAATGTTATTTCGATTTGAATACCTTTGGAAATACAACCTGCACATGTAAGAATATATTTTATAGAAGAATATATTTTACAAGGAATATCAATATACAAAATTTATATTGTTTAAATTTGTACATAAAATTTTGTCAAATTAAAAAAAAAAATCAACATACTGGAGATGGCCACCTATAGAGGGTCACCGAGTACTTCCTTGGCCAAATATGGTCATGTACTCCTACAAATCGACTCGAAAACATTCATCTCTAATAATGTAAAATTTCATTCATTTATCTTATCGGTTGAAAAATAATCAAATTATTTCCATAAAAATCGATTTGAATACACTGTGAAATTTAAAATTCAAAATATTTTCCGAACAAATATTTTCAGCCTAAAGCAATTTGCTGCGTGTGTGTGAGAGAAATTAAACATAAAATCATATTTGCAAAATAGAAAAACTTTTCCATAGAAAATCACTTTTGCATCCTTTTTCCGTTGTCATAGAATATGCGTTTTTTGTTGTCTAATAGTGTGAGTTTGATAGAAAATAAAAGAGAAGAAAGAAAGTGAACGGATGAGTTTTTATATTCCTTCCTTATAATTGGTTATTTCATGCATGTTTGAGTTTTAAATAAAAAAATAATAAAGGAAACAAAAACGTAGACAGAAAATTCATAAAAGGCTGAGTTCATAATTAAATTGATACACTTTTAATTGTGATCTTCTCTTTTTGGGGATTTTTCTATTTAAAAAATTTTAATGGTTTTCAAATTTTAGAAAATTGTTCAGAGAAAACAAGTAAGAATTCGGCTATGTCGAACCTTTAATACCCTGCACCACAAATAGGTATAAGTAAATACATTTTGTTTTTATACATATACACTCACACATACAATTACAAACGTATATAAACGATTTTCTCAAATACAACACAGGAACACTTAATCAGTTATAAAATTGTTATATTTTCGGTTGCCTCAGATATCGGTCTATATCTTTTTATATAGTAAACCGATTTTGCTGCTTTTAAATAGGAAACTTCTCAGGACTAAAACAAATACTCACCCCAAATTTCGTTAAGCTTTGTCAATTATTATGGATGTGAGCGTGCCAACAACATGGCTAAATCGACTCAGATTGATGTCTGAATATGAATACATTATGGGGTCTGTGGTGATTCCTTTTTAGCATTACACACCGAATGACAATGTTAATATACCCTCTTAACCACTTTTGGTGGTTCAGGATATAAAATGAATAAAAATCTCTATTTCATGGTTTTTCAATTTTATTTGGAAAAGACAAAAAGGAAGTTGAAAAAAAGGGTTCGAATGTGAATTTCTAAGGATATGAGCTGTTTTTAAACTTAAGACATATTTTTCTGTGATTTATGTCTTTTGGACCTGGAAGAAAGGTTGTCAGGTATGTGAATTTGAAACAATTATTATAATTTTATTATTTTGTCTGCATTTGGAATTTTTGATTTTAATTAGTTTAGAAATAAATGAAGTTCTTTTCTCTTCTTTTATTTAAGTTTCCCCAAAATTAGAGGGTGGGTGTTGTTGTAAATTAACTCAAGTTTATCTAAAGTATTCCTTTTTTGTCTATTTAACCAAGAACAAAATACTTAAAAACGCCATTATCTTTAAGTTTATAACGTTAATATTTTAATAAGATAAGCAGACGTTTTATAGAAAACGCAGATAAGGAGTGAGATCGAAAAAATCTTAAATAAAACGAAACCACTAAACTTACAGATTTAATTTTTTATTTGATCGAAATTATTATAATAATTTGCAAAAAAAACTAATAATATTTTTTACAGTTTTAATCGTTAATAATCAAATTTTTAAGCTTTTTCGGTAACCCTTTCATTAACATTTTTATAGGGCTTTCTCTCACTTTGCTCGCACAAGTAGTTTATCTCCGTTTAAAATCTACCACACTTTTGCTCACCTTTTGTTTACTTTTCAGGTCTATTTTAAGAAGAGCAATATCTCTTCACTGTCTTTAGTTCCTTGCAGTTTGAAGGATTTGTCAATCTAAGTACAAATACCACAGTATTGTTTTGTACCCCTAAATAGATTGTTTACCATAGCGACAGGATGCCAAGTCAGGCCAAAAATAAGTTAATACATTTAGAATGGCAGCAATCTTTTTTCTTAAATATTCCTCGATGTAAATTTCGGTATTTATAGAGTCCGTTTTTACAAATGATGGGCTTCCTTTGCCACAACTTGCCATAACAAGAAATTTTTACTGCTTTTGGGCCCTACCATTTTCTTGAACATTCCTCCGTCGTTATCCATTATGCCGTCGAATATTTTTTAAGAAATCTTGATTGCAATTTCCGTGCTCCGTTTTTGGGATCTAAATTTTTAGCAGCGTTCTTGTCAGGAACTTTTTTAGCGTTGTATGATTATAACTTTTCGTACAAATTCGCTACTCGATCTGGTTTCCTACCGGATGTGTTAGGAGCTTTTCTGAAAATGCTTTATATTTTTGGGCTTTAGAAATATTATGTGTACCATCATCTTCTAGCTGAACCAGGTTTTCTATCAACGGACAGGTTTATCCGGTACTGTTTAATAACATTGGAAACGGTTTGACAGCAGACCTTTGAATTCTTGTCCAAATTTGTGCAGGACCAAGTTGGGTGTTGTTGAACATATTAGTACTTACTTTTTTCTGGTCACTCATTTTAATATCGAATAATACTTTGGTTAAAAGTTTTACTGAAAACATGTGTTAAAATTTTTTTCTATCTCAGTCCTTATTTTTTCCAAAAAACATCTTCTTTTCCTTTAATACGTATTTTTTTGGATTTTTTATCTTGTACATTTCTATAAAATTTTAAATACAATTTCATATCCTTTGGCTATAAATTGTATTGAAAATGTCCGTATTTTCTTTTCTTTCTTCCTTTATTCATTTTATACAAAAATCTCAATTTCTCTATTATCCTTTTTTGAATATGCATCTGTGTTAGGGTGGGAGAGACTTCTATTAACACTTTTCTGTTCTTTTAACTGCAAAATCTTTATGTTCCCCAAATAAATACTTATTTTCATTGTTAATTTACTCCAAATACCAAATTTGCAATAATTTTTACTCCTTTAATTTATTCCGACTCTCTTGAAAATGTATTGTTGTTGTTTTTTAGAATGTTTTTTTGGAGTTATTTTTTCCAAAAGATTACATTTACTATTTATGTATGTGAATACATTTTATAATTATATTCTTAGTCTTGAATTTAAGCTCTTTTACCCATTGGGTAATTAATGAAATTTATTAAAATATTTTAATTAACATTTTTTCCCATCTTTTTTCTTTTGGAACATTTAAGTGATTTTCACTTTCATTTTGGAAGGGTTTTACTTTCGAGAACAGGAATTTTCATGAAATTAATGCTAAACAATTTGGAATATAAATTCGACTTAAAAGTGAATTATAATAATTATAATATTAGAATTAGTATAAGAATTGATAATTATTATTAAACTTGAAGCCATTTTCTAATACCCTGTTCTGAAGTGAATTGTATTCAGAACAGGGTGTCGATAGGAACTAATAGTGACCGGAAAAGGCAAAATATATGTTACAATTCTATTTTATTCAGATATTTTTAAATGCATTTCTTTTAAAGTTTGCATTATTAATAGATAAAATCGTATGAAATTTATATCCTATATAGCATAAAAACTTCGACATGATCGGTCCAAAATGTATAATTTAAAATTTTTGCATCTCAATTTCTCAATTTCTATAAGAGATCGTTGGCTATCACTGGGTAAATTTTCAATAAAATCGAATTAATTTTTAAAACACTACGGTTTCATCAAATAACGAAAGTTCGGATTGTAAAAGAGCCTGGGAAAAATCATTTTATGGAAAATAAAAAATTCTCCCCGCATAGAATTGTAGTTCCTTAGGAGAAGGACTCTAAGTACCAGAAGTGAATAATAATAATAACTGATATCTATTTCAAGAATAATCAAAGAACGAAGTGATAACAACTTCACTTTGTCCATGAACAACTATATTCCACACAGGGTAATGCTTACAAGTTTTACAGAACTTCAAAGGGGCTGCTCCTAATTTTGGAGATATCCCTCAATTATTTCACATTCTCTTTTCTTAAGTTATTTTTTAAGTTTCATTCAAATCGGTGCATATTCAGCATCAAGTATTTTAATTTAAACTGTTAAAATATACAGCTAAAGTCTACTATCTATTTCTGGTATTTTGATCGATATTTTTGAAAAAGGAACCAAATTTTGTTTTATGCTTAATTACATTCTGTTTCATCGGGGGTCACATAAGACCCATTTATGAAAATATATCTGAGATAAAAAATTTTTATACTTTATTTAAAGAAGTTTCTATTAAATGCAAATCAAAAATGGCTAAATGGTAAAAGTGACCAGTGCCGAAATTATTGGGATCTTCTAAAAATAGCAATTTTAAAGTATTTTTAATTAAAACTTTTATAATTCAAAATTTTAAACAACCGTCAATGTGAGGTGCCCATTATTGGAAAAAAACTATACTTTTTACAAGTGTTAATTACCAAATAAAATCATTTTCTATTGAAAAACCTCCAGCATTCAAAATTAATTCCTAATAATCTATTTTTCTCAAACAGATGTTATTAAACAATAGATTTTCCCAAGTCAATTGTTTTTATTAGAAATTCATCATAACATAATATTTATTCTATAAAGAATAATTAATACCTCAAGCTAAAAAAAATCTAAAAATCTATATAAGGACTTAAGTCCTTAAGTCCTTTAGAATTTTTATCTAATGCCTACACAGAAAGTACTCTTCAAAAAATGAATAATAATATTTTTTCATATTTGACTTCATTAATAAAGCTACTTTCGTCATAAAAAATTAATCCCCCTATTAAGAGGACTATGGCAGCATTTGAATGGAATTAACTTTTATTACTAATTAATAAAATGTTTTCAAATTTATTGATGTAGAAATAGAACAGAAACAAATGCACAAATCAACAATAAAATGTATCTTATCATCGTCATTATTTATTCCATGAGTTTCGATTTTTTTTGTCATAAATTTTATCATACTGTTCAATGGCCTTTTTTGATAATTTACATTATTTTTGCCTTGAAGACATTTTTTATTTTAATATGGAGATTATAAAATTGCAACTCATTAAAGGGCGGTTATTTGTAGTAAAATAAACAGAAATCCATTAATTTACTTGAATATCAAAAATATTTGTAAGACTTTTTTGTCATAAAATTAGTTCAGCAAACATTTTATTAATTGATACCTGAAAAAAGCTTGAAATTTCAAAACTAAATTCTAATTAGTAAATTTTTACGTAATTTGGAACAAGAACAATATGGTGAATATCATAACTTTCGGAAATAAATGTAATAATAACATTAAACCGCTCCATCCAAAAACAGATGTTAAGTTTTTTTGATATCGCTTTCATTATTTAACAATTCAATCGATTACGTCTAACGAATTACGAAACGTAATAAACATAAGTCATAATTCTAATACTTCCAATAGATCTTATATGATCAATGCAAAATTTGTCGCGGATCCATGGCGGGATATAGACCAATTTGCGTGAAACCTGAATTATATATCTTTTAAACTTGTATCCTGATTTAAATGTCATTATAAAAAATAGATTTTCGGAAAGGATTCTATATAGAAACTATAGAAATTATGATCTGTTATTGCCAAAAAAAGGGCTGATTTATGAAGCATATTTAACAACGTTATCTCCATTACGCAAAATGTCCTCTTAAGTACAAAATTAAATATTACTCTACACATTAAGCTGTCCAAATCAATGTTATTAACTTGCACGTCTAATATGCGTGGGAACTCTTTGATTGATTGATCGTAAGGCTACTTGACCGAATGAACTCCATAACTTGTTTTTAAGTTATTCATTATTAAAGTGATATATCTAAATAACAATTGAGAGTATTGAGAGTATACGATGAAGATTAACTATATGGCACCCTACACCTTGAATTTGATTCAACAATTTGTTGCTTGCACACTTTTTCAAAAATCATAATGCTCCCATTTCAGAGAGATTAATAATTTAAGGTGATTTTCGGATTATCTATAAAATGGACTAATGCTTGTAAAATTTAATACAGTACGTTTTGTTTTAATAAATCTGTATTTGATATTTAGGACTTTAAAGTGATTTTCGGAAATGGGTTTGTATGGAAGCTACGATCATTTAATGGCCGATGTTTTGGCGAACAAATTTATTTTGTTATGTAGAAAATATAAAATGTTATATTATATTTATGACTATAACTTTTTTAGTGATAAAGTTTTATTTTGTAATGAACCGATTTGGATGAATTTAAAAAGCGATCTGCTTTAGGGCTTATAATAATTTTTTTTAGCTAATTTCTTTGACTCAGATTTCGATGCAAGAATAAGTAAATACACTTTTTGAGGTCTTGGATGATTCCTTCTTCGTGTTATACGCGGAATTACAAAGTCAATATACCTTCTTATATACCACTTGTGATGAAGTTTAAAATTAGTTTCTTATGTTCTCAAATCGCAATAACGGGATCATCTCTAAATTATTCCTGATAATTTAAATATTTTCTTCCGAGCGGACCATATTATGACATGGTGATTGATCATTTTATTTCAGTGAAAAACTCAAATTTTTAAATGTGATTTATGTGGATTCGAATTTTAAGTGTTTCCGCATGGAATATAATTCTGAAATTTCACATAAATATCGTTATTTATGCATTGAAAGACACTTCACTAATTTATTCTTTGAAAATTGGGGACTTTTTTACGTTTTCGTAGATACCAAATACTTGTGTAATAAGTTTTCAATTTGTTTTAAAATCCAACCTAAATTTAGCTGTTTTCCATACATTTCCACAAGGCCTCATCCGATTGATTTAATGTAAACTGTTTTGTTTTGTAATTTAGGGTATAAAAATACTTCAAAATAAACTTAAGCGGCTAATTAGTAGTCAACAAATGTCAAATAGTTAAAATCCCTCAAAAATTAATTTAAACTCTTGAACAAACTTCCTCCAAACGGCCATATGTTTGATATCATCATCGGGAAAAATTCAAATGAAATAAAAATAAATAATTTACAACTAAAGACTTTTTCAAGAAAATTAAAATCGAAAAAAAAAACAAATTTCTGCCATAAGTAAATATTAGACATCTAAAATTGGAATGAGTATAAAAAAACACTATTTAACTTGGCTAAATACCCAAACCATAATAAATTAGGAAAATCAAATAATGCGAACAAAAAAAATAAATTCAAACTTTAGAAAGTAAAAAAGGCAAAAAATACCCCATAAAGAGAAAACTTCAAATGGAAATAGAAAAAAGAAAACCAAATTAGAAAAACTCCTGAGACTTTTGAAAAAAGCAGCTGAAGAAAAAACTCTTGAAAAAAGTAAATTAAAACACACAATAATTACACATTTAATTGAAGAAATTCTTCAGGCTAAACTTCTGTAAAATAATTGTTTAACTTTCCCTTTGCATATACTATTTCCGTTTCCTTGTTGTAGCTGTAAATAGCTAATTTACACGTAAAATGCAACGTATTTTTTGGTCCCTTTTTTAAGAGTGAAAAAAGAAATGGAATTTAAAAATATGCTAATTTCATAATCTATACCCCCATAAAATATGCAAAAGTAGAAAAAATAATGTTTTTTTTTTAAGATAAAGAACAAAAAAATGTTATTTACGTGTTTTGTTTCTGAAAGATCTTTTCAATTGTAATTGAAACTAAAGAAAATATTTAGATTTTTTGTTATTTTTCCCCTTAAGTAACAAATACACCTTTTTTTCTGTTGTTTAAATGTTGTTGTTTATTGTCCTTTGTCTTGGTCCATTTATTAGATTTGTTTCAATTTGTTTTCTTCGAAAGCATCTGTTTAATGTTGTTATGAGTGGTTGACAATGAAAATATTAATTTTAACCTTTTTTAAGAAATTTGAAAAGAATTTTAAACGAAGTTGTTTAATTAAAACTTTTATACATCGAAGAGGTCAATATTGAAGGTCTTAGAATATATAGGTATTTCAACTTACTCCGTACTGCTTCAAAACGATTTTTTGGAAATCAAAAGTTACACTAGAACTTGCAGATAAGGGATAATGTGATTTTATAATAAAATCACTGAAATTACTGTCGCTGTTTAAACAGCCCAGTATTTCGAAATAAAATCGGTTCTCATTTAATACTTGTCCAGTTTTTGAGAAGACTCCTTTGCAATGGTAGCAAAAACCAAGGCTTCAAAAATTGTCTTAAGCAATTTGATAAGGTTTTTATTAGTGTACCACCAGTGTAATGGGTCTTTATTTCGTGGAATGTATTCATTTTCCGAAATGACTTCATACTTCATTAATAGAATGCGAAATGTTCAAATTAAAACATTGATCCATATTGAAAGATTTGTTGGGATGCCAAATTTTACAATTCAGAAATAAAATTCGAAATAACAAATTTCATAATTTCAGTCGCTATAGTTATCCCAGTGATTTATCGTGATATATCACTCATCTCTACTAGAACTGTTAGAGAAATTTTAAATAAAATTTAATTTAATTGCAGCTAAGTCGTTTTCAAATTTGTAGTATCAGCTGATCTCGAGATAGCGATTAACGTTCCAATTTTATCCATTGGAAGTATTTTAATCCTGTAAAATTCGGCAGAAATTCATATCAAAAAAAATCAGCTGGAAAATCATAAGCTATAGGATTATTTAAAAAAAATACTTAGGAATCAGCGTGCTCCGTTCATAAACACGGTTTTAATATTTCGGAGTTATCACAAGCCTTGATATGATTACGATGAGATTTGTTTATTTTCTTATCATTTTCAGTAGCCAAATTTTCTATACGCTAATTAATTTATGTCGAGAATAAATTTTCGGAAAGGCAAATATGTGATCATATTTCTACTTAAAGTCCGACTTATTGTTTGAAAGCAAGCTTTAACTTGGCTTTTGTTATTCTACTAATAATTGCTTTGGTAATCAACTTAGATACCGACGTATCTAAAAGTTATCACAGATTTTAGTTTTTATCGCTACTTATTTATATGTGCACCTATTTCGAAAATCGTTAACTTTTTTGGATTTTGCAATTCATACCCTACGTACTACTCCGACCAAAGCATTACATATAATGGTCGTTTGGCTAATGACTGATTTATTTTAAAAACTGAAGTGAAACTGTGACTTTCTGTATTTATTTTCTTCCTATTCTACCAGAGAATGGTTTCATCATCATATATGGCTGAAGAGTGAAACTATTACCATAAACTTACACAGTTAGATATAAATAGAGTTTTCGACACGCTTCCTTCAAACTTCCAGTACACTCTAATTCTCTTCATATAGGAATTTTGGTTTATGGAGAATGATGGATTCGCATGCTTGATTTTTAAATATTTCTTTAAACGACTTTTGCTGAAGTTGCAAAAAGATCAGTTATGAAAGACAATTAATAATGTCCTCTTTTTTCCTGTCTGTCTAAGGTAACTTCTCTTTCCGTTTTGCATCATTTGTTAGATTTTCAATATGCCAAAATGAGTTCAATCTTGACTTGTACAAATTTTTATTCAGACACAGTTATCACAACGTTAAAATTTACTTGACCCAAGTGAACTGTACCGTGTAGGGCTACCTAGGCCCTACAAAAATAATTTTCTTTCGTAGTTCCTAGACAGATTAGGTTATCGTTTGATGTTGTTTTATAGCTTTCAATGTGCTAAACTGATTATCTAGGAAACTTCTCCGAACAACACAAAATAATCTGTGCAATCATTTCATTGGCCTGAAACAATTAGTTGTGATCGTGTCAAAAATGAATATCCTTTTTGGCGTTATGCAAAATGAAAAATAGATTATGGTAAATAATTTTCAAAATTGTTTCCAAAAAAGTTAAGTGGCAAAACGCTCACCCTTTTGTGATTTTGGAAGAATAGATTTTTAAGATCAAGATGAAAAAATTTCTATTTTAAAAAAGAAATACTTTTAATCGCGCCTGATTTAAGTCATTGCAACGTTAACATATTTTTTTACCAATTTTTTCTGTGCGATAAAAAATTGTAGAACCATAAGAAATTAACAGGTTAAAAGTCATGTTTTCACATTTTTCTCCAACAGAGCATGAACTTAAGAGGGCGACCTCATAAATTCTCCGGTTGATAAGTGGAAAAAATCATATGACACATACACACACACACACTTTCAAATACATCACTTACTCTGCATAAATGCGTGTAATAAGGATATTTACAGTATGTTACAAATATGTAAATAAGAAATTTTTTCTACAAACTTCTAACAATAAAAGAAAAGAACTCGAAAGAAATTTCAAAAAAAGTTACTGGTATTTTGCTAACAATACGTTTTTTAAGCACAAACAAAAGGATACATGTAACTAAGAAAAAGAGGAAATAAGAGAAAATAATGCATATGTGTAGTTTTGAGCTTTAAATTGGCTAAACAATATATTCAGAACAAATTCATGAAAAAAGAATGAAAAAACAAAATGTAACAAGTCGTAAATCTTGAAAATGCCATGAAATGCTTGATAACAATAGCAAAAGGAGAAGAATATCAGAATATCCTTATTACACGAGTATCAATGAAAGTTAGGAGAATGAAAATGGAAAAAGAGAGAACAATAAAATCATCATAAATCATCGAGTGTCAAACACAATTTAAATATTTACTATTTTGCCACGGTGACATCACAATCACGTGTGGTTAACTTTTTCCTTTTTTTCTCTCCTTTATAGGGGTTTTAAAAAAGGGAAATGACAAAGGATAATATGTGTTCCATTCTTATTTAAACATATGATATGTTACTGGTACACTTCTGTAGAAAAGAATAAAATTAAACTCTTGTTATTAAAAAAAGACGTATTTAAAATTTTAATCTCTAGAGAAATACAAATTTATTATCACCGTATTTGTCTATTTGATCTTAAGATTATTTGCTTTTTTTTTTGTAAAATTTTTCAAATTAAAATCATTTTTAACCCTTTTTCATGATTCTATATGTGAGGATAAAAAATTCTTAACTCATGTAAGTAGTTTCAATATTTCTCTTGTCACACTTTCATTTGACAAAATTTTCTTTAGAATTTCATTTCTGCTCTTTTTTCCCTGTTAATGATGTCAATATTTTATAAGAAAGAAATTTGTTGGTTGTTACAATTTTCTTTGATTAATGTAACACAATTATCAGAGAAACTTAATTAAAAGACATTTTTTCTTTAGCAATTTATTTGTAAGAACAAATAAATGATGAAATCCCTCAAAGTTTAGGAAAGGAACAAATTTGGTGACAATTTCTCTAAAAAGCATATTAATAACTATAAACTGTACTGTAAGCTACGAAGATTTATTTATTAAACACTGAAAGAAATAGTTTTTTTCTCATGCTCTCTACATTTTATATCCGATTAAAAAAAAAACTTTTGTCCTAAATCTGTTAATTTTTCAACTCCAAAAAATAAATGTTGATTTCTTAAGGGTATCTACACGTAGAGAAACATCACTTCACAATATGTTCGTCGCAAACACTAATATGTTCGCTGCAAACATTTATTGTTGTCACCAGCATGGTTAATTGTTAATTGATTTTATTTTAATAACAATTTCGTTGCTTTAATAAAATTCGTTTTTTTTAAATAAAAAAATATATTGTGGTCGCAATATGTTTGGAAATATGTTTGATTGATCACAATTATATTGTTATTAAATATCCTGTTATTAAAAAACTATTGTTAATAATACAAAATATTATTTTTAGTTTACTCATAACTGAATATGAACAAATATTTTTTTTAATTTGTGTTCACATGGAAAATTGTATATATTTGAATATAAATTCTCAATATTTTTAAATAAAAAAATTAAAAATATAGAATGAAAACATTTCAAATAATGTTTGCATATTTTCCAAATGAGCAACATATTGAAATATTTCATATGAAAATATTTTTTTTCAATAAAAAAATAATGAAAACTAATTTTTTATAGAATTAACAATATTTTTCATTGCAATAACAACATTTTTAGTGGCGCTAACAATATTTTAGTGGCCATAATAATAATTTTAGTGGCGTTAACAATAACTATTGTTATCAGTGTAAAATGATAATGCAAATAAGCAAACTTTTTATTACAACAACAGTATTTTTATTGGAATGATAAAATTTTTAATATTTTTATTAATGCTAAATCAAAATTCGAATAAAGAAGTTTTATAGTTACGGCAACAATAGTATGTTGCTTCTCGTTTATGTTTACCGCAAACATATTTTTTCTCTGCGCGTAAATTTTTATTTAAAACCGCTTGCATTTTATTATAAATTTTGCAAAAGTTTTGTTTTAAAGTTTAATCAAAAATCGCTTTATAACTCTTTTCTACTGAACTGATTTTATCGGTTTAAAATTGGGAACAATGAACATTCAGACCTACAATAGGCTGACTAATAGACAAACTGAATAATACGTTGAAGGACTAAAAAGCAGACAAATTTTGCTTAAATTCCCGATGAATGAACTTTATTAAGTTGTGTTAAAGAAGTGGAATCTTCCAATATCGAATGTTTGTAAAAAAGAAAAAATCGATTTTTTTTTCAATTTTCGCTGTCCATTTGAGAACAGAGGGTCCCCATCCTTATATTCTTGTGAAATCCATTATGTGGCAATTGCTTAATATCCTCAATTTCAATTTGCGTTCATACAGCTAAAATTTATAATATTCTACATTTTTGAATTAACATTTTGATCAGTTAAATATTTTGAGATCTTGTGAGTTATCTTAAACTTTCAATAACCAAAAACGTGCAATATTTTATATTATGCCAAATGTTTCAATTCAACAATATTATTGTTGTTAAATTAACAATAATGTAGTCGTCCCAAAAATTTTCTAATAGTGTTCGTGTCACCAACAATTTTTTTTATCATGTTACTTTATACAACAAAACAACAATAACGTTTTTTCAGAATATAACAAATATATTTTTTTAACAGTCATATTATTGTCAGCAGTTCAATTTGTTAATACAATACTTCACCATTCGTAGTTGGGGTTTAAGGCGTTTGTTTGTAAAAGTTTGTAACATACAGAAAAAATGCTAACATAACCTTAAGCCTTTTAAAAGGCTTTTGTCCTATAGTGGCTTAAAAATGTATTTAGACTTTGAAATCATAAAAAAGTCAACATGCACGAAGTGATCAATTTTGGAAGCTCGCTGACTTCTCACTTGACTACATAGTACTTCTCCAAATCAACTCTATGTGAAATTTCATTACATATCTCTAACGGTTATAATTTACAGAATAAACACTGTTTGGCATTGATCTTTTTTCGAGAATATGACAGTTACAAAATGATCCGGACTTGTTATTTAATGATTGAATGAACAGATAGTAATTTAAAGAGAATTAACTGTATTATATAAGCCAATATTCCACAAACATTTCATATAATAATTTTCATTTATTTTAATTATTTTCCAAGTGTATAAGTTACATAATTCTTCTCTTATTACTTATTGTTAGATCTCAATATGAACCAGTAAAATATTCATTTCAACTAAATCCCTAAGGATCTTATAGTTTAACAGGTTTTCTTATATAAATTTACATTTACATGTAAACTTATAAGATTTCCACTTCACATATGACAATACATATACACATGTAAGGTTGGTCCTTCGTTTCGTGATAAATATATTATAATTATATTTATCTTTTCATCATCAAAAAACATCAAAAGATGCTAAACTATATTTTTAATGTGTCGCAATTAAATTTACATATAACGCGTTTTAATTATAAACCTTTTTCAAATACAACATTACGTTTTTGTTGGTCTTTATTATTTGTATTTAATATGGCCTCAAACTATTTTAATCTTCGAAATAAAGAACAATCTCCAAAAAAGGGTTGTGCTGTTTTGATACCAACCGAAAAAAATTTCATCACGTTTTTTAGCTCAAAAAATTAAAAGGAATTTCATTAATTCATTATTTTCCTTTGATAGTTTATGAAAACTTACACCCACACACACACACATCAAATAGTCTTTTCGTCAGTCATTCAGTCATTTAATTTTCAACCACGTTAGAAACTACAATAACAATAATCACTTTAGTTACGCCTTTGAAATCATTTTCGAGTGAATCGTGTATTTGTAGTGGTATGAGGTGGAAATAAGGATAGTTTTCCTTTGTTTGTATTTTGATTTAAAGACACATGTTTTATGAGGAAATTGAAGGATTTCACAAAAGTGTGTGTGGATGTTGTGTGTGTGTTGGTGTTTGCTTTAGCAAAATATTATTTTATTTCCATATTTAAACATTTTTATTGTTTATAATTAAGTTAATGTTTGTTAATAGAAAAACGTTTTCTTTTAGAGTTTTTGGCCACAAAACACGCACATTTTAATTGAGGTAAATCACTATGGTATTAACGCTTTTCTTCCTATTTCGAATAGAAAAGGTTTAAACCATTTCCGGCAAGTTTATTGTTAATTTAAAATATAATTCTCAGAAATTATGTTCAGTCTAATTATGATTAAGAAGATTTCAAATTTCCAATTGGATAATTCTAATGGCGGAATATTTGATATAACTGAAAAATGGACTCGTCCATGCTGTGTGCAGATACAACTATATTTTGATCAGCAATGTAATCTTGTGTAATTTAAATTTTTAATAAAAATTTAAATATTTGCAAAAAACTCATATTTTCAATTAGCATTTCCAAAATTCACCAATAAAATAAATTTAATTAAAATTAAAATATTTTACTGAAAATGTAATTTTCACAAAAAATTCAAATTTTTCGTTTAAAATTGAAAATTTTCATAAAAAATTTAATTTTTAGTAAAAACTCAAATATTTCACAAAAAATTTAAATATTTCACAAAAAATTAAAATTCTTTCACTAAAACTCCAACATTTTCATTAAAAATTCCATTTTTTTACAAAAAATTTAAATTTTTTATTAAATTAAAATTTTCACTAAAGTTCAAATTTTTTCACTAAAAATTTAATTAAAAAAAAAAATCAAATTTTTTATTAAAATTAAAATTTTTCACTAAAGTTCAAATTTTTTCACCAAAAATTTAAATTTTTCACTAAAGTCCAAATTTTTTCACTAAAAATTTAATTAAAAAAAATTTAAATTTTTCATTAAAACTAATTTACAATTCATAAAAAGTTAAAATTTTCACTAAAGTCCAAATTTTCTCTAAAAGTTTAAATTTTTCACAAAAAATTTAATTTTTCATAAATATTAAAATTTTCATAAAATTAAAACTTTTTCACTGAAAATTTTCATTTTTCTAAAAATTAGTTTTTCTAAATAATATGAAATAATTTCTCTCTTTATAATTTTAATTTTAACAAATTATAAATTTAATTTTTAAAAAATTTTAAAATTTCACTAAAAATTTCATTTTTTTATTAAAAATTTAGTTGTTCTTAAACTTAAACCTGATAAATGCTAACATTTAAGTTAGAATTGGATCTAATAAGATAACTTAATCAGATAATCTTTAAATTGTAAGTTGGTTGTTTGGAAATTGCATTTATGGGTCGCTTCATGATTTCCCATAGTTTCCCATATGACAAGTCTGCCAGGAAAAAATTGTTCAGAATCGCATAAAAATCACACAAATATAACGTATTAACACTTAAATCCTTATTATGGTGAAGTTTCTAAAAGTTTTTTCAACATCCAGGTAGATTTTTTATGGTTGAACAGAAAAGATTTTTAATGGCGAAACCAGTATACTTTCAAATTTTAGATTTAGATCGATCCATAAAACCATAATTAATTCGATATAAGTCTCATTAATAAAATTTATTTAAAAATGCAAAATACTCTTATTAATATTTTACAAAGTTGAGATTTGCTGAACCTGTATCTACTAGAGCTGGTCCACATGTTTTATAGTCTCCATACGAAACCTATAAAAATGGTTATATATGATGTATGTATATAGATTCTATATTTTACTTTACATTACTTAAATGCATATTTTGATTGTTGTTATAAACTATTAATTTGTATTTATAGCAATAAAAACTATTATATATATATAGATATTAAACTATCATATCCTTTGTCAGGATATACTTCAAATCTATTAAAATTGACAAACGGAGAAAAGAAGAAAACAAAAGAAATTAATGGATTTTTAGTTACAATATTTTTCTTGTACATGAATGATTTTATGACATTTCATCCCTCCCTTCATTTCCCTCATTTCCACGGCCAAAACTCTTCTCCAAATAACTGACAAAAATAAAATAGCAACAATTTCATTATTTATGGTGAAAATGACAATAAGTGACATAAAGTAAGTAAAACAATAAAAAAGGGAAGATTTTGTCATTTAGTAAATGTTTCTAGAGATAAGAAAAGAAAACATTTCATGTCATCATCATAAGTGGCCAGAATTTAAATGTTTCCATTATTTGGTGTTACAAGTATTTGTTGGATCCATCCATCCATTCATTTATTGGCGTTTAAACAATTAATACTTAATTCTTTATTTCTTATTCCTCTATATTATTTCGTTTATATTTAGATACAAATAAGATAAAATACTATAAATATAAATACTGGTTACTATAAATGATATTATTTCTTAAGTATTTGGATTTATTTGTTCAGATAAGACAAAAATCGTTAAGTTGTCGTTAAGTATTTTAATGACCCAGTTTTAGATGAAATTTATTGACATCTAGAGGAAGTAATTAAAAGAAGCTTATGGAGTAACAAATAATTTACAATATTAATGGAGGAACGAATTATGCCTTTTTTGATAAGAATCATTTAATGGTTAAGAAAATTTTAGGGATTTTGTCAATTCTAAATCGAACGATTAACGGTATTTGCTAATGTAACTTAGACCTCTATTAAAAAAGTTTCAAATACTTGTAATTTCGAAATATTATATTTTATCATATTGCTAAAGCTCTCTAAACGATTAATACCAATTTTCATATAGGTTCGACAAACAAGTATTTTGTGGATCCGAGAGTTTAGATTTCCTTAGTGACAGTAGCAGCTCCTCTATGTACGATTTATGTCAAATGAATATTTAATTTTAAATTTCATTTTACTGCTAAAATATTTCATAAGAATCAGCACAAAAATATGTTCTTTTGTACGAATGACTATTAAAATTTATCTAATATTTTGTTTAAGTATTATTTCTTCTGATATCTTGAAAAGAGCTTATTAATTGACGTTTTTAACTGTAAATAAAATGAAACTGATAAATTGTACGTGTCGATTTTTGAAACGTGTAGATTTTGCCATATTTCATCAATGAATAATTTCTGAACAAATAAAAGCAAAATATACTAAACTTAACATGAAAGTTATCAGTAGAACCTGAAAGAAAATAAAACTAATAACATTAAAGTTATGTATAATTCTATTATGGAACCAGCATTTTTTTGCAGTTCAATGACACTAATTTTCTTATCTATTTAATTTTGGATCTTGGAAATATGTCATAAATGTCAAGTTCTAAACTTAAACTCGTTGCGTGTCGATAGTGCCATAAAGTTTGATATCTGGAATATTTAAATATCAAATACTCGTTACGTATTTTGAACACATGAAATGGTCACAAGGCTTGAGAAAATTGAAATTCCTAGCAGTGATGTTTACATCCAGTCGCACGATTTTTTGAATTGAAAATAGATTAAAAAGTCTAATGTTTTGTTGTTGTACATTCGAGTTCATTGGTACTGGCCCTTGGACGATTGGCCGTCCAAACTTGATCATATTGTGTAATACCCTACATAACAATTGGTTATTGGATTATACACAGAAAACACCTACAGTTACACACGTTCGACTCAGAATCACTTTCAGAGTCGAATTAATGATGTCCGCCTGTCTGTCTGTTGTCTATTAAAATTGGTCATGTTTGGTCCAATATCCCATACAAATGTCTTCCCAAAATGGGGTTTTACTACATGAAACTCACAGGTATGGAGATTATTTAATATATCGAAATATGCCACAAATAGAATTTCTATCAATCCTTATAGAAATGATAAATTTAAATATACGGAGCCACTACCGAAAACCATTTAAAAGTGTTTAATCTGAAATGACTCAAATGTCTGTCTCTCCGTCCGGCTGCAGGTCGTAATATTTGAAATATCTCTATGAAATTTGATAAATATTATTATTTTGGCCGGTCCAATATTTCAGGAACCTCCCATATAAAACGTAGGTTGAGTGTAAAAAATTGAACTCTTATATCTCTAATAAAAAACATCCTTCTAATTCTACCCAATAAAAACAGTACCTTGGCGTTTTTGATATTCAGATTGGGCGATGTTTTGGCTTGTTGAAATGTATCCATTTTCCTTTGCGTGACATGGTTCAAGCTTATAACTTTTTTTTAGTTAAATATTTGGTTTATAATTCATTGAATGTTTTTTTAAGAATTAGCTCCTCTGTCAACATCTCTTAGACATTCTTATTCTCCTTTCCGTGTCGGAATCATCAAATTTGAATCACTCACATCATCATTTAAATTTTTTTTATTAATACATTTTTACATTAAGTCAATACCAATAATCGATAACATTCAACATCTGTTTTCTACAAATGGAATTGAAGAAGGTTATCAGTCTTACTCGTAAAACAATTGTTTTAAAGAATCAATATGAATTTAATATCACTGGATCATCGAACGGTCAAAAAGTTATCAATACAAATCAAACAAACAGTTCAGGAAAATCCCGTATTATCACTCCTTCGTTTAATATATATTTAAATGCTGCCGATTAAAAATTCATTAGTTTTCAATACGTTTGCGAATAAACATCTAAAATGCGCTTTGCCCATTTGAATATATTGATTGTGATTTTATTCACTTTAAAAATTACCCACATCCATGCTGTGGGTAATATGTATACATCGGCTGCGCTTAACAAATATTTTATAAATTTTGATGAAACGGTAAATATTTATAATCAATTTGGTAACATATAATGAAATTATTATCAATAATTTTCTTTATTTAGTTCACCTGGTTTGAGAGTCAAATTGCCTGTGCCGAAATGAATATGACTTTGTTAGAGGTCGATACTAGTGCAAAATCCCTTGAAGTAAATACTCTGATACAAGATGTTCGTCAGAAAAATAATGTTGGTGAAAGGTACATTTGGTCTGGTGGTATTTTAAATCGTTTTCCAAAACATCATTTTGTTTGGCTTTCATCTGGTGAAAAAGCCTCTTTTACCAATTGGAAATCTGGTGAACCAAATTTTTTAAAAGATAATGAATTTTGTTTAAGCTTGTATACATCGGTGGAATTATTATGGAATGATGATCCATGTTCGAGACCACGTGGTTATATTTGTGAATACAGTGAAAAACAAAAGGAACTACAAAATTTCCATGAAAAATTGGAGGAATTAAGAGAAAAATTGAATAAAGGATTACATAATCATGAATGAGCAGTTAAAAAGTTTTCAAAATTCATGATTGTATTCTGAATTGTTAATTTTATTGAAATAATAAATAAAAATTTGGAAGATATTTTTTTTAAATTTTAATATAGGAAATTGAGGAATTAGTAAAGATTTTGGGCTTGACCGCGAGCAACAACTGAGAAATCAGTTACAAGTACATCTTGCTCAGAAGTATCAGATATAATTTTTTTCTCAAATTAAGTTGGAAAATAAAAACCGATATTTTGAAATCTATTTAATTTATACTTTATTTAATAAATAAGAGTGCAATAGTCGTTTAGGACCGACTTCACCTTGAACCAGCCATGAAAAATTATGGTAGAATAAGATTTTATTATTAATGCTCATTCCAAATATTCTTATTTAAAATATTTTCATGATACTCACTTATATGAGAAATGTCTGCCATTTGAGCTGATTTTCGTGAAGGAAGTGAAATTTAAGGTTGCTAGGAAATTTATAGATTGATTCTCCCAAAACTTTGAACATAATTCATATACATATAAGGATTTTCATTTATTATATATTTTGTTTTCAATTAAATTCCCTCTGTTCTCACAACATAACTTATGTTTTCCCAAATCAATTGAAAAGTACCTCTATAATTTCTATGTAAAATTTTATTCAAAAATATATAAAAGTTTCAATGATGAACAGAATTATATTCAAAATAATTGTTTTGGGAACACTATGCAACCATATATTCGTGATAACACAATCATATTTTGATAAACAACATCGTTCAATTTTATTTCCTTTTCTGCTTTTAAATCTCAAATATGTTTTTTCTCTTTAAAGTTGAATCAAATGTTTGAAGTTCCATATTTTCCCATTTTTTTCCACACCCAAAAAAAAAATATGGTTGTCGCAACACAATGTATTTTGGAATTAACAAAAACAATATGATTGTGCCACCACAAAATATGATTGTCTCACAACCTTCTTCATGATTTCGGACAATTTCTTCATTTCAAGTACACATTAGGCGTTAGACGTTTTCTGAGTTTAAATGCGAATATATATATTACTAACTGATGTTAAATATTTTACTGAATAATCTGTTATCAAATTGTTAGTTCATTAATATTTTTTCATTTACCCATTTTATCATTTTTCATTCATTTACGCTAAAATTAAATGAAAACATTGTCATTTCGAACTGCTAAGAATTTTATGGTTATTAAAATATTTTTTTTCTTTTGAAATGTTTTGTTAAAATTTCCAAAATGTTTTTTAATTGAAAATAATATTTTGGTCTAACAACTATGAAATGCTTGTCAGTTAAACATATTTTTAAGTGTATTGCAACCAACATATTGTTAATTTACTGACCATGATTTTATTCCAACAAAAAAGTTGTCAAAATAAATTGAATTTAATAATTGACATGTTAGTGGTAACAACATTTGTTTGCCTCAAAAATAGTTGTGTTGCGAAACATGAATTTTCTCTGCGTCCTTGGAAAAAACCCTTGATGCAGAACTTAAATAAATTTACTTTATCTGTTTATCTTAAATAGTACAGTCCGCCCATTTAATAAGATTCTAAAAAAAATATTTAAACAAAATTTTAGTTGATCCAAAGACAATAAAGCATTTTTATGTCCGCTTTTTGGATTTTTAAAATAACAAAAATTCGAAAAAAATAAACAGTTTTTCTAATAAAATATTCAATAAAGACATTTTAATGATATTTTTTATATTTGTGGCACAACGTTCACAAAATGAGACACGCAACATTGCAAACACCTTTAGGCTTTCATAGTATTATTTTTAGAGGTTTTTATCGGCTTGATACCAGTTGGGGGAGTAAACAAGACAGAAATTAACAAAATTTTGCATAAAAGTTATGGTGAAAAAATTATAAAATATTGTTTTAAAGACGGAACATTAAATAAATACTTTTTAATACATTTAACTCTCAAAAACAACTTAAGTTCACTTTACGGATTTTGAAAATGACATAAATTGAAAATGTATAACAAATTCTTCAAAATGTATCAATGCTGCATGCATGACGCTCTAATAAAATCTGAAAAATAGACATTTTGATGCCATTTTTATATTTTTGACACAACGTTTAGGAAATTAAAGAAAATACGTGATCATTCTTTAAATGCTCATAACGAATTTTAAGGTACCCTTCACAGCATTTTATTGCAGTTTCACATTTTACAAATTTTAATTCATCAAATAATAAACCGTAAAAATTCTATAGAAAAATCAAATATTTTAATAACTGCTCAGATATCGGTCTATAAAACGTTTGTTAATGTATCGATTTTGATAATTTTTCAATCGCAAACAGAACTGCAAACAAATTCAGCTACACTTTATTGGACTCAGATAAAATTTAAGACCATGATAATATTCTCAATAATCAGACTTTATAGGATCTCAAATACTTTTTTCTTTCACGTTACACACAAAATGCCAAACCGAGTATGACCATTTCCATCACTTTGGGGTGGTGCAATGAAGTACGCATCTTTGTTGCAAACACCTTTAGGCTTTGATATGTAATAATTTTTGATTGTTTTCTTTTCTCCTCTTGTATTTATTTGTGTGGTTTTAATGAATGCGTTTCCAGCCTAAAGGGCGTATCAAGAAAAACACATAAACTTGAAAAAAAGACATTAAAAATCAAATATTGTTTTCTTTGGCAAAAATAAAAATTTATACAATTAGATATAAATATTATGCACAGAACATAAAATTGTTGTTATATTTTTTATGTGTGTGTATTTGTGCTTATTTTTGTATTTATACACCTCCTTAAAGAAGTGACAGTAAATATTCAGGGTATATATTTATGTTATGTGACACAATTGTGAAGACATATATTTTTGCAATTATTGTTAAGAAAATTGCACGTTAAAATTTATATTTATGATTTGATGTTCACTTCCTGTGTACACTACACAAATGCAAGGGATTGAGGTATTCTAAGGTTGTAATGGTGGTTGTAATGCTAACAGTTAAGCAAGTTTTTACAAACTTGATTCGATTTATTTTCATTGTCTGTTGTCTATAAGATTTCATCACATCAAAATTTCAGGGAATTTGTCACCATCCAGTTAAAAAATTCACCGTTATAAAAAGTATTATGTAATCAATAGAATGGTAGAAATTACCGTCAAAATACATCAACTCAAAAAAAAACAGAAGACATAAAGAGACCTTTTCCGACAAAAATGTTTTAACATGATAATTTCATTATTGCATTATCCGGTCGAGTTACACAGCAAAATTTCTTCTAACATTTAAAAGCAAAAGTATACATTCAAAGGCGCATAAATTGGATCCTATATCAATTAAAGTCAAATTGAATGCCTCAGAAAGAATTCGGTTTTGTAATGTATTTTTATTGGTGATCAAAAATATATTTCTTATTACATCTAATATATCAACGCTGAAGTCGAATATCCTTGACACTCTGTATTTGATGAGTTCAGATTCTTTGAATTAAGGAATGAAGTGTTCAGCATTACAACAACCCCTTATAAATTGTAAAAACAGATTGTATTTTATAAAATCAAAAGGATGTTTTGTATTATAAGTCATAAGTCACAGGCGATATATTCCGAAGAACTATAATTAAATATTGATAAATTGGTCTGTATTTCATAAAAACAGAAGGATATATTTTATTATGAGCTCTTGAAATTGGAATACGCGATCACAGAGGACATTAATCGAGGAACTGTTAATTCTATTGAGGACAAAATCTTCCATCTTGGCAACGCCAGTTGCAAAAAAACCGTCAAAAACTATTGGGATAAAAGTGAATGGCTCAAATTGTGTCCCTTCTAAATACATCTTGTTTCGATCGATACCGAATGTCCTTACTAAAACGTCTTCACTTTAGTGAAAGTTTTTACAAATTGTTTTGTTTTATTCAAATCCACAAAGTAAGAGATTCAGAAAATGGGCCTGTTTCATTCTTTACCTCAAACCCGGAATTATTAAAGGTGATTTGACTATGTTATAAGTTACTAATCCAACAACGATTTATACAGGTTCAACAGTGGGAATATTTGTACTTCCATTTTATACTTCCATATTATTATTTACTTCGATTCATATAAGATCCTTATGGCCTTAAGAAAAAATAAAGTCCATGTTTTTTCCCAATCTATATCAGTTTCAATTAACATTTTTAATTCAGAAGTTTTTTTAATTTTTCTCAGAGTTGCCAACTTTTCTGATTTAAAACGCGTTAAAATATATTATTTTCTTAAGAACGTTTCTTTCTTTTTCTTATCTATGAACTCCAACGTGTTTTATTGTCCATATTTTACTAAACGGTCTTATAGTTCTCATATGGGGGGAATTTTCCCTAATTTTATGTCGTGGGATAAATCTAGAGATTTTTTTACCTAAACGTAAATTTAAATGGCAACACATAATTTTGTAAATTTGGAACCATTTGAGATATCTTAATGTAATTTCAATTGCCCAGATGTTTTTGGGTACAGACTTGATAGGGGCGTAATCGCTTACTCTCCAAAGTTAGCCATTTGAATTAAGAAACAAGAAATTTTTTTAATAAATCTCCATAACGCTTACAAATGTTATTAATCTCTTATAGTTTCAGAGATATTAAAGTCGAAAAAATGTCTAACCTTGTAGAAACTGCTCACAAGCCCTATACAACTTTGGTCCATATTTAAATATAAATTTAATACAAATATAATGGTCATAAATTTTCCATACCAATTTTTTTAAAATTTTATATTCTTTAAATCGTGATTTAAATGACGGTATGACACCATAGAAAAGTACTAAATCCCTAGTTTTATCTGTGTAGGTTTCTATTTTATCTTTTTTCCGCATATCCAAATTACAACTTCCACTAAATATTATTCAAGATGACTGCTAGTTGACTATTCTTAAGCGACTGACAAGTCATACTCTTACTATGTCATGTGTCGCCTTTTACCGCTTGTTCCATTAAATTTCTTTTGTTATTTTATTTCATTATTTACAATTCACGGTTGTAAATATGTAAAACGTATAGCTGCCTCTTAAATTGTACTAAAAATCTTTAATGTCACAAATGTCATAAATTATTTTGACATTTTTACTCATTTACTATTGAAATTGTTCCATATAATCCATACAAAATTAATATCCTTAACCAGAAATTTTTGGTAGCATCCTTAAATTAATATTTGTCTCTTATTTTAGTATTTTTACTATAAATTCATCATAAATTTTATTTTTATAGACGTTTAAGGAAAATAACAAACAATTTTACTGGCCAAAATATGACAAATTGTGTGGTAAATGAAAATTCACCATAATTTTGCGTTTTAGTAATTACAGTGAATTCAAATTAAATAAGAAATATTTTTCATATCATTTCCTCTTCAAAACTTAAGTTTTGTGGCAACGAAAAAATGAGAAAATTGAAATCAAATTTTTCTTTTCAATTTTTTTCTTAAAAATTTCTATATTTTGTTGAAAATTTTTTTGAACAAAAGTTTTGTTACCTTAAAAGTTTATTTCAAGTTTTTTTTATACTCATTTTCTTTCATATAAAATAAACTTTTAACTTTTGTAACATAAAAGGAAATTAACTTAATATCCTGTTTTTTTTTTCGAAAAAAAACTGTTTCTAATAATAAGAGTTAAAAAAAAAAACTCTTTTTGAAAGTTCCTTAACATTTCGAATAAAACATAAATTCAGTTAAAATAAGTAATGTTATAGTCGGTCAAGCCCGACTATGTAATACGCTACACCACAATGGTGTTTATAAATTATAGTCACTTTATTCTTAAAATATTTAATCTATAAGAAGAAATCGATCCACTCTCGCACAATTTGCCACATCGGTTTAGAATAGCATAGGACTTTAATAGTAAATTTCAATAGACTTCGACCTTGGGCTAAAATAATAAGTTGTAATAAATTTTATGAAAATATATCAAAAATTGCGACAAGGACAGCCAGCCGGACATCGTTAAATTGTTTTAGAAAGCGATTCTGAGATAAACGTTAACTTAAAGGTCGATGTAATGCCATTTTTAATGTATATTACAAACATCAGCACAAACTCATAATACCCCAACCAACTACGGTGGTGTAGGGTATACAAATTTACGTTCATTGTTGTTGTTTTCATTCTCGGTACTTGAAACCACAATTTACATCATGTTTGTTTATACACAGATGATGACGATGATGAAGATGACGTTCAACTTTCTTATAAAGTTGTCATTTGATTACATTCTAAACTTGTCGAATTGCATTAAATTACAAAAAACCAAATGTTGTTGTTATTGCCTCTGTCGGTCCTCAACTAGATGCCTGTTTGCCTGGCGATGGTCTGAAATGTAAACATGAAAATAAACATTTTAATGGAAATAAAAATATCAAAACCTTGACATTGCAATTCATATGTTCTTTTTTTTGTAGAAATAGAAATGAAATGTTCTACAGATAAATATATCAATGTGGAGATACACTGAGGAATTTGTATTGTGCTAATCAATTGGTTCTAAATAAGATTTTAAGTATTTGACAGTAGATAAAAATTAAATATTGTATTGGATAAAGGGTATAGATTGTAGATATGTTATAGAATTATAACAATCCATTCTTATTTGATATCTCTAAAACAGTTCCGAATATAATATTCTCCTCTAAAAATAATAATGATTTCAAATGTTTCTTATTTCCCCAAAGAGCAAAGTTTAACCTGATGATGGTCATCATTCTAAAGAAATTGCAACAGGAAAATATTGAATCATGATTATGATTTTGTTGCATTGATAAAATAATGTTAATTTAACATTGTTTCACAATAAATACTGTTTCTTGTGAATGTTCTTTAATAACGTTAATTTTTTAAAATTAGTTTTATTTATTAATATCGAAAGATTCAAATTTGTACAATATTATTTCATCACAAACGTAAAAACGTTTAATTTAAATCACATTAAAATATTATTCAATCGCAAATCAACTATGTTCAACGTTGTTTTTATTTCAAGTTTTTTTCTATGTGTATGAATTTTCATACGGAAATATTCAAAAGCCAATTCGAAATAAAACATGTTTAAACAGTTGGCTCTTTCAAACTCATAGGGACCGTCCACCAGAAAACACTTTTTAGGTGTTTACCTCACATAAGGGGTGGTTTTACAAACAGTAGACCAAGCATTCAAAGGTTTGCCTTCAAACTGTTTCCAATATTAATCTGGTTCAGGAAGAAAGAATGGACCATGGGACTTCTAAAGCCAATAAAAGAAAGTATTTCAGAATGAGCTCCCAACATATCTAATAGAAAACAGCTCGGTTAACTCAGTGCTCGGTCTATTCGAAATTGAAAGTTTAAGTAATGCAGGTTTAAAAACTTACAAAGCTCAAAAAGTTCCTGGCAGGAAGCTGCTAAAAATTTAGACGTCAAATACACAGCACCGTAATTGAAGTGAAGTTTTATAAAAAATTCTTTGTTGCTGCTGCTTAAGGGAATGTAAACGAAAAGTAAAGGACCAAACGAAGTCAAAATTTTTCAAGGAGTTCTTGGTATGGCAAGCAGCATGCAGTTGTTACATCAAGAAATATTTACAAAAGAGTGGTTGCATTCATTAGACTTAGAAAATGTTTAAAGAAAAAAATTTTTAATGTTACTGATCAAAAACCGCATAACTGACGGATTTTAACTTCGGATTCCATGGTGACAATATTTCAGTGTAACTCGAGTCAATGTATTATAACAACTTTCTTGTTGTTAAAACCTTCATAAAAAATCGTATAATATATGGACTGCTTCAGGTCGTATATATATCTATAGGACTTTTTCCCACTGTAATCCCATGGATTTGGTGTTATTTGCATCCAACCTAACCCCCCATAATATTATTCCAGTAAAGCAGCAGATTAGGAATGTGAATGGAACTAAATTTTAAGATGCTCGATGCAAATAATAAAGTCGATCAGGAATATTTTCTTTGTGTGGCGACTACATCCCTTGTCTAGACCTGCCTTAAAAATCAAAGAAATTTTAGTTTATCGTAGCACCAAGACTAACATTTTCTTTAAATTATTTCAAATTTCTCTCCATTGAGATGAATCGCAAAAAGTAAATTTTATTCAAATTCCAAACGAAATGTTCATGTATGTATTTATATTTGCATTTGTATGTACATTAAGTTTGTTGTTGGCCATGAGATCTTCTTTAGCGTTTGGATTAAGACAAAACGCAACAGAATATAAATTCATAGACAATTGCCAGACATGTCTGTATTATAAGATACATAATACTTACAAATATTTGTATATAAGTAGCAACTCCTTCCATAAAAACAATGTGCATATATTTACAAGGATAACATTGCAATAATAGACAGATAAAAATAAGGAGAGCAACACTTATATATTGCAGATTCTTATTGGAATTTACGTAGATAAGAATTTTTTTTACCAAGAACTAAATGCTTTTAATCAAAATACATTTATTACCCAACTAACCAAATTATGGTAACAACTAATTACGTCTAAAATAAATTTAGAAAGTTCCGTATGATGTGAATCAATATATTATATTTCTGAGTTAGACAGGGATAATGAAATGGATTGAAATGGTTTAACTTTACCCAGTAGGATGAGTCGGGGTCAATAAAAAGCAAGTAAGAATGGTATATAGGTATGCCGAATATTTAATACGCTCCACCAAAACCAATATAAAAATAATTGTGCACACATATAAAAAAATTCGCTTCCTCGTGCCATGTGAGAATTTGTTTCCATAAATTATTTTGTTATTAAGGGTTTATCCAATACAAAATTTCATGAAATTTTCCCTAACAGTTTTATACAAAATTCAGTTTGTAAGGGAGATACCACTCCCCTGAGCCATATCCAAAATTTTGTTTGTCTTTAATATTTTGTTATTAAGGCTTTATCTATGCATCAAGTTACAAGAAATTAGCTTTAAAAGTTTCAGAGATTAATATTGTTAGGGGGAAATTACTTCTAAAAATACAAGAGCTGTTCATTACACGGATTAGGATTGGCTGTTTCCGAATAAAAACATGGAAATTTTCTTATTTCTCTGATTCATGAACAAGTATGGACTTGTCATGAGTATATCATAGCGATAATGAAATAAATATCGTTATTCGTTCCAAATTTATTGAATATTAACTTTAATTTAAAATAGACCATAATAAAGTGTAGGGTATTTTATGGTCGGGTATGAACCTTTCTAATCATTTTTACTAAATTTTTATCTCATCAAATATCTATTTTATGCATTTAAATTTGTTGCTTCTTATATAGATTTATTGATGAAAAAGTCAGTATTACAGTTATTATTAAATATATTAAATGGAGGATATTTAAAATTCGTTATAACCGAATTTATTTATATTCAACTTCATTGAATACTTCAAACACTTCAAATTTCCTTAATGATTATTTAAAGTTGTTGAATATTTAATTAGGCTACGTCTATGTTGAATAAAGATACATTTAATTTTGTTATAAATGTTCAAATATTTTTGCTCATGGCTTTAAATTTTTTAAGCTTAAAAACGTTTCTAATATCTAAAGATTCAATAGATTGCACAATGGGATGGAAATTAGCAGTTGTAATTGGAAAAACTTCTTAATTAAATAAGATAATTATTATCATTGCATATATCGCATACAAATATTTCTTACCTATTTTTTCTATATTCTGTCCCATTGTTATCTGCAAGGGCGACTATTATCATGAATAAATACTTACTTAGTTTACTACAAAGTATCTCACATCCATATGAATTCGAATTATGTACAACTTGTTTGTTTTACATTCCAATTTAATGAATTCCTAATAATTCAATTAATTTCTAATTGTGTTTTTCTTTAGGTAACAAAAGGATTTTTATATGACTCTTTCATTATGTATAAAATCCTTAAAGTGTTTTAAATTGTCGTTTTGGTGAGATGTATAAAATCTTTAAGCGAAGTAATTCATTTATGGATTTAATAACGGAATTTACCTCATTTTGTACAAATTTAAATTATTTTCACTTAACTTTTGAAAATTTACTGCCACTAAAGTTTCAGGTAGTTTGGTATCATATTGGCACGACAAAAAAATATTTCTAGTATACATCAATTTTTTTATAAATTATCTAAATTTACGATGCATTTCCATTTTGGGACATTTTTTTCAATATATAAAACTTTTTTTAATAGAAAATTTATCGAAAATTTTCTCTTAATGGAATTTTCTCTTAATTTAAATTTTCTCTTAATAGAAAATTTATTGAAAATTTTCCTTAATAGAAAATTTATTGAAAATTTTCTCTTAATAGAAAATTTATTAATAATTTTCTCTTAATAGAAAATATATTAATAATTTTCTCTTAATAGAAAATTTATTGAAAATTTTCTCTTAATAGAAAATTTATTGAAAATTTTCTCTTAATAGAAAATATATTAAAAATTTTCTTTTAATAGAAAATATATTGAAAATAAATAAAATAAAAATTTTCTTTTAATAGAAAATAAATTGAAAATTTTCTCTTAATAGAAATTTTATTTTTTTTCTCTTAATAGAAATTTTATCGAAAATTTTCCTTAATAGAAAATTTATTGAAAATTTTCTCTTAATAGAAAATTTATTGAAAAATTTCTCTTAATAGAAAATTTATTGAAAATTTTCTCTTAATAGAAAATTTATTGAAAATTTTCTCTTAATAGAAAATTTATTGAAAATTTTCTCTTAATAGAAAATTTATTGAAAATTTTCTCTTAATAGAAAATTTATTGAAAATTTTCTCTTAATAGAAAATTTATTGAAAATTTTCTCTTAATAGAAAATTTATTGAAAATTTTCTCTTAATAGAAAATTTATTGAAAATTTTCTCTTAATAGAAAATTTATTGAAAATTTTCTCTTAATAGAAAATTTATTGAAAATTTTCTCTTAATAGAAAATTTATTGAAAATTTTCTCTTAATAGAAAATTTATTGAAAATTTTCTCTTAATAGAATTTTATCGAAAATTTTCTCTTAATAGAAATTTTATCGAAAATTTTCTCTTAATAGAAATTTTATCGAAAATTTTCTCTTAATAGAAATTTTATCGAAAATTTTCTCTTAATAGAAATTTTATCGAAAATTTTCTCTTAATAGAATTTTTTTTTTAATTAGAGAAAATGTTCGATAAATATTCTTTACAGAGAAAATTTTCGATAAGTTCTCCATTTAGAGAATATTCTCAATTCACAAAATTGATATGTTCCTTTCAAATAAAATCTTAAAATTTGTATTCGCCTTTGGCGTAATATTCCAAAACCAAACCACTTTTATTCCTGTTGGAACTTTACAATTTAAAATAACAAAAATAATTCAAGTTTACGGTCCAAAAATAAATGTTTGTTTGTATGCGATTAAAGTTAATTTGATTTTCAACAATTTTGAAAGCGTTAATGTGCAACATGAGCAAAAAACTCAGAAAAAACACACACTCCACAGACAAAACCAATTGTTGAAATGAAGTGATGCCAGATGAAGTAAATTCAATTACTTATTAAAATACGAGATGAATAATTACAACTGCCAAATGAAAAAAATCCAATGAAAAATTTATAATGTCAGATACAAGGATCTCATCATACAGAAAAAGAATATAAAAACAATCTTCATCAGGGATTTACAAACAAATTTTTCAATTTCAACATTATTTCATTATAACTTCTGTGAACGATTTTGAAAAATGCGACCAAATAAGACCGTATCGATATCGCACCATATGAAGGATACTTCTTAGGGTTATAGTATTAATTGCCGTACAGTGGAATTGGTGTATTGAGTATTTGAAATTTGATAATAATTTTTTGAATGGATATAAACACTTTATGAAAATATGTAAAAAAAGTATTTTACTTAGAATAAAATCTGGCATCACTATATAAAATTTTCCAGACGTTTGTAAACAACTCCCGAACATTGGACAAACAAACGGAGAAAAAATCTGAAGGTATAAGGGATAATAATCCTTTGGTGGTTGACAATTGAGGCGGAGTAGAAAAAACTTTATTGCCAACATTTTAGCTGTTGATCTGAATACTAAACGTTTTGGAGGAACAATTTTTTCCTACAAACATTTAAGGCAGAAGAAGTGTAAGAACAACAGTTACTAGTGAAAAAAAACTAACATTAAAACGTAACATCATAGTTTATTCACTACATATTTTTTATCGGCAGAAAGATTTATCATTACATTTTGCAATTGAAAAATAATACTACATTTTGGGGTTCAAGCTCCAATGAAATTATTTAATCGAATTATATCAAAGAATAAAAAAATCTGTAGTACACTTTTCATTTTGTGGATTCCTATATTATTAAAAATATTGTCCATTGTAAGTCTGTAATTCTTCTCACCTACCTGAAAATTTAGCATCGATGAAGAAAATTGTATTTGAAATTGTCATGGCAAGAGATTACTATTTTCATAAGAATCAGTTGTCTTAAGTTCAGATCTCATACGATAGTCTGACTTGATTTCAACGACTTAAAAAATGTGTGCTTCTGGTTAGGCGTTGATTGATATTGTCTTTACTATGGCACTTCGCTTTGAGTTATCTCAATGTAACCACTTTTTCATTAATAATAATAAAACGAGGTAAAAATGCGAGACATTTTTGCTACGTCTCTCGGCTTCAATCAATAAGTCTAGTTTCCCATCTCTCAGAACCAGTGAAATGATCAGATTCAAATCTTGAATACGTCCACCACTCACATTAAGTCTTTTATCAGCTTTAACGCCAATTCCGAAAAAAGACCTCATGTGAAAACTATGTCTTTTAACAGCTTTAACTCCGAAAAAAGACCTCATATGAAAACTACAGCGATTTTATTAAAAATGTGTTAATGAGTGAAATATATTTGAATTTTAATAGAGTCAATTTTATGAAATCTTTTGAGCCCAAAACCCCATTCTGAAACATTTAATAGGAGTGATAAAATACTATGGCCCGATAACATATAATAAGGGTAATAACTTACAAATTAATATATTTTTTAATTTCAATAAACTTTATTATTTTTCGGGAATTGGAGCTATACCAAAATATGAAAAATTTATATAAACTCAAAACCGTTTTTCAGGTAGGGGCCTAATATAAGAGTTACAATTAAGGATGGTAAGAAAAATAATTGTGACGGATTTCAATAATATTGGTCTAAAGCATATTCCGGGTAAGGGCCTTATATGAAAGATAGGTCAAATAATAGATGCTGCACAATATAATTTTTTGGGGTTTTCAGAGAATTATCTTCAAAATTGCGTTCTATATAACACACTGATCTTTGGGTTATCAAAATTTTGTATATTTTAGTTTATACTTATTTTCTACTGATCCGGTTTAGACGACTTTTGTTACAATGATTAAATACGCATAACTATATTTTATGGTTATATTTTTTAGAATTTTGTGGTTGCTTAAGATATCGATCTATAACTTTTTTCTAACTGAACCGATAATAATTTTTAAACAGAAACATTCAGCCTAAATTTGGTGAGAATCTGTTCCTTATTGTGGACAGGCTGACAAAGCGAAATCGGTTTAGTTTTTTATTTAATAGAAGAATATAAATCTTAGATTATTTTTTTAGTGTTACAAAGGGTATGTAAAAGGAATTCCTTAGTTGTGATAGTGGAGGATATAAAATCATATCAATAAATACTATCGAGTGGAATAAGGATACAAATTTCAGGTCAATGTTCCGAGAAGATTTTGTATATATATGGTTCCTTCAGTTTTAGAAAAGGTAAAAAGTATTCGTTACAGCCACATTTTATGTTGTCTGGTCCTTACTCATGTTGTCTGTTGAATGCGTTACATTCTATATTCCTATTTTTTTGTCGTTCATATTTAAATTGGGGTAAGGAAAACATTGAAAACTGAATACAGTAACAGTGAAAAACCAAAAGAAAAAGGAAGAAGGATAACAGTTGCCTGCTTAAAATGGTAACCACTATTATCTCTTAAATTGTCTGCCACATCAGAAGAAATATGGATTAAAATGTTTATTGCCACTGAAACTGTTGAAAAATCTTGATTTTCCAACAATGAAAAAATTGTTAACATTGTTGTTGTTATTGTTTTTAGCATTTAAACAGCTTTCCTTTCCACAGATTTAAAGTTGTTTGTTAAATATACCGAAATGTATACAAAAAAAAACAAACGACTGTAAATATAATATTTTTTTATCCTCTTATTGTACTTAAGTAATTTTTTTTTCGGTTTCCGTTTTTGGAGTTTTATTATGAATTTAATTCGTTAACAATTATTTGTTGTTGTTTCTTTTTTCATCATTCTATCCGCGTTTCTTAAGTTCTCTAGCATGTTGTTGCATTAAATGGCTTTTTCCATGCCACAAAATTTGTTTGCCGTTTTTTATGTTCCTTATGCAATTTTAAATTTTTGCCACTTTTGTTAATGTTATTGTGATATTTTGTTTTCTCTTATTCTTTTCAAGATCTTGAAGGAAGTTTTAGTTTTATTTTCTTATTTTAGTCCTCCAAGAAATGTATACGCTTTTTTTCTGTAATTCATGCATACAAAATTAGTTTAAAGAATTATTACGAAATTTATTTATTTTGTTTCTCTTTTCCTTGTTCCTCTCAAATCGTCTGTGTAATTCGGAAGAGAATTTAATGAGTTATTAATAAGAAGCTTAAATTTTTAAAGAAGAATAATGTAATAAAGAAATTGATATTATTTTTAAGTTTAATTTAATTCTTATTAATATGAAATTAAAATTTTATTAAAATTCCAAAATTGTCCGAAAAACTCATTATTTTTTACCTCCGCCTCCAGAAGTGTTGAATGTCTTATCGTTTGCACAGTGTGTCTAAATCGATTTTTTGGAAATAATTCTGTAGCCTTTGAACTATAAGTGATATCTTAATGAAGTTTCACATAGTTAGAGGTGAGGTATTTTGGAGTTGATCTGGAGGAGTTCAAGTGCCTATGTTATCAGAAGCATCGTGGGTGACACTTCAAAGTTGGCCACCTCAGGTAGGTTGATTTTGTAAAAAATCGCCAAAAAAAATCTTTATATAGAGGGTCCCTAGAAATGTCTATAAAAACGCTTATATTTTTTCGACTGGTATAAAATGTTGAAACTATTTTACGCATGTCGTGTTTTAGTATTTTTATGTTAATGATCTTAATATTGATTCCAAAGTTTGTTAAAAAATATTGATACGACAGACTTATATAAAAATATTGAATCCATTAAAATGTTATATTAATTTGAATTTGAAAATTTGAAAAAATCTAATTTTTGGAAATTTTTTCAAAAAAGAAGAAATCACTTTTTTATTCTGATTTTATAAATAAAATCCTGTTTCGTGACCAGTTTCATATCCTAAAAATTTAATTATTAATTTTATTTTTCATAAAAACGGAAAAAATCGAAATTTTAATAAATTTTTGACATCAACTTACATTTTCTTTAAAAAATGCGAATCCTCAAGTTCTAGCGTTTTTATAAATACCAAACATATGTGTAAGGAGATTTTATCAAAATCCTTTGTCGTTTCGATTTTAAAAAGAAGCTAACGGTATTGAAGATATTCAGACTGGCATAAGGAAAATTTATGTTATAAATAATCAATTTTTTGACAAAAGTTTTTCCCCTAAATTTAATATTTTTATAAAATTTGAAAGCTTATTATAAGTGTGATATAAATGTGATCCCGGAATGTGATTTTAAACATGTAAACCTTATATATTTCAACTACACTTGTCATAACTGTTTTTTTCTAGTACACACTTAGACCAATTAAAACAAAATTTAAGTGCATAAATATGCAAAACGTATTTTAATAATATTTCATTCATTTAAGTTAATTTGTCTTCAATACTGTTCCTGCGAAAATGGTCACATCCGAGGTCTCAAAGAAGGTGGTACTTCACCTGCCCCAGGATGAGCTAGAATTTAAAAATATCTTTTAACGAAATTTAAATAGGTCTAGGGGGAAACTATTTCCCCTAAAGCCCTCAGATTTGGTTTTCATGCAAATATTATTATAAAATATTGAACTTTAACTCCGAAATATTTGATTACCTATTAGTTCCCACATTCTCCTCTTTTAATAAATTTTAATTAAAAAAAATAAGCGTTCTAAAATGTTTTGAAATTGTCTCAAATATCGTTCCATAACCACTGAATTTGTCTTAGAAATAATAAATAGAAAATTTTCATTTACATTTCGTATTTAGTTTTAATATGAATTATCGAAGTGAAGTTAAATCAAATAATCGTTTCGATTACTTAACATAACAACGTCGTGAGTTAATATGACTATTGATTGATCAAGAAAATTATAAACAGTTTCGTTAGATGCTCTTTTCTTAATCTGGATAATGACGAGGTAAATTTTCGTCCTCTCGTCTACACTTCCACGAACATTCAGTACATTCCTCGGTATTCATGTTTTGAAATTAGTTTTACAACAATAGTTTTTCAGTGCAACTATTACAAAAATAAATTTTATCGGAATCTTTTTTACAATGGCCCTACAAGGGATTAAATTTTTATATCAATCAACAGTTTTTCCTTTTCTCCTTTTCCCAAATTTCTCTCTCTAAATGAATAATATTTAATTTTATCTATTAAAACAATCAAAACCCTCTTTAGTTAACCTCAAAAATTACCTCAAATTAATTAATTTGTTCATTTCCAAATGACTTGAGGCGTTGCGCGTTCATAAATGCCAGTAACAACAGTCAGTTTAAAAGTCGAAGCGTTGAAATCCTTATGACATCAAGTCAACAAATTAAAACAATCAAAAATGTTTTCTTTTTCCCTACGAAATAATGACGACGTGTGCTCTCAGGCAAAAATAAATATATTTTTTCGGTTTTGTAATAAACATAAAAATTAACGACTTAAAGGATATAAAAGACAGATGAAAATGTTGTTGCATTTTTTTCCATAACGCTTTCATTAGACCCAAAGTGGAAGTAAAATAAAATAGAAGATTTGGGAAAAAACAATTGATAGAAAGAGAAAAATAAGGAAAAATAGTTATTATTTTCTCAAACTTTTTTGCTATTTTTAACTTTTGTGGTTGTGATTAAAATCAGTTTTTATGACATGAAGGTATAACAGTTACTGAGTGTGTGTTTTTGTAGCACGTTTTATGTTTAACGGAGATATTTTGGCGATAAAAATGGCAAATAATTACCGTTAAAACATCGTTCAACAATTTTGAACTTTAAGACGATATTGAAAAGTAAAAATCCGGATCTCAGATCTGTAGAACTGTTTTTGGTGTAATACTATTTTTTAACTACTTTTTAGTAGTATAAACAATGTTGAATTAACATTTTTTTATCTATGAAGCAAATCATAACTGAAAACTTTTATGCGTTTCAATTGATTTTAAATTCTTCTCTGTTTAAAGTCGGTTTTACAAATGGTGCACAAATCGGGTTTTTGTTTATAATTCAGTAGAAGCTTAATATATCTTCATTTAATTTCACAGAATTAGGGCTGAGTTATTTTAAATTTTACTAGAGGAAGCCTAGTTTATCCAAGGTAAGAAGTTTACACAATTATGTGATGACTATGAAAACGGTAAAGCTTGAAGAATCACAACTTTGAATTTTTGATGTTTCTTAAACAAAATGAAATTGTTTATTAATCAGAGAAGTTCCCAAAATCACAATTCACATAAATCATGTTAAAAAATTCGACCCTTTTCACTGAAATTATCACCCTGTCATTTTAAAGGCAGTCCGGAAAAATACATTTTCGTTGAGTATCTTATTTAATTTAAGGATAATTTAATGATGTTTTTAAATTTTGCGATTTGAGAGCTGAAAAAAATATTTTTAAATTTTTAAATTGTAGATAGCGCTTGTTTACAAAGCTTCCGGGTTACGTTTACTGGCATTCTTGTAAGTTTATAAGACAAAAAAGTTATAGAATTCAGAACAAAAAATTGGTTTCATCAGTTAATAAATGTTGCCACTTTTTGGAAAAAATTCTCAAAATTTTTTTTTCAAGGTCCACCTTTAGAATAATATAACTTCTTAATGGATTCATATATTTATATAGTTATTACATCAGATTTTTGTAGACAAATTATAAATTTTTAAAATTTAGGACATAAATTAATTTTTGGTCAATTTTTAAAAAATTGACATGAGTGAGGTGTCCAAATTTGGTGATTCATCGACAACGTCGCTGACGAAGAATTTGTACTCCTCCAGATCAACTTGAAAATGCCTTAATTCTAATTATGTCAATTTTCCAACATTTCAGAAGTAACAAAATTACAACCAAAAAATCGGTGGTGTTGATGTTATACACGATAATGCAAAATCGATTTTTAAGAAAAAAGTACTTAATAAATAAATGGACTTGCAATTTAACATATTAATAGCAGAAGAATATAGCATTATGACTTTTGGAATATGTCACCCTTGGGGTTATACGGAACAGAGTAGGGAATCTCGGACATTAAATTTTAGAATCACGTGCCAAATTTTCTTTTCTCATTCAATTTCAAATAAATTTTAGTAAAAATTTTTCCTTCTTATAGCCCTTGAAGAGACCTTTAAAAACATATATGTTACATGAATTAAAAATCTCTTATAGTTTTCGAGTTATATACATTTGAATTTAAATGAACAAACATTTCGCAAAGATCTTGAGTCAGTTTCTTTCCCAATTTTAATTTTTTATTAAATCAAATAAAAAAGATTGAGATCAATATCTCAAATAAAAACAATTTTCAATTTTAAAACTAAATAATTACGATTTCTTGAGTTTTTGTCCGAAAACGGGTCTACACTCATTTTTATGTATAATAAATTTTTTCTTAACATTTATGAAATTAATATTTTCTGAAAGGTTTTTTTACATAGGAAATTCTAAATAAAACTTTATATACGAAAATAAGACTAGGTTCTGATCCACTCGCATTTGACCCTTTTATACTTAAAATTATAACTTTAGCATATATGTTCTAAAATTCCAAAGCCTTAATTTTAGACAGTATGCAGTTTTCGGAATCTCAATTTGTTAATAATAATCTGGTAACGTTTTTTAGAATTTAAATTTTAAATCACAGGTTCAGTTGTATTGGCGCAAAGAAATTCTCCGTATCTAATTTGTATTCATTCTCTGCCAGTATTCTCAACGTTATAAGGACAGACGAGCGGCCATCTAATTTAAGTTATGCACAAGAATATAATATCCCATATTATGGTGTAGGGTATTAAAAATTAACTCCTGATACCTGATCTGAAAAAAAATTGGCGATAATACACAAATCTTGAATAACATCGCTTGTGAGATTTTCACTGCTGGACAACATCTATTTTTATTTTAAGACTTATTTCACGTTTCTCTTCTTGTATTTATGTTCATTTTCAATTTTCTTTGCCACAATAGTAAATCCCTTTCAAACGATAATAAAACTCATATTACACCAGAATTAATTGCAATTCATGACTTTGATGATTAACGACCCGTACGAACTCCTGATTATTTGTATGTCTTGCAAGAATTGTGATTAAAATTACTAACAGACCGAACGACCCTTAATAACTTGAAATTCTGTTCAAAGAACTAGAAACATATAAAAAAGGATTTCGCTTTTTTGCAATTAGAGTAACATTTACTTACAGACATTAATGTTGCTTATTTGCAACTACACACATAAATTTATATGAAATCCTTAAAGGAGAACTATAAGTTAACTGTTAAATGTTTAATTGATTAAATGATAAATATTTAATAAATTTGTTTATTTCTAATGAGTTTGTCACTTTAATCTTTTTAAAAAAATTACAACTAACGAACTTGATAAGAAGTGACTTTTTTCAAAGGAACTTTAATAAAGTTTTCCTAACTTTATGTTGAATACTCCGAATGGAAAATAATTCATTGATATTCTTATGATTAAAATACATTTGGAAAATGTATTTTAAGTCATTGAACTATTTATCTTAATATAGTTGTAATTTAATTTGAGTGATTATTGAAGTATGTAGAATTTGATCCATTACTCTAATCAGGAAAACATAAATACATTAAAGTCATATACTTTTCATGGTTTGTTTTGACCGCCTTTTTTTTAACCCTGAACCACCACAAAAAGTGGATATATTAACTTTATCATTCCATATGTAACGCTTAGAAGAAATCATCTCAGACCCCATTATGTACATATATATTCTTGCACCAAATCAAAATCTTTGTCGATTTAGCTATGTCCGTCTGTCTGCCTGTTGTTGGCACGCTCACATCCACAATAATTGACAGAACTCAATGAAATTTGACCTGAGTATTTGTCATTGTCCTGATAAGTGTACTATTTGAAACCAACAAAATCGGTTCAGTGCGTTAAGAGATATTGTATGCGTTTATGACTGTACATGTACGAACCATAATATATTAATTTCTCAGGTATTTGTGGTAGGTGGTATTGAAGATTCGGCAGAGCCGATTTAAGCATTGTTACTTGTTATATTTTTTTATCTGATGTTGTTATCCTCAAAAATAATTCTGTTTTTGATAACAATCATTTTGATTTGTTGATCAAAATGAGTGAGGAAGTACGTCATAAAATGATTAAGAATTTAAAAACATATAAAATTGATCCTTCCAAAAATAAAATAATTCATGGTGCGAAAATCTTTTAATTTTTGGTTGCAAAATTTTTGTTTATTAATTCTGAAAAATTTCCAAAGAGTTTCAGATAAGAATGCTGGGATATTTCAGAAATTTTCATAGTACCACAAAAGAAGGTTTTTCATTAAAACTTTTAACACATGTATTATCTCACTCTTTTAATATTTTAATAAATATTTTCAACATTCAACCCAACTTGTTCCTAGAAAAAGTTGACCAAAAATTTATAGGTTTGACATCAATCTGTTACCAACCGGGAGAATTTGTCTCTTGATAGAAAAGATGATGTTTCTAGAGCTCAAAAAAATATAAAACATTTTCAAAAGAGCTTCCAACACATCCGGTAGAAAAGCAGCCCGGTTAGCTCAGTTCTGGGATTATTTAATACGAAAAGTAAAAACGCATGCAGGTTTAATAGCAAGCAAGGCTCTAATAGTTCCTTACAGAATCGATGCTACAAGTTAAGAAGCCAAAAACAGTGCACGGAAATTAAACTCTTAGAAATATTCTTGCTGCATTATGAATGATGAAACTTAGGACTCTAAAGCTGCCGAAATTTCCTAAAAAGTTCTTAATATGACAAGCAATATGTACTTGCGGCAAATAAAGTCCATTATTTGTTACAACAGGCTTTATAAATAAAGAAATTTACTTCTTTATTTATAAATAAAGAAGTAATTCAGGCTAAACTTGCTTTTAGCCTGAATTGGCATCCCGTCACTATGGTAAATAAGCCCTTGAGTGGTGCAATAAGAATATTGTGGTGTTTGTACAAAAAGCGGTCACTTGTTAAAAAAGAATTAAAGAGCGCAAAAAGGTATTTAAAAATGTAGTAGATACTAAACGAAGGCCTGTTCGAGCACAGTATCAGAAAGCACCAGAGTTCAAAACTACAAACATATATTTTTTGGTAAAGTAATAACAATTTTAATCAAATTCGCGGACTCCTTGTAACACTGTTGTAGAAAAGCAGACCTCCATTTTTAAAATAAACGAAAATTTACCGAACCAACTTCAAAGATAAATTGATTCAGACTTTGATTTGATGCATGAATATTTACACACCATGGGGCATGAGATGATTCCTTCTAAACGTTACAAATGAGTTGACAAAGTTAATATACCCTCTTCATCACTTGTGGTGGAGGGTATAAAAAACACCATATGACAACGAGAAAAATGTAACATTTTTATAATATAAATTTTGAATTGAGCTAAAAGATCAGAAAAATGAAACAAGTTTTTAACTTATTCGCAGATCCTCTAAAATCTTGTTTCGGACCCCTGCTAGTCGCGGACCTCTATCTGAGAACCATTAATTTAGAGGTTTCGTTTATGTTTCTTTGCAATTTTTCAATCTCACTTCATATAATTCTTTTACAGATGAATAAATCCCTAACAATATGGACATATATAGTATTATAGATGATAGATATTTAAAAACCGGTACAGTCCCCTTCTCATTTCAAATTCTGTTACTTGAAATTGTAATGAAAATTCTGTTATTTTTACTCCATTTTAAACTTAAACCGCATCAATAATAATAATTGTGGTTTTATTTTATGCGATTTGAAATAATTTTATAGAAAAAGTACTTTTCAGCAGCAGAAAAGGGAAATTTTTATTAGTCATTGAGTCCAGTTGTGGTTTTCGATTAGTTTTAAATATTTCTTTAAAAAAACTATTATAGAACTAATTAAAGTTTGATTTAAAACAAACTTGAAAAAAAGGCAAAAAGTATTTATACAATAAATTCCAATTTTAAAACAAAATTTCATTTGCAGATATTTTTCATATTATTCGTAATGCACAGTGGGATAGACTCGTATATTTTTTAAATAGATCGTTTGATTAAATTTTTATACAATTTTAAATAACGCGGAGCAGTGAATATTTAAATGATAAAGATTGTTACTTCAAAACTTTGACAAGAACAGAAATGAAGATGTCTCAAAAGGAGAAACTTAACACGTTTATCTAATTTTTGAACTCATATTTTCGTTCCAGTAAGATCTATGGGGTCTCGCTTCCAAACATAAAATGCTAACTTCTCTATTGCTCCTGGTCCTCTAGATTTTAATAAAAATAATTTATTTGAAAATTACAATTGAACACTTTCACCCATAATGAAATAACAACGGGTGAAAACAACTCTTTTTTGGTTCTTACAAAACCTTAAATACCCGGTAGTTTTAAACCACAATATTTTCCCCAAAAAACTACTCAAACTCTGTGGGTTCTACTCATTGGAAATTTTCTATCGTTGATGACTTTTTAACAACAATAGTTTTTACTCAAACTGCTGAGTTTGCTAAGAGTCGGATGCAGCAATAGTCACATATGTTGGAAACTTTTACTATGGACTCTAATGAATTTTCAATAAAGTTTTTCTTTATGTGAAAGGAAGTTTTGTTTGTTATTTTTTATTATTTTTTAAACAAGAAGTGAAAAGGAGAACTCTAACGATATTAAGTAATATTTTTCCAGACTAATTTTATTTACCAAATTATGATTTATTGGTTTTTAATTTATTTGTTGTTGGTTTTATGTAAAAGAAAAATAAAAGTTGCTGATTTGTAGTTTTATCATCATAACAAGAGCATTTTGCATTAAATTTTGGACTTATTTAAAAAAAAGGTTTCCAGCAATAGATTTTTACTAAGTTGAAAGTAATATTGGGAATATATTTTAAAAATGGCGTATTTGTATTTTGAACGGTAAACATCTGTCATTATAATTCAGTATTTAGTAGACGCCAAAGGCAAAGGACACAAAAAATTTTGCGGCAAAATTCTGAAGAAAAAAGTTGCTGCAAGTTTTCGATTCTTAGTGGAAAACTTATGAACGCGGATTTAAATAATTTTCATCCTATTAAATGAGCACCTAAATGGGGAAGTATACTAGAAATTGCTGTCAGATGTAAAAATCATCAAAGAACAGCATTAAGTATTCTTTCATTCTTGAGGTTGACTGTCACAACTGTTTTTTTTTGACACTCCCTAGTGTACACCTCACTATCCGGAGTAGAATTGATTTTTTTAATAAATCTGTAACTTTTGATCAGGTGTTTTTTTTCACTAAAAGGATTTTCTCGTATTCCCAAAAATAGAAAGAAAAATCCCAAACCCCTTTTATTTCATTTAAGAAAAAAATTTGTTTTAAATGAACTTTTCTGAAACTAAAATTTTCGCAAAAAAAATTAATTTTTTGCAATTTTAAAATTAAAAATCGCTTATCTTGGGTTTGAGTAAAGATAAAAGTCAATTAATTTCAAAAATAATTAACTCAAAATCCATAAGCATAAAAATTATCCCTTTTTTAAGGATCATACTTTTAGATACTGATTCAAATTATTGTTCAGATTGCAGTTAAAATTTTTAATCAGATTTTAGTTAAGATTGTTCTTTGGATTCAAGTTCAGAAGCACTATTTCTAATTCAGATTTTAGATAATATTATGTAGCAGACTGTAGTACAGAATGTAGTTCTAGATTCTAGTTTTAATTATATTTCAGATTATTTTTCAGATTCTACTTTCGATTTAAGTTCAGAGGTACTGTTTCTGTTTCAAATTGAAGTTCGATTATTTTTCAGAATCTGTGGAGTCTGTCTTGTTCTAGTTACGATATAAGATCAGAAGTACTGATTCTGATTCAGACTCTATTTAAGATTCCAGTTCAGATTTAAATTCAGGTTAATAACAATTAATTAATTTTTTTAAGGAAATAGAAAAGTTCAATTTTGTATTAAAATTTTTTCCTTCATCATTCACTGAGAAGACATCGGAAATCCCTATGATATAATTAATATGCCTTTCACCTGTGTATTTTTTAGTTGAAAATAGGTTAGGTAATATATGTTAACTAAATTTAGCAATAATAATTTTTTTATTTATCCTAATATTCATGAGAAATTTCAAAAAGATCGGTTGCATGTAACTCCCATACAAATCTTCTTTCCCAAATCAGTTTAAATTGCAGATCAAATTCACATAATTCAAAAATATTATACCCAATTTTACGAGATTCGTTCCATATTGTGATAATAACTTTATTTATATATTCTATATTCAAATATTACGATTATCAGAAATTATATATTTTTATTGCGCCAATGACGATTTTATAGTCGGTCATAACAGACTCTTACATTCTGACTTTTTGATGCATCCATTAATTCAATATTATTGATTATATTATTAAACAATAATGTTCTTGAAATAACTTTGATCTTATCTCAATTTACTAACAAATTCATCCATATGCTTCAATAAATAATGTTTTTAAAATTAACTTTAAATAACGACAAAAACATATAATCGCATCTGAATATCGTAATCAATAATCAATAAAAATATGTAAATTTAGTTCTAATTTTTTCTATTTCAAATTTACAACAAAGAACATTGAATATTGAAATCAATATCAAAATAAAATATAGAACAATTGAGAATTGTGGCATGAGTCAATCAATCAATAGAAGAGATAAATACAAATAAATACATTTGTACATAAATTTATCAAAATTTATGATATAAATCGCTTAAAATAAAATAGGCTTAATGGATAAAAATAATTGTTGAAAAAAGACACAAAACAAAAACAAAAAATAATCTCGAAATAAATCTTTTTAAAACCTTAAAAACTCATAAATAGAAATTTAGATTTAGAGCACAAATTTAACGTATTTAAAGCGAATCAGGAAAGAGTTTAGGGAGAATAAAAATCTAAACATTTGTTTTTAAAATTATGCGATTTACGGAAATGGAATGGTAGCAAAGCGGTTTGGTAACCAGAAAAAGGGATAAATATGATATTTGCAAATATAACGAATTTGCTAAATTAAAAGAGGGGTGTTGTTGTTGTTCTTGTTGCCTTTGACATTTATTTGCCAAATGGATTTTATTTTAAAGGACTTGAGTGGCATGCAAAATACATAGAAATTTAAATCTTTATAAAACAGGGAGGTTTTCAATTTAATTTCCTGCTGTGTTTTCAGTTCTTTTGCCTAGATAAGCCGCTTTTCAAGGTCAATAAGCAAACAACAAGTTTCAAAGTTAAAAAATATAGAAAAAAACTTCAATTGCATTTCAAAATTTAAAATTCAGCACATCAGTTGCAAATTTTTCGAGAACAAACAAAAACTCTTCAAAATCCCAAATATTGGTCACTTGTTAAGTTTAAACCTTAAAAAACAAAAACAAGTAGGAATATTATATTCGGCTATGCCGAATCTTCAATGCCCTCCACCACAAATGCGTATGAACTAAAGACGTTATGTTTAGTGCATACACACACATACACACTAACATTCACAGACGTATAAAAAGTTTTTCGGAACACTTTATGAGTCATAAAATTAGTTATATTTTTGGCTCTGACTTTATTTCGACTATACTATATAGGATACATCTCAAGACTATAACAAATACTCAGGCTAAATTTCACTGAGCGTGAACGTCCCAACAACAGGCAGACGGATAAAGCTAAATCGACTCAGATTTTAATTTGATGTAAGAATATATACATAATGAAGCCTGAGATTATTTCTTACGAGCATTACACACGGTATGACAAAGTTAATATGCCCTCTTCATCACTTGAGGTGGTGGAGGGTATAGCAACCCCTTTATTGTTAAATGAAAGAAAAAAATTTGCATATTTTTTCTTTTAGTTTTAAAATTTTGCAAATGTATTTGAATTTGTGATATTTGGTCAATTCTTGGTCATGCGGAAATTGCACAAACTTTTTTACTTCATTCTTTTAACTTTTATCTTTATGACAACAGGCTGACTGACTGTACACAACTGTACTAGACTATTTTGTTGTTGTTTTTGTTGTCCAATTTCAAACAAAAAACACCATCTCCATATTCACTCATACTCATATTTTTATAAATAATTTAGGAAAATGTTTAATATTTAGTGTCCTTTCAAGTGAAGTTTATGCCACCACTGTAGTGCATTAACTGTTGCATAGATAAATGTTTTAAAATGATTTTTAAGCTTTAAGGGCTGTACAATGTTTACCCTTTTTATTACTTTTTATTTCGTTAGTAAAAAATATTTTAAAAGACTTCTATTATTTAAATTAAATTCACAAATAAACATATATAAAGTAAAACATAAGGTATGAGTTTTAATTACTAGTGATACAATTTTGAACCATTTTCGAAAACCCTTCCATTATCGTTTTTATTGTACTTCGCTCGAACAGGTAGTCCATCTTCGTTTAGAATCTATCACATATTTGGACACCTTTTTTGTGCTCTTCAATTCTCTTTTAACAAAAGCCCAATATTTTCCGCTGGAATTAACTCCGACTTGTAATTGTCAAGGACTTGTTTATCATAGTCATAGGATGTCAAGTCTGGCAAACAAAAACTATTTATGAAGTCTTCTGAATGGAAGCAGCCTCTATGGTAAACATTCCTTGGCATAAATTTCAGTATTTATAGACCAAAGTAAAGTTTTAAAGTATTTTTAGACCTGCGCCCAGTTTCTTAATAGTTGCAAAAATTTAGGATTATTTCCAAGAAGGCATTTTGGGACCAACTATACATCGTTAGCTGAATCATTATCGTGCTGAAATGTAAATAACTGTAGTACATTTAACTTATTTAAAAATATTAAGAAATATGTTTTGAATCAATTGTTCTATCAATAAAGATTACAGTCCTCTTCAGGGGTCATGCAGCCTTAGACCATTACTCCTACGCCGACATATTTTACTGTTAGTGTGAGTTTATTTATATGCAGTGTTTTCACTAAACTCTAGAAAGTCCATCAGCTTGGAAAATATGAAATTTAAAAAGTACCTGCTTTCAGAAACTACATGGCTGAATTTCAAATTGCTTTGCAAAACTCTTTCCCTTCCCTTTTCCCTACTTTTGTATTTTGGCCCATAGAGTCTACATTTATTTAAGGTCACAGAAAAATAGCTTTCATATGATTAATAACATATAAGGATTTCTATTTTAAGATGCAGTCGTTGGGATTTTAGAACATATAGTTTAAAAGAAAAATCTTGATAATAAAACGAAAAGAAAGAAAAGAATAATGACTTATGTTATCTGCCTGAAAATGAATTCCATATTAGTTTAGAAATAGTTGTTTTAGGTGAATACTAATGAGATACTGTTTTCTGCCAGAAGGTACCAAAATTCATAATTTTTCGAATATTAAAATTAAAATTGCTACTTATAACCGCCATTTTTTTAATCAATGCAAACTCCCCTAATTGAAATACGCATTAGTTCAGCGTACTGCAAATAAGGTGATTAATTCTTTATCTCAAAGCCGGATCAGATCTTCTAACACGGAATTAGATTTTTAAGGTAAATAAATGTTTCCAATATTATGGTCAACAATATGTGTGTGTTGTGGAACAAATATAAAAAAGTTATATTTGTTCCAAAACACACATAAAAAATTAGAGAATAAAAAGAACATCGAGAGATTATTAAAATCATTAAAATTTAATGAAAAAGAAAAAATAAATACAAAGCCCTAAAGTTTCTATTTCTCAAAAGGCTTTCAAAACTTTTTAAGCTAAAAAATTTACATATATTTTTTTAATTCTGCCTCACTGTAATGTAATTCAGAATTTAAATTTTATTTAATATTATTTGGAGTGCAATTCGTCTAGTTTATTTTAATTTGTATGATTGTAGTGTCCATTTAATTACTTTCACATGAGATAAGTACTTTTATTAAAGCTTTTTATTTATTTAAGTTTAATTTTTGAAGATTATTTATTTTTTTATTAATAAAATTATCTATAGAAACGTTTAAATTTACTTTTCTAACGAGAAAAACACTTATGATTCACATTTCACACGGTTTATTAAATTTTACTCCATATTGTTATTGCAGTAATGGCGATATTACCACTTACCACTTAATTAGGGCTTTCAGACATCTGAAATTAAGAGGAAATAATTTCGTAATTGAGACAGACATTTTGATTGTTTTTAATACAAAAAGCCAAAGATTTTGTTATTTCCATTTTATTTTTAAAAATTCTAGGGAACTCCAAGACAAATTTCTTAAATAAAATAATTTTCTTAGTGTGTAATTAATTTGCTTATAATTACTTTTAGAAATAAACGCCATTAACATATAGTCAAATACTTATTATCCCTTATCAATCTGAAGCAAAATAATGCACACGGTTCAAGTTTATTTCGTTTCAATAGTTGTTAAAAACACATATATTTATACCCTACACCAGTAAATTAAAGAATTTTTGATTTAACATATTGAATGTAACATTAAGAAGAAATCGGCGTCACAATGTAACTTTAATTTCCATGTGAAAAAGTGTTCAAATTTTAAATGAAATTATTTCATCTGTTGGAGCGTTATTTCCTTATAAATTTGGGGAATGATCTTGTAATTAAGTTAAGTTTTGTCAAGCAAGTGGTAATTATGAATTGTACCCGAACAACAATTAAAGACGATGTCAAAAAATACGCTTTTACTTCATAAAAAATTGCAACTTATCAATATTTGCTTTGCATAGGGTGTATCCCTCCCCCTGGTTCCATCCATCCTACGTTTTGTCCAGTAAAAGAGTTCTTGAGAAAGTAGCAAATTTGAAAACTCTCAAACTATAATAATTCTTTAGATATTCGATAATCATTATTTGCTTTGTATGGGAGGTACCTATACTGGGATTATTCGGTAGAAATTTCATCAAAATTGGTCCAGACGTTTTAGAGTATACGTTACATACATATATGCATACCTACATACACACATCCTGTTATTCCTTTCGATCAATGCACAATATTCTTATTGGAATATGCTTCATTTCAAAACCAGTAGAATTTTATTCTTACATGTACAAAAACATGAACTCATCTGTTTCTATTTCGTTGACGATAAAGTGAATGATTTTATAAAAAAAATCTAAAAGTATTGGTGTATGGACATTCAGCAATAATTTCAGACAAAGGTTCGGCATCTGATACAGGTCCTATTTTGATGGTATTATCGTAGATTAATCATATATTTGTTGAAATCCTACCTTAAGACTACAATTACAGTGACATTTTTATTATTTCATCATTTTCAACTTATTTTAGTCGTGCTTAATTTATGATTCGCTCATATGAAGATATATTTCCAATTTTCTCCTTTTGTTACGAATTAAATGTCAGATATAAAAGTTGTTACGACCAATATGTATGATGCATATTGACGACGACTCATTGGATTTCAGTCAATTAAGTCTTTAAACATGTAAATTTAATTGTTCACAAAAAAATTCATATCACAAGAACTGTTCAATTGTTACACACGATGACGAAATTATATCATCGATTCTTCAGTGTTTTCGTACACACAGAAAAAAGCATGAAGCAAAATCAACGTTGAACGTAGTTGATTTAAGATTGATTTAATTTAGTTGTAATTGAACATTTTAATGTTTGTGGCGAAATAATGTTGTACTTTTTAGAATCTTTCGATATCAATATATAAAATTTTAAAACGATATATTTTCAACATCACTTTTAAGTACTATAAAGTAAAAATTCAAGAATGTTAAATAACCACTTTTTGTCTATGAAATAAAATCATAACTAAAAAAATTTAAATTATTTATATTTTAATTAATTTTACGTTGATTTTTTTTTTTGTGTAGAACAAAGAGGCAGAAGTTTTCACATTTTCTACACAGTAAAATCAAGGTTAAACATAGTTGATTTTAGACAATATCAAAACGTTTTCACATCCTAATAATATTTTATTGAAACAACGTAAAAATATCAACTTTAAGTTATTTTCACTAGATTTCGTTTTTTATAAAGTTTTAAATTTAAATTTCAGCAATAAATTAATTTTTTGCTGTTAAGTTGTATTTTAAAATCAAAACTAGCTTTTACCCGGTGCGCTTTGCTGCACAAAAATTCTTCTCAGTCTTAGATCTCGAAAGCTACAAGTGAATTTTTTTTTTTTTTTTTTTTTTTTTTTTTTTTGAAAATTGGAATTTTAAATTAAAATTTTAATTTTTAGTGAAACATTCAGTTTTTTTATTCAAAAAGTGATTTTTTTTGAGAAAAATATATTTGATTAAAAATACAATTTTCATAAACAAATTTTTAAAAATTAAAATGTTTGGTAAAATAATTTATTTTTCAATAAAAATTATTTTTTAATAAAAAATTATATTTTTCTCAAAAAAAAAAAAAAAAAAAAAAAAAAAAAAAACTAAAATATTCACTTTTTTAATAAAAAAAACTGAATTTTCGGATCTAAGTATAATCTGAACCGATTTAGTAGTATAAGTCTATTGGAAATGATTTCAAGTCCAGACTAATAACAGGAATTCATTGAAATTTTACGCATTCAAATTCATTCTAATCATTTTTATACTTTAAAATTAGATAAAGTGATCGACAAACAATAAAGTTATAGACCGATATCTGAGATAAGGCAAAAATTCGAAAAAGGTTTAATTATATTTATTTGTGGAACAATTACTTATGTCTATGTCTAGCTATACGAAATTAAATTTTTTTAAAGTCGGCAAATCTTTCTTTTTCTTCTGATTACAGTTTTCAGTTTAAAAACTAAATTCTTATTAAAATTTAACCCTTTTTTCCTAGACTTGGTAACATATGTTTCTCAAAAATATTTATTAATTTTAGTTTTCTTACTCATATTTTCGAAATAGTTTTTCTTCACACAAAAGAGCATTTAATTCGTAAACTCATATAAATATTATGATTTTACCAAAAAAGGGAAATTTTTAATTGCTTTTATTGTTATTAAAATGCATAAATTAATTTTTATTGCAAACCTTTTCAAATAGAGTTTAAACATGCTAAACTCATATTTCCACTTCGTCCTCCTCCTTTTTGTGGAAATCGTAGTAACATTAATTTAACTCCTTTTTATTATTGGTTAATTTCAAAACCAAAAATTTATGTTTCTTACAGAAAATAAAGTTCAAGGAACATAAAATTAAGAAACCGTATAGAAGACGAAAAAGGATATAATTTCTAGGTAAAAACACCTTTTGTGGTTTTATTGCAAAGCAAAAACTCTCAATAGTTATGAAGAAATGAACTAGAATTAGAGACAATTTATGAAGTTGAAAGCAACACATGAGACCACATTAATGACAGTGATTTTTTTCTTTGGAATATTTGTTAAAAGGATTTTTTACTGTTATTTCTAACAAACGAAACATGAATGACCACATTTATGACCCTGAACTTAATTATGGTATTTAAAGGAACAAAACAATATTCCATCCTTCCCCCCTTCTTCAGGGTACTGAGTTAGACAATGTTCTTGTATGGTTAATAAAAATATGTTTTAACCAATTTTACAGACTGAACCACCACATTCACATACACACTTGCATACATACACACACATACACATAAGCTTAAATGCTTATGTTATCAAAAAGGATTTTATGCTTTTATTATTATTATTATTGGTCTCTTTTCGTATCTGTGTTATGGGAAACAGGACATGTTTTAAGTATATCAATTAATATTAAGTGGATTATAATATTATGACCTCCCCTCCCCTGGACACACACAAACACATAAGAGTATTCTTTAATTTCTACTTGTATCAGCAGCTGCCTTTTAGGATTCATTAACCCATCCATTTGTCTTATCTACCTTAATAGTAGTCTTTACTTTTGTATGGCCTGCATCTCTATTTGTGCGGCATATAATACCAGAGGGACAGTTCATTTGTTTAATAGTCATTGTTCTGGTAATGCTTATTTTTGTACTCATGTGTGCATTAATATTTATTTATTTTTTAATAAATTTTTATTTTTTCATATTTTCTGTTTGTTATTTAATTATTATTGTGATTATTATTTATCAACACTTGTTTGATAGTCTGGGTTGTGCCTTAAGAGGCCCTTCATGAATACTTCAATCCACTATAATAAGTGGTATTGAAAGCAAAATAATAATTTTTTGTACTGTGTCACAAAAAACTAACTATGTAAGTGGAATATAACTGTATATGTAAACTATATAGATTTCTTAATCAATTTTACTTTATTTTCCTCCAAACAAATAAATTTTATAACAATTTATTCCTTTAGACAACAACATTTGTCCGAATTTCATAAAAATGTATTCGTAAATTCGGAAAATGTTTCTCTTAAATGAATTTTCTATAAAATTTTTAATTCATAAGAAATCTTCTAAAAACTTTGATTTCATTCGAATATGATTTGAATTAATTCGAAATTTTCTATAAAATTTGAATTCATTTAATTTTTTTTATAAAATTTAATTTCATTCGAAATTTTCTATAAAATTTGATTTCATTCGAAATTTTCTATAAAATTTGATTTCATTCGAAATTTTCTATAAAATTTGATTTCATTCGAAGTTTTCTATAAAATTTGATTTCATTCGAAGTTTTCTATAAAATTTGATTTCATTCGAAATTTTCTATAAAATTTGATTTCATTCGAAATTTTCTGTAAAATTTGATTTCATTCGAAATTTTCTATAAAATTTGATTTCATTCGAAATTTTCTATAAAATTTGATTTCATTCGAAATTTTCTATGAAATTTGATTTCATTTGAAAATTTCTATAAAATTTGATTTCATTCCAAATTTTCTATAAAATTTGATTTCATGCGTTCATAAAATTAATTTTTATACGAAATTTAAAAAAATGTATCCGAAATTTTCTATAAAATCGCGTTTGTCCAAAATATTCTCCATAAAATACGACATTTTATAAAATTCCTTTTTATCCGAATTTTATAAGATTTGTTCATATGCAAATGGAATTCTGAATTTCACTAAACGATCGTACCTATCAGAAATTTTTGATTTTCAAATATAATAACCAAAATGAAACTCCTCCGGTTCGGTCTATTTGAAAATAACTCTTGCAAAAGAAAAAAACTTGGCCATTTCTGGTTAATAATTTCAAATTCCTTGTCCTCTTTTCTCAATTGCGTTACAATGATTTCTTTCCCTTCATACAACTGATTACAATTAAATGAATCTCTTCTTATGGTACTTTAATTATGATTCTTTATTTAGATTTCTCGAAATATCTATGAAATAATTACAAAAATGATTATAATTATTATTTGGATTTAGATACACCTTCATATGTTGGAATGTATTTAAATATTATGTTCGCCTTTATAATGTCAATTTTACGTGTATTATAGTCATTTTATTAAAATAGAAATTAAACCGTAAAATATAAATTTAATTCCAAAAAGATTTTCTTATCCAATAAAATATATTCCAAAGACCAAAAGGAAGGGCACACATTTCCTTTATTACCATAACAAATTCTCAAACATATGAGAAAGAGAGAGCAGATAAAATATATGAAATTTAATAGAAAAATATTTTTTTTCACTAAATAAGGGTTAGAGATGGTACTTAATAATTAGTTTTATTAAGGATTATTTTTGCATACACTTCAGCGCAGAAAGAGTACAATGTTATAACTATAATCTGCTCTTTAAGACGCTTTTGTAATTACTATGTGTATTTTCTATGATCCTATCGACTGGGTTCTAAAAAAATATATTTATACTTATTTTTAAAGCGATATTAATTCAGCCCTGATTTCTCTTAAAATAGTCGTCGGACATGCACAGTGTGTCTAAAACGATTTTTTAATAATTATCTAAATTTCTTTAAATTTCACTTGATGAGAATTGAAGTCATTTCGACTCGATTTCCAAGTTGGCCACCTCAGGTATGTTGATATTTTTAAAATTCTCCAAATATTCATGTTGATCCTAATTCATCTTTATAAAAAATACACTTTAATAGTTTTAGAGATATATAATACGATATACCATTTTAACCCTGGTTCTTTTAGAATTAGTGAAATTAGCACCCCTTATATAGGTTCTAAAATTCTAAAAAATATTAATGGAATTTATGTATGAATCTGTGGACCAAAATACACTAATCTAAGTTGGAATTTTTTAAAGAAAGGTGGCAACGTTTACTCTCGATAAAAAATTTTATTATTTATTGGTCTTCATTTTTTAATTATCCTTAATATATTGCTGCATATGTATGCAGCCTGGTCCTTACAATGACTCACAGTGTCCAAAACGAATTTTTGGAAATATTTATGTAACTTTTGAACCGCGAGAGATAAATTAATGAAAGTCAATAAATGAAGGTGAGGTATTTTGGAATTGATCTGGAGGACTTAAAGTGCTTGTGTGGTCCGGGGCATAGTAGGCGGCGGATTCCCTATTAAAATCTAAAAAATTGCTACCTGCAATAAACATCTTAGTACGAAACCTTTAAAATATAATTTTTAATGATTTTTCCAAATAAGTGGCAACATTAATCTGCTGTTAAAACCATGTTTTTTTCTTTTGTTCTGAACTTTATAATTTTTTATTGCTTAATTAAGAAATGTTAATATGCGTATTAAGCAAATTTAGATGAACTAAGGTCAAAGATCTACTCAGAAGGCCTAACCAAAATTGGTTGGTTTGGTTTTCAAAACGCAAATCTGGAATCATCTTCAAGTTATCCTTAATATAAAACTAAATATGTAAAGAAATTTCAAGTTATAATGATTTTTTTAGATCATGCATTATGGTTTATAACTTTGCTAAATATTCAAGCCAAACTATTCTTTCTCTAGTAAAATTTAGTTTTTTTCCATACATTTTGTACTCTTTCAAATCAGCTCTTAAATATCTAATATCTGTTATGGCTATTGACTCCATAGACTTTTCACGGCACGTAAGAGTGGTTTGGGTTGATCAGGGCTTAAAAATATCTTAACTGTAGGGAAAGTTCTTCACATTTCTATTTACTACTCGTACTGCTGGTGTCAAAGAACGTTCTTGAATTTTAACGAAAATCTTTTGTTTATATCAGTTTTTTTATTTCTTCTTATTTTACACACATAATCCAAATATTTCATCATTGATAATGATAAAAAACAACATTATGAGTAAATAACAACAAATTACGACGTAATTAATTGCTAAATCTAGAAAATACAAGAACAATAACAACAAATAAAATAGACACAATAAAAATAGCAACGAAATTTATGAAAACAAAAACAAAAAGAAAAATGTAAACAACCTTCTCTCTCTCTCCCAATAAAGAGAAATCACAATAAAATAATTTGACAAAAGAAAAAATAACAAAAACATTAAAAGAGAGTCAAGAGAAGTAAGCAAAAGAGATAAATTAGTGTTAATAATTAAAACAAATCATATGTTATTGATATTAATGGATGCGATCAGAGTTCACTCACAACAATAAATAATTTATTTTCTGAAATAAAAAAACATAAAACTTTCAATTCATTATGATTATGAATTCTAAAAATTATTTGAAAATAAATCAATTTTCTATAAAATTTTGAATTCATTCGAAATTTTCTATACAATTTTGAATTCATTCGAAATTTTCTAAAAAATTTTGAATTCATTCGAAATTTTCTATAAAATTTTGAATTCATTCGAAATTTTCTATAAAATTTTGAATTCATTCGAAATTTTCTATAAAATTTTGAATTCATTCGAAATTTTCTATAAAATTTTGAATTCATTCGAAATTTTCTATAAAATTTTGAATTCATTCGAAATTTTCTATAAAATTTTGAATTCATTCGAAATTTTCTATAAAATTTTGAATTCATTCGAAATTTTCTATAAAATTTTGAATTCATTCGAAATTTTCTATAAAATTTTGAATTCATTCGAAATTTTCTGTAAAATTTGATTTCATTCGAAATTTTCTATAAAATTTTGAATTCATTCAAAATTTTCTGTAAAATTTGATTTCATTCGAAATTTTCTATAAAATTTGATGTCATTCGAAAATTTCTATAAAATTTGATTTCATTCGAAATTTTCTATAAAAATTGATTTCATTCGAAATTTTCTATAAAATTTGATTTCATTCGAAATTTTCTATAAAATTTGATTTCATTCGAAATTTTCTATAAAATTTGATTTCATTCGAAATTTTCTATAAAATTTGATTTCATTCGAAATTTTCTATAAAATTTGATTTCATTCGAAATTTTCTATAAAATTTGATTTCATTCGAAATTTTCTATAAAATTTGATTTCATTCGAAAATTTCTATAAAATTTGATTTCATTCGAAATTTTCTATAAAATTTTATTTCATTCGAAATTTTCTATAAAATTTGATTTCATTCGAAATTTTCTATAAAATTTTATTTCATTCGAAATTTTCTATAAAATTTGATTTCATTCGAAATTTTCTATAAAATTTGATTTCATTCGAAATTTTCTATAAAATTTGATTTCATTCGAAATTTTCTATAAAATTTGATTTCATTCGAAATTTTCTATAAAATTTGATTTCATTCGAAATTTTCTATAAAATTTGATTTCATTCGAAATTTTCTATAAAATTTGATTTCATTCGAAATTTTCTATAAAATTTGATTTCATTCGAAATTTTCTATAAAATTTGATTTCATTCGAAATTTTCTATAAAATTTGATTTCATTCGAAATTTTCTATAAAATTTGATTTCATTCGAAATTTTCTATTAAATTTGATTTCATTCGAAATTTTCTATAAAATTTGATTTCATTCGAAATTTTCTAAAAAATTTTGAATTCATTCGAAATTTTCTAAAAAATTTTGAATTCATTCGAAATTTTCTAAAAAATTTTGAATTCATTCGAAATTTTCTAAAAAATTTTGAATTCATTCGAAATTTTCTAAAAAATTTTGAATTCATTCGAAATTTTCTAATAAAATTTGAATTCATTCAAAATTGTCTAAAAAATTTTGAATTCATTCGAAATTTTCTATCAAATTTGAATTCATTCGAAATTTTTTAAATAATTTTGAATTCATTCGAAATTTTCTATAAAATTTTGAATTCATTCGAAATTTTCTATAAAATTTTGAATTCATTCGAAATTTTCTATAAAATTTTGAATTCATTCGAGTTTTCTATAAAATTTTGAATTCATTCGAAATTTTCTATAAAATTTTGAATTCATTCGAAATTTTCTATAAAATTTTGAATTCATTCGAAATTTTCTATAAAATTTTGAATTCATTCGAAATTTTATATAAAATTTTGAATTCATTCGAAATTTTCTAAAAAATTTTGAATTCATTCGAAATTTTCTAAAAAAATTTGAATTCATTCAAAATTGTCTAAAAAAATTTGAATTCATTCGAAATTTTCTATCAAATTTGAATTCATTCGAAATTTTTTAAATAATTTTGAATTCATTCGAAATTTTCTAAAAAATTTTGAATTCATTCGAAATTTTCTAAAAATTTTGAATTTATTCGAAATTTTCTAAAAAATTTTGAATTCATTCGAAATTTTCTAAAAAATTTTGAATTCATTCGAAATTTCTAAAAAATTTTGAATTCATTCGAAATTTTCTAAAAAATTTTGAATTCATTCGAAATTTTCTAAAAAATTTTGAATTCATTCGAAATTTTCTAAAAAATTTTGAATTCATTCGAAATTTTCTAAAAAATTTTGAATTCATTCGAAATTTTCTAAAAAATTTTGAATTCATTCGAAATTTTCTAAAAAATTTTGAATTCATTCGAAATTTTCTAAAAAAATTTGAATTCATTCAAAATTGTCTAAAAAATTTTGAATTCATTCGAAATTTTCTATCAAATTTGAATTCATTCGAAATTTTTTAAATAATTTTGAATTCATTCGAAATTTTCTATAAAATTTTGAATTCATTCGAAATTTTCTATAAAATTTTGAATTAATTCGAAATTTTCTATAAAATTTTGAATTCATTCGAAATTTTCTATAAAATTTTGAATTCATTCGAAATTTTCTATAAAATTTTGAATTCATTCGAAATTTTCTATAAAATTTTGAATTCATTCGAAATTTTCTATAAAATTTTGAATTCATTCGAAATTTTCTTTAAAACTTTGATTTCAAATATAACAATTGGAACCCTTTCGTTTTTTAAGGAAAAAATTTAAATTCGTAACTCCACACGTAAAGTAAATTGAAATATCCCCAAGTCGGCTTTAAGCAGCTAAATGTTTGACTCAGTTGATTTTCGATCAGAAATAAGTAAATACCCAAACATTGGGGATTTTTATAAATGTTAGCAATTTTTAGTTTAGGTGATGATAACAGTTGTCACAAAAAGATAAGGAACTTAAATGCGCATTTCAAAGTTTATGTCGTATTAAAATCGCATCGCTCTTGATTCAGATTTTAATTAAAGTTAAATATACTTAAAGTCGAATAAACATATACACCTGAAAAGCAAGGGACATACGATTTCTACTGAGGTTCTTATTTTGATTTTTCGATGAATTTTGAAAAAATATCACCAACTCTTATGGTGGTCAACTGTTGACAGTCACCGACAGCTTATTTCGGAAACACCGATTGAAATTTCATTAAAAAAAATCATTTTGAAACCTCTAGTGATCTTTATTAATATTAAAAACCGAATACGTCATCAAAAAAAGAATATATTTATTGAAAATATTTCAAAATTTCCATCGATATCGACTGAGAGTTTTTTAAAAAGATAAAAATTAATAAAAACTCTTTACGGTTACACTTTAATCTTCAATTTTATTAAATTATCAATAAATAATTAAATTATAATTGAATAATATTTTGAGGATTTTTGTTCTTAGAATAGAATAGAATTGGATCACTAAATTTTTGATCTCCATAATTGTTTCTCACATTTATTGTTTTAATAAATATTCATCGAATAGATGTACAGCCAATGTTGGATCAGGTTGATTCATCATTTTAGCCAAATCGTTAACGTAGCCAGATAATTTACGTACATTTTCAGCTTGTTTGGTTAGGAATTTGCCAGCAAAATAATTACCCATTTCAGGGTCACGTTCAACAGCATGTAGCGAACGTGTGTGTACATGAACAGCACCATTGGCTAATTGTTTCTCATTATCCAAAGCCATGGCTAAAGAGTGCAATTCATCAACTTCCAAACTCAAGGGTGATCTTCTTATCTCAGCAGGACTTTCATGCACAACATTGAAATTGGCTTTACCACCACGACGAGATAATTGTTTAATCAACTCAATGGTATCATCGAAAGCACGATCCGAAAGACTTTGATAAAGTTTTTGAAAGCCAGGACGATTTTTTTGATAAGAATTGAAATGGGTTGATAACAAAAAATATTCATAGGATTTAGTTAATTGAGAGTTAATATAAGCTTGAACTTCTGGTTCAATGTGATCTATACCATCATGGCGGGAATGACAAATAGGCAAATCTGTAGAGGAAATAAATCGAGAGGAAGGGATTAATGTTAAATCTCTTAAGATAATTATTTTCTTTCAATGTGATATTTTTTTAATGGATGCGGATCAAATCGATTTAGTTTTATAGAATTTACTTTTCAAACGTTCAGACCGATTATTTCCACAAAGTATTTTAGACACGGAGAGACAAACGGCGGACTTAGCTAAATCAATTCAAATTTTGATTTTATGCAAGAATATGTATACTTTTTAGGTTGTTAACCGATTCCTTCATGGCGTTACAAACGGAATGACAAAGTTAGTATAGCCTCCTCACCACTTGTAGTGTTAGAAGGTATAAAAATCAATTAATCTTTAAATATTTTTCCAATATTATCCGATAATTTCCATATAAACATAAGTAAAATTATGAAATACTCACCACCACGATGATAATTACTACAAGCTTTTATCACTTCCGAGATACATTGGTCTTCGGTCTTGACTATGGCACACATAGCGGCCAACAAGGTTGCAGCAATTAAATATTTCATTGTCAATTTTTTTAACTCCTGAAAAGATCAAGAAATTTTGAAATGAAAATATTTTGTAAATAAAATATTCTTAAATATAAAGAAATTAGAAATATTTTGGATCACTCACTGTAGATCACCAATATCGATTTCAATGGAAATCAGAAGAATTATTAAATACGTCTATGCAAATTTTGAAATTCTCCAGCATTATATCCCATATTATCAGAACACCCTAAATGAAAGTTGATATAACTTTTATCTGATATTCAAGAACATTGCTGAATCAATTGTCGTAGGTAATGTTAACGAAAAAGTTTCGTAGAATTTTAACGAAAAAAAGGAGATTTTTATTCTAATTAACATAATTTTTCTTCAAATTGAAGAATTTTCTTCAAAAATACTAAAAAATTTAATCAAAAAAATTTATTGCGTTTCATTAAAATTTCGTTAAAAAATTAACGAAAAATACTTTATATCAATACAAATATTTAGTAAAAACGACAGTAACGCATCATAAGTTAAATAACACACAAATTAATTCAATTCTATGTACCAAAATCAAATTAATTTGAATAAATTTTTTGTTAATTTAACTACTTTTTTCGTCAAATAATTTTGTATATTTCCCTTGACATATTGAATGAAATATGACAAAAAAATGTAATCTTAATATGGAATACATACAGGAGGAAAATATTTAATGGAACATTCTAATTAATATGATTGAAATTTAAAAAATATTTTGGATAAATTCATTAAAATGTAAATGGAAAATCAGCTGATCAACGAACGTGTAAGAAACTTTTCATCAGAAATATAAGCCGATCGGCTCACCACCGTTCTTTGACATGACAATATTTTCAGTTGTCTTTTACGTTTTCTACACTATTTAATTATTATCTAAAACTAGTTTTTACCCGGTGCGCTTTGCTGTACAAAAATTTTCCTCAGTCTTAGATCTCGAAAGAAATTTAACAAATCACAAAATCGACGTGTATAAAAATGTAATTGTAACCAAATTCTCGCTGTGGTAGATCTTTAGATATTAGATAAACAATATTTGATTTGTATGAGGCCTACCTGGTCCTATCCATCTTACATTTTGTTTAGTAAAACCATTCCTTGAGGAGGTCATTTGAAAATAGAAATATAGATATTCTATAATCAATATTTGCTTTGTATCGGGAATACTCTCTACCTTGGTTCTTAATAAATTTGGTCCTTCAACTAAAATTTCGTAAATTTAACTTAAATATGGCATTTAAATTGAGTAAAATTCATCAATACAAAGAATTAATTTTTGTTAATTTGAATAATATATTATTCAAACTGAATAATATTTATTCAAATTAACAATTTTTCTTCAATTTGAAGAATTTACAAAAAATTAACGAAAATTTTCTTTATGATGAATAAAGTTTTCGTTGGCTGATATTTAAACTACTTTTATTCAATTCTACACAGTTGTTTGTTATATCTACTACCTTTTTTGGTTCACTGTTAGAATCAAATGAATGCATTTTAAATGTGGAAAGTGGAAAGGAAGTTTTTCTTATATCCACGAATGAAGGGCATCTAACAAAGTGATGTGTGATGCTGCATTTCGTAGGTCTTTATTAGTGTTTAATTTATAATCTTATGAAATTATTAAATATTTATAACAAAACCTTGGTCCGCTGATAGAAAACCTGGTTTAGGTAAAAGAAATGGTCCACATGATGTTTCTTAAGCCAAAAAAATGAAAAAAAAAATACTTTAAAAAACGCTTCCTATAGGAAAGCAAACCAGTTAGCTGAGTGCTCGGACTATTTGGTACAAAAAGTTAAAGCTAATGAAGATTTTCCAAAAAGTTCATGCAGTTTAGGCAAAAGAAACCAATAAATTTTTATAAAGGACTCTGCAAATACCGAAATTTACGTTAAAGAAAGTAAGAAAATAACATCATAAAACTTCAGATTGTTTCCACTAATTCCACAAACAGAGGCAAGTCCTTCAAACTACCTGGAGCTAAGGAAAGCGGAGAGATATTGGTCTCTTGTTTGATATCCAAAAATGTGGTAATCTTTAAACGAAGTTGGACTATCTTTTCAAGCACTATAAAAACGTAAATAGATGGGGTTTTGGGAAAAAGTGTTCAAAATTTCATCACAATTGTAATAATAATTTCAATCAAATAATTGAATTAAAACTGTAAGTTTAGTGGTTTCCTTGTAACATATATGTGTTAAATATGTATATTAAGAATTTTTCAATGTCACTCCTTATAAATATTTTGATCCAAATTCGATAAAATTAGTACTAAAATTATTTTGTTTAAAAAAATATTATTTTTGTATCGTTGCAATCTTAAATTTGAGTCTTATGATGTAGTGAAGTCCAAGTTTGAGTTATTAAATCTTGTTTTAAATTTCAGACCACTGAATTTTTAGTTTTTAAATTTTCACTAATTTTGAAAAAATACTTTTAACAGAAAATTCTAGTGGTGTAACGAAGTAAGAAATCTTGATTTATAACGATCTTACAGCTAACGACAGATGTATTTTCTTGAAATGTTAAATTTCATTATTTTTAAATTTCATTATTTTTCTTTTTAATTTAAATAGTTTTGAAAAAAAGAAAAATTCTTGTTGAAATTGAGTTTTAATTTAAGTTATAACGATTTTACAGCAAACGACAAATATATTTTCTTAAATTCTTTTAAATTGGTAGACCCCTGATTTAATTTAAAATTTTGTTTCAATAATTTTGAAAAATATTTTTCACAGGGAATTCTTGTTCTAACTTACTTTGCTATCGCCTCTAAGTAACTACTGTAGCTTATGATGGTTAAAATGCGACTTGTTCGACTATAACTCGGCACAGGCATATTTATATAATTTTTTTTTTAAATTTTTCGCAAACATCTTTCGTATATCACGAAAAACAACATAATTATTATGTTGTAATCGGGTTTCAGTTGGGTTTTGGAAATAAATTATTTTTAACTCTTATAAACCGACCGCAATATGGAAAAATATATTATTTTTAATAATATTTGAAGTTATTAAATTCCACTCTAATTCCAACTATTGCAAGAAAGTTTTTTTTTAATTCTTTTATTTTTTCATCTGAAAATTGTTTTCGAACAACAATTTTTATGTTAAACAAGATGTGTATTCGAATTTGATACACTCTACACCAGTAACATTTTTAGAAACACTTGTTTGAGTGTTAACAGAATAAACTATGTAAGTAGAACCATTCGAATTTGTTCATATATTAAACTATCTAAGACCCGGTGCCTTTAAAATGTGAATCAAAAGTTATATCTGATAAATCATTTTAAAGAGTTCATTATTGATTCCTTTTTTGAGTTGTAAACGTCATAAGAAATTGAATATTTCTTTGTTTACCATTTGAGCGATGTAGGGTATAATAATGACAATTTTTTTCATACACTGATAATAGAAAATGAATTTGTTTAATTTTAAACTTACAGTCCATTTAATAAATATTTTGCTTACATATCACGAAACAACTAACACGTTAAAAAATCACTTAAATTAAGACATAATCACTTTCTATGTCGATTCGGATTCAGACTATGTTCATCCATCCGTCTGTTTATTTTACTGTTCGGCATGTTAACATTGTGAACACTCTACAAGTCGCAATTCTTGGCATGTCTTAATGAAATAGTATATATTTTTCGGCCAAAACTGAAATTGGCCACGTTTGGTCAATAGTTTAGGTAATTAAATTTGTCACAAAGAACCGTATTGTCCAAATCTAAATTACAAGAAATGAACGTAACTTCCACACCGATTCAGTTGCGTAAATATCTTTAAGGTACATAAATCTCGGAAAAATGTCATATATGAATCTTACTAAAATTTGTGAGAATCGGTTCATAATTCCAACCCTACGAAAATCACCCCAAAGTGATATAAATCATAAACTCAAATACTGTAAGGGTTGTTCCATAATTTTCATTCCTATGTCAGGGCATAAGAAATGAATAGCTATTCTTAATTGAACGAGAAGACCGACGAGAACGAGAAATTACCTCCAAAATAAAATCTCGAAATAGAACCTAATGAAAGCCGGAGCATTCGTTTAAAAGAGAAATTGAACAGTAGTTATTTTGGATCATGTTTGGTTCTGTCGTTTAAGTGTTGTTTCAATAGTTCGAGTTTATCCGGAATTTTTCCAATTACATTTGACGGTAGAGATTCAATAGATGTGTACTGATTCAAAAGTTTGTATTATGGACTTTGATCTTGATCTAAAGTAGAGAATCTTTTCAAAAAATTAAAAATTGTTTTCGACGCGATCGAACAATAATTATGCGAAACTGAACAAAACTCTCGCATTTTCGATTTCAATACACGAGTCACAAGCGCTAGTCTCTCCGTTTGGAAAACCAAATATTTTTAAAACCTGTTCGTGCCACTCTGTATGAAAGTGAGAAAGGTACAAGTGTTATTTCTCATAGACCTACACTACGTCGTCTTGAGTTTCAATCAGATCCACGTAGTACGTATTCTAAAAATTTAGTTATGTATTTAATGTCATTAGTAATTAATATTTCCTCTAAAAATTTACATTTTTGTCATAAAAATGTTTATTAAGTTTTATTTACTAAGTATATAATATTAAAACTAAATTTTTAATTATCCAAAGAATCGGCAAATTACTTTTATGACATACTATATTTACTGTTAGTTATTAATCTTTAAAAAAAATATGAATATCACCAAATTTTAACAAAAACATGTATGAATGTATAGTTGGTCAAGCCCGACTATCTAATACCCTACACCAAATTGTCGGTTTAAAATTGTACTTACGAAATATTAATAAATGACCCTCGTATAATTTATTTTTCCAATTTATTCTTAAGTGTGTAATACATTATTGTAATACAAAGAATTATGTTAAATTTATGCGTTTTAAAATGAAATTTTCTTGGTGAGTTTATATGGGAGCTACAAGAAATCATGAACCGACCCTCGTATAATTTGACACAAATTGATTTTTACTTATAATTACCTTAATTTGACCAATTCCGAGATTTTTGCCCTAAAAAATTATATTTGGAAGGAGGTTTGCATGGGATCTATGAAAAATAATGGATTGACCCTCGCATATTTTGGAACATCGTTTTAGAATATTATAAAATTTAATTTTCCCAAATTTTGTTCTAATGGCTTCATATTAGGATTTTTAGGAACCTTGAAATCCCATATCGGAAAGAATATTTATATAGGAGGTACCTGAAATATTGGACCGAACATGGTCAATTTCAATAGTATTTTTCCTTGGGTCAAAAAATAATAAAATTTACCAAATTTCATTCAGATATTTAAATAATTGCGACCTGTAGACTATTCACAACTTTAATATGGACAGTCAACCGAACGGACAGACAGACGGACGGATATCGTAAAATTTAATCAAAAAGTAATTCTGAGTCGAATGGTATACTAAAGGTGTGCGTAACATCATTTTTTCTGCATGTTACAAACATCAGCACATAATACGCATAATACTCCAACCACTTTCAGTGGTGTAGGGTATAAATACGTGATATAGACTGCGTTAATCGATAAGTTTAAGATTGAAATGTACGTGTAAACATAAATGTCTATAATTTGTGATAAAGAATTTATGTTAAAAGAAAAAATTTCGCCAAAGTATATAAAAGTATTAACAAATCAAGGGGCTCTTGATATGATTTTGAGAAATAGTTTATTAAAAATATAAAAAAGCAGAAATAATACGTGGACTTTGTGGTTTTTGAATTTAAATATTAAAGTGAAAATGTATGTACAAAGTTTCATTTTGAATTAAATTGTTAATTCCAATAACTATTAATAGTTTTTTTTTTGTGGTCAATTTTAAACGATTTTGAATGGAGATCAAATAAACATACGATTTGAACATAATAATTATGTTCATTTCGTTTCGTCACAGATGATTTTCAGGAAAACTGATTTTTTGTATATAAAGTTTGCAATAAATTCGCGATGAAGAAGTATTATTCTAGAAGTCTTAATAATAAGTAGTTACAAGGTGTTCAAAGAGTTAAATTAAAAATTATTATTTAAAAATTAAAATGTAAGTGAAATTTAAATAAATATTTTTGTTATTATTAATTCAATCAATCAAGTGTTGAAATATTTATTTATAAGTTGAAATATAGTCTGAAAATTAATTCGGAACAATAAGATGTGATATCAAGGTAGCATAATTAAAAATCCCATAATACATAAACTTCCAATGTCAGTTTAGAATAAAATTAAATCATGTTCTCGCTATAACTGTTTATACCCTTCACTACCATAAGTGGTGGTTGGTAAGGTTTATGCGTTCGTACAGGTGGTATTATGCGTTTATGCAGATGCTTGTAAGGGACAGAAAGCCCCATATTCCTCTCGGAATGTGGTTTTAAGCCCACAAAATCCCTAAAAATAGAAATATTTTATCCAAATTTTGCGAAAATTGTTATTGTCTTAGGTAAAGTCGGTCTATATTTTTTTAACTCCCATATAACCATCCAGAAAAAAATTTTTAAAACTCATAAGATTCACATGAATGTTAGTATCATTATAATATATTGCGTACATAAACATAAATAAGGAAAAATATACGAGGGTTCTTCATAAATTTTTGTGACAGTTATTAACTACCAACAATTTGATGTAGGGTATTATATAGTCAGATTGGATCGACTATAACATTTTTACTTGTTTTCTTTTAAGAACAGATGATGAATATTTTTATTGCTCTCGCTTATTCCAATTAAGATCATCTAAAACAACTATGTTCAACGTTGATTTAACCTTTTTCTGTAAATCTATACGTTGCAATCAGAATTTAAAGCTTTTTTATAAAAAAATTAAAACTTTTATAAAACATATAATATTTTTACAAAAATTTAAAATTTTTATAGAAGTTTGATTTTTTTAAATTACAGTTTTTAGAAAAAACTAAAATTTTATATATAAATTTTAATAAAAAATTACAATTGTAAGAAAAAATAATTTTATAAAAAAAGGATTAAAAATCTTATAAAAATTAAAAACTAAAATCTTTACAAAAAATTAAATTAAAAAATTAAAATTTTTTATTTTAAAGGAAATTAAAATTTTGATGAAAATTACAAATAAAAAATTATTAAATTTTTATAAAAATTAAAAGTTTAATATTTTTTTCCATTTTTTTAACCCTTACCTGACTAGATCCGAAAGGGTATATATACATTTGTCATTCCGTTTCTAATTTCCACAATTTTCGACTAATTTATATTCTGGACCGGTATGAGAAAAGAAATTGATTGAGCTACGTCCCTCTGTATGTCGGTTGAAATCAAGTTTATGATATTTAACATATATGATATGTGTATCAAACAATTGGAAATGCTTTCGGAAATTATGCTATTGAAATCCAGGAAATTTTGTTCATAAATGGTTCAAATATTAGCAAAAACACTGAAAATACATACAATTTTTTTCGTTTTTTTTTCTACTTTTTTTTAAGAATCTAATTGAAATCACAAATTTATTTCAATTAATTTAACAGATTTATGCGCTGAAGACATGAAATGAATCGGACCATAAGTTGCTGAGTTATTGGCAAAAACATATTTTCCTATATTTTATACCCCCTATGAGACCTATGGACTTGCTTATAGTACTGATTTATTACAAATTTATTTTCATTTTCCCATCGGTCCATAAACAGCCGTGATGTTAACAATGTTTTCGACTTTTTGAGCGTTCTATTTAAGGTAGAGATATATTTGTACTAGAAGATCGGAAATAATTAGGAGAATTTTTGAGTTCAAAACATTACAGTAATCGGTCCATTAGTTTCACATTTTCCGATATTTTAAAACTCCTATAGGATATATGGACTAAATCGGCCCATAAATAGTCGAGTAATTAATTACTTTTTTTTATTTATAAAAATATTGTTATAGTGAAAGCGAAAACTGCTTGTAAACAAAATTTTGTATGCATATTGAGTGCACTAGATATTCTATGTTGACTCATATAAAAGCTATAGTAATTACTGCCATTATCTCCTTCTTCCCCAAGTGATGATATTATGAAAGCCTATTTGTAACAGAGACTTAATGTTAAGTCCGTTTGCCGAATTGAGCATTTTTTTAATTAAAAATTTTTGCAATTAAGATTTTTACAATAAAAAAAAAAAAATTAAAAATTTAAAAACTCCATTGAAAAATCTATTTTCCATTAAAAAGTTTTGATTGAGAGTTAAAAGAGTTTTGAATCTTCAATTAAACTGAAAAGCGTTTTAAAAACGTTTCATTTTAACTCAAAGAAGAAAATTAACATTGTCTAAAATCAACTGTATTCAACGTTGATTTTACTTTTCTCCGTGTATACTCGTACATTATTGGCAATTTTAGTGGGGGATATTTAAAATTCTATTCGAAAATATAAGAAGTCTAGTCTAGCAGAATTATTCGTATGAAAACGATGTCTGTCTGTAGTTGTTGTAACAGCTCAGCTCTATCCGAAAATTCTTTCATGGAGAGAGAACTTTCGTTTGACGCAGCTGTTGCTCGGTTGACAATCTAGACAATCGTAGGAACGTATGTCTGTCTATCCCCATTGTTGACATAAAAAAACTATTAAAATTTTCAAATTTGTTGGTCCAAAATTCGTCATCCGCTTTAAATGAAATCCTTTTAAAAAGCAATTAAATCATTAAAATCCCCCCAAAGTAATGAAATCAAAAACATTATTTTTTATATTTTTGTTAATTCTAATAAATTTATTTTATTGTTTGCGGTTCTTTTGATATTTCAAATTGATAAACTTAAGAACCTTTTTAAATTATCACAATAATAATGAAATTAAAAAAATATATATAATTTATGATGTTTAGGTGAAAATCACATGCAAAACTGATCGATTTTATTTTATTTTTTATTAAATTTTTGATGAATTTAAGATAACAGTTCGTTAATGATAATAAAATGTAAAAAAGAAAAAAACTCAAAGCAAATAAATTTTGCTGGAGAGAAAAAAATTTTTGAAGAAAAAATTCAAATTAAAGAAAAAAATATTTAATATAAAATGCTGTTTATGTTTCTTGACAAAAAGGTTTATTTTCTATAATTTAATACAATTAATTTTGAAAGTGTTTTGCGTTTTCGTAATTCTGAAGCTCTTTTTGTCATAAATATTGATGAATTAATTGTTTAATATTTATCGTTATATATTGATGAATTTATTGTTTCTTCAAGTATTCATCGAACAAGTAGACAGCCAATGAAGGATCAGCAGTATCCATCATTTTAGCCAAATCGTTGGCATAACCAGATAATTTACGTACGGTTTCAGCTTGTTTGCCCAAGAATTTCTCTTCCAAATATTGGGCCATTTCAGGATCACGTTCGGTGGTATGGAGAGAACGAGTATGAACATGAAAGGCACCACTAGCCAATTGTTTCTCAGTATCCAAAGCCATGGCCAATGAGTGTAATTCATCAACTTCCAAGTTCTTTTGGGAGCGGGTTACAGAGGCAGGACTTTCATGTACTACATTGAAGTTAGCCTTACCACCACGACGAGACAATTGTTTAATCATATCAATGGTGTCGTCGAAAGAACGGTCCGAAAGACTTTGGTAAAGTTTTTGGAAACCGGGACGATTCTTTTGATAGGAATTGAAGTGGGTAGCCAATAACAAGTATTCATAGGATTTAGTCAAATGGGAGTTGATGTAAGCTTGGACTTCTTTTTCGATATTATCAATTCCACCATAACGAGCATCACAAACGGAAGCGCCAGCTGAGGTAAAATAAGGGGGAAAAAGAAGAGAAATATTAGAAAAGGGGATTTTGAATTTCATAGTTGTGTGTTGTTTACATTTTAGTGTAAACAATTTAGATCTGTTTCTTAACTTGTCAAATTTACAAATTTAAGCCACAAATTAATTCAATGTAAATAAATAAGAATCCGATAGACGGTCAAACCCGACTATGTAATACCCTACACCACAATGTTGGTTATAAATGGTAGTTACGGAAAAGTTATGTACTGTGAAACTAACAATTATTGTAAACTTATGCGTTTGCGGCAGGTTATATGGGAGCTACACGAAAACTTCGTATAATTTTCCACATCGATTTTTGCTTATATTTCTATTATACAATTAGCGGATGGACCGAAAATTGTATAATTTGGCACATCGGTTTAAAATAACATAAGACTTATTTCTGTAATATTTCGTTAAAATCGCTTTATGTTTAGAATTTTTATGAGCTTAAAATCTTATTGTGGGAGGAAATTTGTATAGGAGGTACCAGAAATATTTGACCGAATTTTGCCACTTTCAATAAGGCTTTGTCCTTGGGTCGAATTATTATAGAGAGCCGAACGAACTGACATACATCATTAATTTGACTCAGAAAGTGATTCTGTGTTGAACGATATGCTTAAAAGTGGTGGTAGAAATATTTTTTCGTTGGTATAGGGCATAAAAGTGTGTGCAATTTTGTTGTTGTTGTTTTTTTTTTTTTTTTTTTTTTTTTTTCAACTAAAACCTGTAAATCTGAGTAATTTGGAAACAGATGTTTTATTTAGCAAAATAGTGAAAGTATTAAGAAATCAAAGAAACTGAAAAATTCTAATAAATTTCCTTTCATTCTTACTGTCACTAACAAACATTCCGGTTATAGCTTGTTAAGTATTTTTTATAGGGGAGAAAAAAAGATAAAAAGCATCCGGAAATTATTATAAAAAACATTTCAAACAATAATAAATGTTAACAGTTTATTATAGACTTCCTGATAACAAATTTTAAAAAACAGAGTAATGTTAAGTATAACTCTCATTTTCTCTTTTTTGTTGGTAATTTACTGTTAAACTTGATATTACATAATGTTATTTAACACCATTAACATTAGCACTTAAAAACAACAAAATGTAATTTGAACAGTGTTACATATAAATATTAAAATAATTTTTCATAAACTGTTAACATAACATTAAGGCTTTATTTAATATTAAGAGAGAGTTTGAAAATGTAGAGAAAATACTCACCAGATAATGTAGAACCAGGTTGACAAACACGTACTACTTCTGAATGGCAAACATCTTCCGAATTAACTACGGCGCAGATAGCAGCCAATAAAGCAACAACAATAAAAGATTTCATTTTTGGTTTTTCGATTTTTCAAATTCTCTTGTTTCTAAAATTAATTCAAAAAAAAAAAAGAAATTATGAAAAATTAAAAATTTTTTATACACAAATTTTTTATAAAACTTCAAAATGTTTATTAATAAAATTTTCTTTTGTTATTTTTTTTGTAGTTTTCTCTTTTCACACCTTTCAAAACAATAATTATTTTATTATTCAAAAAAATACTCAGGGGTCTTTGTTTTTCTGTTTCTTTGTGTGTTATTTCGTTGAATTTTATGAAACGAATAAATTAATTTCTCTTAAAGTTATTGCATTTAAATAGAAATTTCATGAATTCTCTCGTTCATTAAAAAAGAAAAAACATAAAAAACCAACAAAATGTAATTTTGATATTAAATTAACCGTTATCTTTTATAATTTTTTTCAAAACTTTGAAATCAACTTACAATTTATTGTAATAATTTTTTAATATTCAACTAATTTTTTTGTTTTATTTTCTTTATTTTGGGATCTTACTGCTTTAATAGACACTTTGGAACTGCTTTTTTAATGCTGTTTGGGTCGATACTTGTATACACACCATATTGCCATATGTTTTGTTAGTATTTGTTATTTGCACTCATCATTTCTCTCTCTTAAAAATAATTTTCCCTATTTTTGTTATTCTTTACTTTTTTCTTGCATATGTCAAATATGGCATAACCAATATGGCCGACTATAAACTCGAAAGCACTACACTAAATTTACTCTTTGTATATATTATGTAGTTTGTGTGGTGGGGAGTATTGTGCGTGAATCATATCATTACAAAGTAATAATATAATTCATGTTTTAAATTTTTTATGTAGAGTTATCGCATTTTTGTTCTCATATGGATGATGTGTACTTAATTGTGATATTTTTATTGTCAATCAATTGTTATAACTAAATAAAAATAGTAATACTGAACATAAGATATCTACATATATAAGAGATATTTTAGGTAGCAACAATAATTATCAAAAAATTTTCAAGAAAAGTCTTCATAATCCTAAGATCAGGGTGGGACATGATTACTATTTGGTAGTATCAAAATGTTTCAATTACAAATATGAAAAGAGATAATATTTCTTCGATTAGTTTAAAGGACATTAGTTCCTAAATATTAAATGGAAATTAATTTCCTTCAAACTAATCAAAGAAATGGTCAGTGTTGCATTTGGGGAATATCAAGTTTTTCCAATTACATTACTACAAGGAAATTTCTAGATTATAATAACCTTGTAAAAGATATAAAAAAATCTTATAAAATTTAAACTCCAACCAATATTTTGAAACTAAATACAAACTGGTTCTCTCCTGTTAAATACTATTATATTTTTTTTTTCGACTAATTTTTAAAAACATAATTTTCCAATTCTTAATGTTTCTATAAAAAGTAGACCTAATTAGAGTTGCAAACTAGAACTATGTTTTCTGTTATCCTCAATGGATTCTGATTTTAACGAGTATAAAGAGTACTATTCACAACTGCTTATTAATTTATATGATTCTTTTGTAAAATCTGAATAGTTAATTATTCGATTTCCTAAACTTTTTCTTAAATATCATGACAACATAAATCATCCCACATCTGAATTTTTGGGAATAAGAATTTAGAAAATTAGTAATTTAGAGTTGAGTTTATATATCATAGTTGTAGGAACCATAAACTACATCCTCATAGATTATTTTTTCCATTTCACATAGTTGATTTTATTCAAATCGGAAGAAATCATTAAAAGAATTAAGTTTCTATTATTTATGTGAAATGAACATTAGGAATAATTTCATCGCTTCGTGTAACATTTAAAAGGTTTAAGTTGTAAGGTGTGTGATTGGAAAATCCTTTCGGAGAACCTTCCATTATGTTTTAATTGTGTTTTCTGTCATTATGCTCGGTAGGAAAGGTATTCCATCCTCTTTTAAAATCTACTACACATTGGGACAAATTTTTTTTGTTCCTTAATTTTTTAACAAAATCTTAATATCTCTCTACTGGTCTTACATTCGGGCACTTTGGAGGATTTTCCTCTCTTGGTACAAATACCACATTATTATTCTTGAACTTCTTTAACGTACTTTCAGTATGCCATGTCTGGTCAAAGTAGACACATTATGAAAAGTTGTGAATGAAAGCAGCCATTTACGTAAACATTAATTGATGTAAATTTCGGTATTTAGAGACCTCTTGTGGCTTCTTTTGCCACATCTGGGTAAACATTTTAGAATTGCGAAAAGTCTCCCAGAACATACGTTTCGTCATTCATTACTCAGATAGAATATTAACTTCACTTTCTCTGCTGTGTTTTTATAGCCTCTAAATTTTATCAGGTGAAAGTTTTAATGAAAAGCGTGTAACTGTATATAACTAGGAACAATTCCTATATAAAAGATTTTGCATTCCTGATGAATCATTTTGTTTTGCGATTTGTTTAGATGAATTGTGAAATATGGTGAAATTATTCCTAACAACCCTGATCTTTGTTTATAATTTCAAATTTTTTTTATATTTCAAATTTTTTTACCCTATAGTTGCCATGATCTAGGAAGAAAATAAGTATATATTATAATTGATCAACATCACGTCCATTTTTATCTAAAGCATGTCAATTAACGGCGCTTCAAAATGTCAAAAAGCAACATAAAATGCAATAATTTTTATAAAGTTTGTAATTTATTTTCTTATAGTCACGTTCAAGACTAAAAATATGACGTGTTTATTTGAAAACAAATCCTTTAGTCTGCCATATTAGTTTCAAGAACAATATTTTATTTAAAATTGATAACAATTTTGCGTTATTAATGATAAAAATAAACAAAAACAAAGAAAACAACATGGCAACTCTTTATGTAAAATTTCCATTTAACTAAATTGTTTTTGTGTGTGAGCTGTGAGGGGAGCAAATTGAAATAAAACAAAAACAAAGAACAGCTGATTATGTTAAAAGGCAGCCATATTGTTAAAATGCAATTGAAAGAAATTGCAATCGATGATAATATTTTATTAAAAATATAATGATTTTATTTATATTAAATAATTAGAATAGAGTTGTTGTTTTTGCAAATAATAAGGGAAGACATATTGTATTTATGAAAATAGTAAAATAATAAATATTTTGAAGAAAAAGATAAGAAATAAATTCACACGAAATAATAGAGAGAGTATGAATACACCTACAAACAAATGGTTTGAGTGTTTTTTTTTTTTGTTTAAGAGAAGAGAGCAAGAGAGCTTTAGTATTAAGTGAAAATAATGGTGACTATGGTGCGAGTGTAGTGCAGTGTAGTGTAGTAGAATCGAATATTTAAAAGTGTTTAACACGACTCTACTAACAGACAGTTCTTCATATTTGTTCGTTCCGTATATAACGCAAAACAACAAAGAGAAATCAATAATTATAGTAAGAGGAATTTACTTTATACAATAAAAATTTCAATTGTCAGTTTATTAACAAAAAAAAACTCTAAATTACAGTCGCCTTCTATGCCAGTGCGTATAAAGGTTTTTGACAATTTAAATAAATTATAATCCCCTGGAAAAAAGTAAGAATATAAAAATTTATTGTTTAATCAAGACCGCATACATCTTGTGATTTTCTTTTTTCAATTCATATTTTTTTACTGATAATTTAAAAAATTACATTTTGTGTGTGTGTGTGTATATATATTTATAATTGTGGAACATTAACATAATAAATTCATTTTCTTTTGTGCATTTAGCAAAGTGAGACATAAACTCTCTACACTCTCCTGAAAAAATTATACCAAAAAAAAAGTAATTAAAATTTATATAGTAAAATATAAACTGTGATTTGATTGAAAAAAAATCGTAAAAGACAAAAACAACAACAGCAACATGAAATTTTTAATGGGATTCTGTATTTTGGCCGTAGTTGCCCCCAGTGTTTTTGGTGAAATGAAATGTAAGTATTAACAAATTATTTTCCAAATTTTTTGGTTTACATTTAGAAATTAATGAAATAAACAATTTAATGCGCATTTTTAGGAAAATTTCATATAAAACAAAAACAAAAAGAAGCAAAAATCATACAAAGAAAAAATCCATAAATATAAATAACAGAGGTGTTTTTTTTGAATCACATTAAATAAAGAGAATATTTATAGTCTACTCTCTCGTTTTTAAAATCTTGCTCTCTCTCTTAAACGGTGTTAAAATTGTTTATTTTGGTTTTCTTGAATTTATACCCTCCACTACCTGAGCTGGTGAATATTTTATATTAATTTATGTACCGTATGTAATGCTAAAAAGGAATCATTTCTGACCCTATAATGTATATATATTCTTGCAGCAAATCAAAATCTGATTTTAGCTATGTCCGTCTATCTGTCTGTTGTGAACATGCCTTATTTACAATAATTGATAGAGCTCAATGAAATTTGATTTGAGTGTTTGCTATAGTCCTGAATATTTGGTAAATAGTTTCCATTTAAAACCAGCAATATTGGTTCATTACATTAAAAGATATAAACCGATATCTGAAGCAAAATCTGGCGAAGAACTTTTGTAAACTTTTCAATTATAAATCGACAATTAAAATGAAATTTTGTCATAATATGAACTTCATATACGTATATGTACTATACATACTTCATTACTTTTCCAAAAATTCAAGATCGGTTCAGTAGAAAAAGTGCTATGCGAAAAATTTTACAATATATGTGACTCATAAAATTGTATGTCTTTGAGTGCATGTGTTAATGTGTGTTTGTACAAAACATAACGTATTTACTTCAAATGCATTTGTGGTGGAGGGTATTGAAAGTTCGGTATAGCCGAATATAGAGCATTTTCGTTTTATTTTTAAAACATTAACATATATAAATATGTATGATTTGTTTTCTTTTTCTTTTTTGTTTATATTTCTTATTTCGTTTGTTGTTATAAGTAAAACCAGTTATTTTGAACTTGTTTTATAATATCTGGGACTTATGTAAATAGCTAACCGTTATGATATTGATTTTCCCCTATTTTTGTATAATATGTAAATCTATAGAAAGAGAGAGTTGTTTTGTTTATGTTTTATTAACTAATAACATTTTGACAACTAAAATTGATTTTAACAGAAATTTCGATTTACATTAGGAATGTTATAAATTTAACACTGTTATTACTGTTATGAGTTTAATGAGCATGTTAACATATTCTCTTATGTTTATGTTTGTTTATTTGCCTTAACAGTATTACTTGTGTTAATAACATTAAAACAAAGCTACATATTCTCTTAATTTACATGCTCCAAATAAAATTGTTTTTCTTTATTTGTTTTGCACACGGTTTCTTTAGATCCATGAGAAAATTCAAAATGAACTTTGTTCTAAGCCTACATTTAGATTTAATTCCGGTGTCAACATAATCATGACTCATATTCGATATTATATAAACAGCCTGTTAAAATATTAATTAAAATATAGTAAAATTTGTTTTTGTAAAAAAAGTCTTAAATCTTTAAAACTTTCTCACGACCTTTAAGCCAGAAATTTGCACACGGTTTTTTTATTTTATTATTCCTACTGATTTCGAAAAAAATACACATGGCGTTTTCAAAATAATCAAAACAAAACATAATCTCTGGCTGAAAATGATAAGCAATGTTTAATACACATACATTAATACAATATAAAAATTACGTACTCATAACAATAACTTCTAATACTCAATTTAGACGAGTACTCTCAGAGTATTTAAAATTTCAAAGAAAAAAAAGAACTCTTCAATAAGTTTTGCACACGTTACTAACAAAAACAATCCAATAGGAGGGTAATTATTCTCACAACAAAACAAAAAAAGTACCTTGATTATTGACAAAAAGAAAATATAAAAATAAAATATCATACGAGAGAAGAGGAAATGATAATTTCAATTGAATTTGTTTTTTTTTTTCTCAAAATGATGAAATTTTACCTAGAAAATTACTTGGGCAAGATTTCTTTGTTCTTTGATCTTTAACAGAAAAAAGCAATATCAGGCCTTAAAATGAATTTCATTAATTGATATGAAACTAAGAACCTTATAATCGTATATCTCGTTTGTTTTTCTATAATGCGATGCAGGCTCCTTAGGTACTCCTGATTTGCCTAAAGAATGGATTGATTTACGTCCTGAATGTTTGACAGCCATGCGTACACAAATCCAAAAGGAAATTGATGCTTCCTATCAATATTTGGCTATGGGTGCTCACTTCTCACGTGACACTGTCAATCGTCCAGGATTTGCTGAATTGTTCTTTAAATCAGCCAAGGAAGAACGTGAACATGGCTCCAAATTGATTGAATACTTGTCCATGCGTGGTCAATTAACTTCTGATGTTACCGATTTGATTAGAACTCCTGTAAGTTTTAAAATCTAGCTCTAGCTCCTAATATTTTATGCTATTTTTTTATTTTATTAATTTTATTATATTCATTTAATATCCTCAGGTTGTTTCCAAGGACAACTGGGAAAGTGGTGCTGAAGCTTTGGAAGATGCTTTGAAATTGGAAACTGAAGTCACCAAGTCTATCCGTAAACTCATTAACACCTGTGAAAAGAAATACAATCACTATCATTTGGTTGACTACTTGACTGGTGTCTATTTGGAAGAACAATTGCATGGTCAACGTGAATTGGCTGGTAAATTGAGTACCCTCAAAAAGATGATGACCAGCCATGGTGCTTTGGGTGAATTCTTATTCGACAAAGAATTGTAAATCATTTCTTTCCAAAGTAAACAGAATGCTACAGCCTAAACTTAATGAGATTTTTAACAAAAACTCATTTACCTTTTCTTTACAACTACAAGAAGACATTCTCCAGCTGTGCTTTTTATTTTTAATATTTAGAAGAACAATAACAAAACGCAACTAATTTGTGAAAAAAAGATACAAAAATATTGTTAAAATTATCTAGTATTCCTTTTTTGTTTTCTTAAAAAAATAATAATTTATCAGTAAAAAGAAAAAACTCTGTTTTAATTTTTTTGGAATTTAATAAAATTTTGTTTAATTGGCTCTTTTGATTTTGAGTATTTTCTACCTCTTAAAGAGCACAGTAAATTTTTTCGTTTTTTTTTTTAATTTCTCGAACCAGTCAGCAGTAGTCTTCTGGATGTGATTTATTACGCGTAGTTCTAAGTTGTAAATTTTGTTCTTAATTTTGCTTGGAATTTTTTATCAACGTTTTTTTAATAATTTTTTCGTAGTTGATACAGATAATATAATAAACATAATTGGAGTCATAAATCAAAAAATATTCATTAAATTATTAAACAATAAAATAAATAAACAAAAACTTTTAAGACTATTTATTATCTTATTATTTTTGTCAATTATGCAAATATTTAAAGTAAAAAATAAATGAATATATTAATTAAAATCGAAAATTATAGTTTTTTTTTTTTGGGATTTTTTACTTAAATTCTTAGTTAATTGAGTTAAGAAGTGAAGGGGGGGGGGGGGGGGTGAAGTAAGGTTCATTAAGGGTTGATGGTTTTGATATAAAGAATGTATTCTCTAAAATGCGGAAAAAAGGAAATGATTTTCGAACGATTTTTTTTAGATTTCAAACTTTTTGAAGTTGAAAATAAATATATTACATGATGATTAAGAACGCACTGTGGTTTTGAAAATTAAATTCTGCTTTAAAATGCTGGCTGTTAAATTCGAGTGAAAATTTTTCCTGAAAATGTAGAGGAAAATGAATTAAGACAATATTTCATTAAAAAAATCAATCGAAATTTTTAGTTTTTATTAAAAAGCGTAAAAAAATTGGTTGTATATTTTACAAATAACTGAAGTAAGTAAAGTAAAACCTCTCAACCTTCCGGATTGAGAGACTTTTTTTGCTTGCAGAATTTTTGATTTCAATCCTATAGTTTAAGTTTCGAATCGATTTGTTTGATACATATTAGCTTGCATAAAAAACAAATACCAAAATTAATAAGGGGCTCCTTAGCTTTACGCACACGAGTCTTATTAAATCTAACCAATCAACAATTACAGCTTCTATTCTATTGCACGGTAGAGTATTAAAAAACAAAACAAAAAAAAAACGATTGATTGGATTAATGCTTCCTAAACTTATATTTTATGACGTTTCATTTATTTCAGGCTTCATACTTTTTTATATTTTATATTCATTTTATTTTTTTAATTAATCGTTAAAAAAAATAAAATTGAAAAAATGCAAACTTGTTTTTACTTTAAAATACTCTATTTTCAATCGTTTGAGCAGATGTTTGTAACGAATAACAAAATTTTTGCTTCCTCAGTAAAGTATAACGTTCCATTCAGAATCATTTCCTGAATCGATTTAACTATGATTAACCATTTGTCTGGTTGACTGTTAATGTAAAGCTTGTGATCAAATAACAGTACACTATCTTGAAGATATATGTTGCGTTTTTACATCATAACAGTCCAAAATACAAAACGATTTGACTTAAATTTGGCATAAACAGGATTTGTTATATTCTAAACTGATGTGTCAAATTTCAAGAGGATCGGTCATTTATTTTTCATGCTTCCATGTATAGACCCACTTCACAATATCATTTTAAAGTATTTAAATCGCACGTAAACGTTGGTACTGTATGATTACATTTATGTTTTAATTAAGATAATTTTAAGCAGAAATTAAAATACGAATGTTACGAAGTTCGGTCAATAATTTTCCTTTATTTTAAAACGCGAATATTTCACATAATTAATAAGTAACACTTAAGCTGAATTTATAAAATCATATAATACGAGTCACATGTGTCCAAATCGATTTTTTGGGTAAAAAATTCTGTAACTTTTGAACTGCTAAAAATATCTTAATTTCATTTATATGAGGCATTTTTAAGTTTATTTGGAGTAGTAGAGGCTCTTGCTTGATCAGCGGCGTAGTCGGTAAAAGAATTTTTTTTTTTAATTTTTTTAAAAAGGTGGCACCACTATTCATGGATAAAACAATTGAATTGCTCTTAACTTATATATTCTATTTAAAAAAATTGCCAATTTGCACCAGGATCGGTTCCTTGTTTCTCATAGGTCTCATATAACTCCTTTTCCAAATATCACTTTGGAGGGCTGAAATCTCACATACATAAACATAAGCAAAACAAAGGCCAGCCCATAATTTCTTCTAGCTCCCACATAACGCCCCCAAAAAGATTCTCACATAAATATTAGTACCATTAAAATGTACTGCGCTCTTAAGCACAAATTAGATAATACATTTATATGAGGATCGTTAATTAATTTTTGGTAGGTATCACTTATAACCAATTATATAGTCCAGGTTATTAAATAGTCGGGCTAGACCTACTATAACTTCTTACTTGTTTTTTAATGCTTTATAAAATAATATTAACATGATTCAAATAAACTTATGACAAAGATCTGCCCAAAAGCCCTAACCCAAGTTGGTCCATTTAAAATATATATATTTTTTTGATAAGTTCTCAAATCAAAAAGCTGAAAATATCTTTAAATTATCCTTAATATATATCTACAACTATAGGATATCCACCCAAATAGTATTTTCATTCAGACAAACAAGTCAATTATTTTTGGGATTTCGGGCATTTCCTTATGGAAAAGTGCGAATCTTTTTAATTGTCTGATTCATTTCTTTAAAAATTGTGAATCTTCAGGAATCTAAGTTTATTATCTGATTGAAAATACAGCCTTATTTTAAATAATTAAGTTTTTTCCATGACCATTGAATTAGAAAAGTCAGATTTTCCCCAATTCCCTATGAAATAATTGACCAAAATTGTAATTTAATAAAAATTAAATTTTATTATAGTCTTATTTTTATATTTTCTATTTTATTTATTACAAAAGAAGAAATACAGCATTTCGTCACTGCGCTGGCAAAAGTTCCTAAGTAAATTTTTGGAATTTTTCAGGAGAGACAGAAAACATTATTATTTGGCGATAATACTATCATATTAACATATTTTTTAAAAATTCCATCGCTTGTGAGTATGATTTGGAAATAAAATTGTTGGAACAATTTATACTTCAATTAATCCTTGCATATATATTATATATATGTAATGTTTCGACATAATCTCAAATTCTTCTGAAATTGAAATGTGCTGAAAATCTACTATTTTCTTAATACATATACTATTAACACTATAAACAAAAAAATTAATATATTTAAAATTTTTTATAATAATTTATATGAAATAATGTTTTATATATGGAACATTTTTTATTTAGTATTTCATAAGCAATTTTGTATATCCGAAACCAGTTAAGATTTTGACAAAAGATTTTATGGGGGTATTTATGACGAAAAGAGCTTTCAAATGCAACAATAAAACTTTTTTTTCGAAAATCTTCACATAGGAACTCCTGTCAGCGCAGGGACTTTAAACTTTTCATTCTAACAACATTTTGTAACAATTCTATATCTGCTGTTTCTTTTTCATCATTTCTTTTAATTGCTCCTGGAATTGTTGTATCAATTCGCCTGGTGTTTTTAATTCCTTTCTCAATCTCTCTTGCTCTTTTAATTCCTTTTTAATGTTCTCTTCATATTCATTTGGTAAATTACTTAAACTATTTTTTAATTCCTGCAATTGTTCTTGTAATTGTTCATTTAATTCCTTTTGGATTTCTAATTCTTGTCTTAGGGTCTCTTGTTCTTGTAATTCTTTTTGTATGTTGTGTTCATATTTTTCTTGTTTCTTCAATTTATTATCTTTCAATTGTTGCAATTTCAGTTGTAAATCTTGTTGTGATTCCAATAATTTTTCAACTTCCTTTTGCATTTCCGTATTTTTGGATTTTTGTGTTTTTAGTTTTTCTTGTAATTTTGTTTCTTTATCGAGTTCTTGTTGTATTTTTTCGATTTTCATCTCAAGATCTTGTTCTAGAATTTGATGTTTTTGTTGTTGACTGTGACTTTCTTGTAATAAAGTTTCTTTGACACTTTGTATTTCTTGTTGCCATTGTTTTTGTTTCTCTTCGATTTGTTGGATTTTATTGAGTTCACATATGAAACCAAAATTATTTAAGCAACGATTATCGTTCCAACCGAAATTTTTTTCCATAACAATTTGTACACAAAACTCATTTCTTCCGACAAAATTTGGATTATTTGCATACCAATTGGTGTAAGTGAATTTTTTACCCGTCGAAAGCCAAACAAAATGTTTGCTGGGATATTGCGTCATAATGCCACCTATCCAAAATGTTGCATTTTTCAAATTGTTAGTATCGCGTACATGTTTGATCAGAGAACTTAACTCCTGAGATTTGCTACTCGCATCAATCTCCACCAAAGTCATGTTCATATTCAAACAGACAGCTTGACTTTCAAACCAATTGTACTGGAACGAGTAGAATGAAAACGGATTAACAATTATATATTCTACTTGAATACAAAACATTTGTTTATACCTTTTCTTCAAATTCTATATAAAAATGATTATTCGCATCTGATGTATACTTTTGTCCTTTGGCGGAAATATTTTGTATTTTAAATAAAAATAAAATTAGAAAAATTTTTAAAATGTTTATAGAACGCATTTTGATGTTTCTTCTTAAACACTTTCTCAACAAATAAATCGCTTAATCTATTTTTTGTTTGTCTGTGTGAAAAACATCAAAAATCTCTAAATAATTTTAAATTAAGATGATCTTTAAAATGCGAATGATAAGCGTTCGTTATTGCAAGAAATAGTGAGAAGTACTTTCAATTTTAATTTTTTGTTGGACTTATCAGTTAGTTTATAGCAAACGCAAGCCCTACAAAGTATATAATGGGTGAGACGGAAATGTTCTTAGTACATTATGCGTTCGTAGGAAAAAGTCCGCTGAAAGTAATCGATTTTCGAAAAGGCTAACAATGTGATTTTCTAAAAGAGGTCAGAGAAATTCCCAATCAGCCAAGTTTGAAGATGAAGAATTGAAAGCATTAATCAACGAAAATTTTTGTTAAACGCAAGAAAAACTTAAATTATAATTAAAGGTGATACCCAACCAGCCATTTTCCTACATTTCAAAGCATTAGCATACAAATAAATTGGTTCTCATATGAATTGAAGACAAAAGATGTAGAAGGTGACTTTAAGTGCCCAAGTTCCCATATTCAAAATGTCATATATAAAATCTGGCCAACAAGCCAGAACTTCCAAAATCGATGGTGGCAGGTAAAGCTATTATCTTAGCGAAAGCAGCAAGTTGTTATGTTATAATTTGTGTGAACACATCGATCGCATAGGATCGATGTGTAGAATATTAGATCAGAGACGAGTACATAAGCTTCTACCAGTACAACGCTCAGCCGGATGTTGGTAAACCGATGGACAATTCTTTGGAAAACAGTGGTTGGGAAGTTCTGGTTAACTGGAGTTATGACCTTTATGTCGATCGATGTAAATCACTTTATTGGACAATTTTGGTTGGGAATCATTAACCTTATGAAGTTGTTTCGATATATGCAGACCCAACATTTTTTTAAAATATGTCAGTTACTAATTTTAATGGCATTCATTTCGATTATTTCAAATTCATATAGACTTTCAAAAAATTCAGATCTGAGGTCAAATGTTTCTAAACAATTTCAAGAGAATTACACCATTGATAGGAAAGCTGTTCTATTCGTCTGGCTCTCCTGAACTCAAAATCTGAGAGATTTTGATCACTTACGAAAATTTAACAAAAATAATGTATCAAAATGTATTATCAAAATAAAGAAGTCAAAGCACTTAATCAATTATTGAACTGATACCAATAAGGGGCAAAATCGATTCTGTAGATAAAAATTTAACTTGAATTTAGTTAACATACAATTCACAAATTGGATCGACTATTTATCTTACTTGTTGCAAAAACTTGTGAATGCGAATTTTACACACAATATCAACTAATTTAAGTTTAAGTTCTCTTAATGTTTAATTTCATAATTATGATTAAAATGTATATGTGATTTCAACTCAAAAAATACTCAATGTCATTGCAAATTTTTTATATACGAATTAATTTTATAACTCATTCATGACTTTTTTTCTTTATTATTCTAATCTGAAATAATTATGAGACAAAAAATATGTATATTTCCTTATCAGCACGTGGTTGGGTCTGGGGGTAATAAAGTTAACTTAATAATGGCATAAATATCACATAGCATGGGTATAAATTTTTAAATAGAAGTTTATTATACAAGTGTCCATTTTCAAGACTCCATTATGGTGTAGTGTATAATATAGGCGGTCTTGACCAAACATCATGTTCATACTTCCTTTTTTCATCTTATAATTTTAATTTAATGAATTTTGCAAAGTGGAACTTAATCACATTTCACCTACATTAATGCTTTTTTTTTTAATTTGAATAGTAAGTTTTCTGGACTGAGAGAGGTGGGATTGGCTTACTAGTTAAAAGAATGTCGTCTATCAGTAATCCTTGGCCACATGCATATTTTAGTAGGCATTAAGACTATTGCTTCATCTCGATCATAGTTTTATCAGAACTACTCTGATTCTGTTCAATGTATTTAATGGGGTATGGCCCTACAAGTAAGACAACCTTAATGTACAATATTCTTGCGGAATGTCGTTCACAGCTGTTATTTGAAAATCCTGATCAAAAAGGATCATATACATACGTATAGTCGAATTGCCTCTCTAACATTACTCGAGGATACTTCAGTTGTGTAAATTGGAGTAAGTATAATGCCTTCAATGGTATCCAATAAGAAACTGTTTACTTAGCATTTCATTTTCTTTAAGCGTTAAGATCTTTGTCTTTCATGAAGATGAGCATATACATATTGATACGGTTCTTAAGATTGAGATTTCGCAATTTTGAAAATTGCGTTTTATTTAGAAGAAGTCAGCATAATTCACTACTGATCTGTCCAACGTTTTATAAGTAGGATAATATGATAAGGTTTCTTTTTCCATACCCCACAATTTATGCATTTTAAGACCTTTAAGACCTTCAAGCTAAGGTCGGAATTTGGATCCCATTAATTATGATACCTTAAGTCTTATTAAGTATGTTTTTATTATTGGAACAACATTTTTCGACGTTTCTGTTCAGTTTCCTTCTGGACCGTATCAGAATTGAGAAAAATCCAAACAATGGTTATGCACAGTGTGACGGAATACTTTAAACGAAATGTCAAAAATTTCACTTTATTTTTAACTGTTCAGGATAGAACCATATCTATACGTTGCTATCACCGGCAACAAATTAATATATGTCATCATCATCTATTCTTGCTGATTTTCTTTGACGGTAAATGTGGAGACCTCTGAAACTTTCTTTAAAAATATTCGACATTTGAGTACTGATTCCTTTACTTATTATTAGATGCTGAAATATTCTTAATGATCCACTAATTTTAAATAAGATTTTAACATTAAAAAACATAATAATTTTAATTATAAAAAACTCAAATATTTATTACTTTTATTAAAACATAAAATTAAAATTAATCAAAAAGGAAGTGTCACTTAAAAATTATTCCAATATTTAATATAAGGATTATTTATAATGATACTGTAATGTCCTGTGTTTTCAATTTCATCCTCTTCTATATCTTTGGCTCCCCTAAATTGTCTGAAAAGATATTTAAGTTTTCCTTTAAATATGGGTTGTTTTAAATTCTCTGCCATTTCAGTGCCCTCATCTTCCTGTCCTGCCTCTTCTTCATCATCTTCAACTTCCAATGATTTTGGGTTTTTCAATTTATCCTTGATTTCATTTTGTTTTTGTAAATTTTCAAATAGATTTTCATGTTTATTTTCTTCCGTCTCTTTGGTTTCCTTTAATTGTTTTTGTAATTCCTCTTGCATTTTTTGTTGCTTTTCTAGTTCTTGTTGCAAATCTTCTTGTTTCTTTATTTCCGCTTGTAATTGTTCCTCTAAACGTTCTTTTGTTTCTTTTTCTTGTTCCTTAAGTTGTTTGATTTCTTCCTTTAATTGTTTTTGTAATTTTTCATGTTTTTGTAATTGTTCTTTAAGACTCTCTTGAGTTTTTCTGGCCTTTTCTAAATCCTTTTCTAATATTGTTTTTTGTTCCTTTATAGTTTGTATTTCTTGTTGCTGTTTACTTTGTAGTTCTTCCTGTTTGCGTAATTCTTCTTCTAGAGTTTGTTTTTCTTTCAGAGTCTTTTGGAAATTCTCTTCATAATTAAGTTCTTGAAAACTTTGTTCTCTTTGCCAACGTTTCTTTTTAAGTTCTTTACGTAATTTTTGCTCTCTTTTATATTGTTGTTCTTCGACTTGTTGTATTTGTTCTTGTATTTGATGTTGTAAATCCTGTTGTTTTTGTAATTCTTGATGTAATTCTTCTTTCGTTTTCACTTCCGTTTCTAAAGTATCTTTATATTTCTCTTGGATTTTTTGTTTTTCTTCTTTAAACTTTTTCAACTCTTCTAGTAGCTGTTGTTGCAATTCTTGTTGTTTTTGTAATTCTTCTTGTAGATTCTCTTTCTTTTTCATTTCAGTTTGTAAATTATTTTCCAGATCCTCATGAACTTTCTGTTCTAATTTCTCGACTTCTTTCAATTGTTCTTTAAGTGTGTTTTCATAATCCGTTTGTTTTTTCACTTCCTGTTTCAAATGATTTTGTTGTTTCAATTCCGATTTTATATTCTCTTCAATTTGTTCATTTTTGATCATTTCCTTTTCGAGTTCTTCGGTTTTTCTATTCAAATCACGTTTTAAATGTTGTTGTAATTTTAAATAAGTTTGAGTCTCCAATTCCAAAGTTTCCTTAAAACTATTTAATTCTTGTTGTAGTTTTTCTCTTTGTTCCAGTTTTTCCTGTAATTTTGCTTGGGCCTCCTGCTGTTTACTTTGCTCACATACATAACCACAATTTTCTAAACAGGATACAGCTTTCCACTGTAAATCTTTGGCCATTATCATCTCCACACAATACTCTTCTTTTCCCTGAGATTTATTATCGCCTCCCAGCCAATTAGTATACGTAAATGCTTTACCCGTCGATATCCATATGAATTGTTTTGAAGGATATAAAGTTTTGAAACCGCCAAACCAAAGATTACCATTTTTAATTTTATTTTCTTTGCTAACTTTTTTGATTAGTTTATTCAATTCCTGCGATTTAGCACTTGAGTCCATATCCACCAAAGTCATGTTCATTTTCAAACACGCTGCTTGACTTTCAAACCAATTAAACTGTAAAGAAAAAAATTATTATTATTTAGAATTATTTTCCTGGAAGATTGTTCCTTTATATCTGTGTTTACCTTTTCCTCAAAATCTATATAATATTTATTTTTTCCATCTGCACTATAAACTTGTCCCTTAGCGTGGCTGTATTTAATTTTTAAACTTATTAAAATCAAAGTTATTCCCGAAAATATAATCCAGCGCATTTTCAGTTGTTGTCGGTTTTGCGTTTAACTTAAAAATAATTATTCTAGATCTAGTTTTTTACTAGTTAAACCTTTTATTAGAATTAATAGCAAACATTTTTTAGGAAATATTCACGCAAAAAATTTTAATTCAAAAACTTTTTGATAAGCAGAATTTTTGAAAGAGAAAAAACTAAAGGAACAATTAAAAGTTTTATTAAAATTCTAGATAAAGTCAGACTGTGCTAATATTTAAAGAAATATATGTGACCAAATTTAATGTTTCCAAAAATATTTGCGGTTTATGTTTCATAGTGTAATAACTCGACTTTCTCTTATACGCTCTCTCTCTTATATACAAATAGAAGAAATTCTATTGAAAATTTAATATAATTCTTAACAGACCCTTAATAAAACCCTTAACATAAGTATTATTTGATTTCCTTTGGTCAAGTATCTTTATAAAACATGTCATTATTTATGTTGAATATAAATTGTTTATCTGATTAAAATGAGTGATCAGAAAAGATCGAGAACTAAAATTATTAATATTAAAAAAAAAAACAACAACATGGTCCTTAAATAGTAGGTAAAGCATTCTAAGCTGCTTAAAATTTAGAGACCGAAATCAGTGCATGGAAATTGAAGTCAAATTTTCTAAAAAATACTCTTTCTGCATAATGGATGTCCTGTCAGATTTTTCGCAACTTTCTTGTTAAAAATTGTATGTTGCTGACGCTCGTGCAAATGTTGAAGAAAAGTTTAGGCCCAAAAGCAATCAAAAAGAAAACAATCATTTGTGACCACAGATGAGAATTTCTCGATCTTACTCCTTAAACAAATTATTGAAATTTTCTGTGAAAAGAAATGATACTGAAAAATTCATGTTAAATAAAAATCTTTTGAAAAATTTATAAAGGAAATTCTATTGAAAAATTGCTATAAAAGAAAATTGTGTTGAAAAATTAATTTAAACGGAATTTTAAATAAAATTTTCCATAAAAGAACATTTTATTACAATTTTTCTATACTGAGAAATTTTATCGAAAATGTGCTGGACAAATGAATTTTATTTTAATTTTATCGAAGATTTTGTATAGAAAGAAATTGTATAGAACATTTAATTAAACATTTTCTATTGAATGAAATTTTATTAAAAATTTTTGTAGAACAAATATTAATTGAAAATTGTGTACATATTTAACAAAAAAATTTTTATAATAAAATTTTATCGAAAATTTTCTACAGAATTTTTTTTTAATTTTATCAAAAATGTTATATATAAAGAATTTTTATTAAAAATTTTCTGCAGAAAGAAATTTGTCAAAAATTATCAAATGAAATTCTCTACAAAATTTTTTATTTCTTGAAAAGAAAATATCATTGAAAATTTCCTTGAAAATTTGGTACAGAAATTTTACGAAAATACTTTTTTTTCAAAAATGTTATTTTGTTGATTACTGCACCAAAAGGGAATTTTTTCAAACTTCTTTGTAACGTTGAAATCTTCCAAAATACAACTTTTCGTAAAATTCATCTTCATCATTTTATTGAAATTTTGCTTAAAGATTTGTCGAAAATTTCCTAGAAAAAGAATTTTTTAAATATTTTCTGTAAAATTAATTTTTTTATAATTTTTTAAATAAATTTTAAGAAAATTTTAAAAACGAAATCAAAAATTGAAAATTTAGAAAAACATTTCGAAGTTATTTATTTCTTTTTATTTAAAAAGTAATTGCGAATGAAATTTTATTTCTGGGTTTTTGCATTCATTTATTTTGATGAATATGAAATATAATATCTCGATATTTTTTACTACTTTCAGACCCCGATAAGTGTACATTACTTTTTAAAATCTTTAGTTCCTCCAAAGCCATATCTTTTTGATTTTGTTGCATTAAAAAATCTTGTTGTAATTTTAGTTGTTTTCCATTGGATCCCTTTAATTCGTCCTGTAACTTCTCAATTTCTTTTGTTTTTTGATCGAATCGTTTCTTTTGCTCTTCAACTTGTTCTTTCAAATTTTCTTGTAGAATCTCATGTCTACGACTCTCTTCACTTTTCGTTTCCAATTCCTGTTTCAGTTTATTATGTAACGTTTCTTGTTCTCTTAATTTTTCCTGTAATTCTTTTTCTTTTTGATTTTTTAACTGCAATTGTTGTTGCAAATCCTGTAGATTTTTCTTCTCTTTTTCTACCTCTTGTTGCAATTTCTTATTTTGCTCTTTCTTTTCACTGTATTCGCAAATAAAACCTTGATGATTGGTACAAGCAATATCATTCCATTCCAAATTACTGCCCCAACCAATATGAGCACAATATTCATTGCTTCCATAAAAATCGGGATTACTACCCTGCCAATAAGTGTACGAAAAGCGTTTCCCGGTATCAAGCCAAATAAAATGGCGATTGGGAAAACGACTCATAACGCCACCAATCCATAAGAGAACTTTACCATAATTGGTTCTCACTATATTATTTATTTCAAAGGACTTTTCGGCCGTATCAATTGTCACCAAAGTCATGTCCATTTCGATGCAGGCAATTAAGGCTTCAAACCAGGAATACTAAAAAATATGATTATTTTTTGGAATTTTCATTCGATTAAAGAAAATTCTTACCTTCTGTTCAGTTTCAATGTAATAGACCCTGTTGCTGGTGTTGAATTTTTGCCCATATGTTTGAATTGGATTTATTTTAAAAATAATTAAAACGATTAAAGCAGCGTAAATATACAATAAATTCATGGTCGTTATATCCTCTTTGCAATTTATTATGAATTAAATTTTTTATTCCGAAATGTTTCACGTTTTATATGCACCAAGATTTTGATAAAATTGAGTTTAATTTAAGTTTTGAGTTAAAGTTTTAAGATAAAATATTTCATAAAAATAAAAATTATTTTGATGCAATTCTTCGAGACTCAATATTTTATTTCTTACGCTTTGGAATTGTGGTTTTACTTCAGAGAAAATGTTTTATCGAAAACACGTGTTTAATGTTATAAGGTCATTGTTCATCATTACAGTGGATGTCAAAAATTATTTTATAGAAATTTTAGCGATTTTCATCGACCTTGACTCTAAAATTGAACTAATTAACTCTGAATGCAAAATTTTGTTATAAGAGTTAATAAAAAAAAAGACAACATCTAATAGAAAACTTTCGATTAAGCGAAATTTCATTGAACATTTTCATATAAAAAACTTTCTATAAAATAATTTTCATAAAAAACTTCGTATAAAAGAAAATTTTATTAAAAATTTTGTAAAAAAAAAATATTTTCTATGGAAAAAATTAATAAAATTTTTCTACAGAAAAAAAATTAATGAAGTTTTTCTATAGAAAGAAATTTTATGAAATTTTTCTATAGAGTTTCTATGAAAAGGCATTTCATAGAGCTTTTTGTATTAATGAAATTTTTCTGGAAATAAATTTTGTAGATTTTTTATGAAATTAAATTTTTGTGAAAATTTTCTATAGATCTTTTTTATAGAAAGATGTTCAATCGAAACATTTCTATCGAAAGGAATTTAATCGAAAATTTTCTATGAAAGGCATTTTAGCGAAGTTTTTCTATAAATTATAAATAAAATTTTGTCGAAAGTAATTTTTATCGAAAATATACTTTCGAAAGAAAATTAAAAATTTTGTATAGAAAATTTTATATAAAATTTTCTAAAGAAACAAATTTTTATAAAATTAAAAAAAAAGCAAATTTTATTAAAAAATTTCTATAGAGAAAAATTTAATCGAAATTTTCCAATAACAATTAAACGGTATTATCGAAATTTTCTATAAAAAAAAGTTATCGAAATTTTCGTTAGAAAAAAATTATCGAAATTTTCGTTAGAAAAAATTATCGAAATTTTCGTTAGAAAAAAATTATCGAAATTTTCTATAGAAAAAATTTTCGAAAAATTTCTTATAGAAAAAAAATTACAGAAATTTCCTATACAAAAAATTATCGAAATTTTCTATAGAAAGAAAATTTATCAAAAATTTTTATGGAAAGAAATATTGTCGAAAATTTTCTAAAAATAATTTAAAAAAAATTATCAAAATTTCTATTCGAAAGAAATTTAAACGTAAATTTTCTATAGAAAGAAATTTTATAGAATTTTTTCATAGTAAGAAATTTTATCGAATATTGTCTAAATTTCTGTGGAAAGGTATTTTATCAGCAATATTCTATAAAAAAAAATTTGGCGAAATTTTCTAAAAAATACTTATTTAAAAAATTTCTTAATATAAACTATATTTTAATAATTTCCAGTTAATAATGGCTTCACTAAATATATATTTTATGATGGCCAACATCATAAATGTCAATATACTGACAGTTTGACATATTTTATCAAAATTCAATACATGTCTTTGGATTTTTTTATAATAATGGAAATTATTTAAAAAATACGTGCAGTTTGTTGAAAAAATTAAGGTATAAAAAGAAATAAAACATAAATTTTAAGAAAAATACAACAAAAAGGTTTTATAAATAATTCTCTTTGTTGTTAAATATAAATAAAAGGATAAGAAAATAAGATTAAAAAGGACAACACAAAAAAAATACTATAAAAGGATCAACAACAAACAAATGCAACAAATTTAAAAGGGTTACGAAATTTTAAAAATAAGAAAATATTTTTCTTTATCCATTTTTTTACTTAAATTATGATTGACAATTTAACACATATTGTGGTCAATATTTTGGATATTTCTTTTATGTTCTTTGTGAATAACAAATTTCATGGTGAAAATGTTTGAATTTTTATGATTTTGTAGAAAAACAAAGTAAAAAAAGATTATTTAAACATTTGTTTAAATCAACAATTTATTTTGTTTATAAAATAAACTTAACTGTGACCAGTCAGAACATTTCCGCTGGTGTTGGTTTCTTTTTCCTTTAACAGCAGTTATTATTGTCCCTTTTGACAGTTGACATGTTACATCATTAATCTTAAAAAACTTTAAACATAAATATTACAACTTAGACTGGGGAAAGACTATTAAATCACTATGCAAAAATCGCTTGTCGGAATATTTGTTATACAAATTTTTGTTAATATTTCACCACATACATTCACACATATTTATTTGTATATCACATGATGTACAAAATGTCATCACTTAATATGTTGTCCGCTCATATGACATGTCACAGATAAAATGCTTGTTTTTAAGTCCGCAACAAACAAATTCGTTACAGTCCTCTTTTTTATATGATTTTTTTTCGGTTGACTTCATTTTTTATAAAAACTATGCAAACATGTTTGCAATTTTTTATAAATATAATTTATATAATAGTTGTTGCTTTTTTTCGCTATTGAATTTATGATATTTTTTTTCGTTTTGTTTTCGCAAAGAATGTTCAGGGTTTTAATTTTTTCATACATTTTTGATAAGAAATTTTATCTTTATGTGAATGTTTGCAGAAATATCGGTATTGGTGTTGAAAAATAGTTATTTCCTAGATTTTAGTGACCTTGAATTGAAGAGTTGTTGTAAAACTTCTGTCTGGACTTGCTTGCAGTTGTATTTACTATTTAAATTAAAAATTTTAATTTCCTTTAAAACGAAATTTTGTCGAAATTTTCCTAAAAGGAAGTCTTGTCAAAAATTTCCTGAAAACTTAATTTTTTTTAATTTTATTTAAAAAAAAATTTATAAAAAGTAATTTTATTGAAAATAAAAAAAGAACTTAAATCGAAAATTTCCTAAAAAGGAAATATGATTTGAGATTTTATTTAAAAATTCTGTAAAAAGAATTTTTATTGAAAAATTCCATCAGAGAATTTTTTATTAAAGATAATTCTATATAAAAGAAATTATAACAAATATTTCTAAAAAAATAATTTTGGCGAAAATTTCCACAAAAAGAATTTTTATCGAAAATTTCATATAAGAAGGCTCTTTATCGCAAATGTCCTATAAAGAGAAATTTTATCGAAGATTTCCTATAGAAATTTTATCGAAAATTTCCTATAGAAATTTTATCGAAGATCTCCTATAATAAAATTTTTCGATAAAATTAAAAATAAAAAAAATCGTATAAAAAGTGATTTAATTTTCCTACAAAAAATTTATTGCAAATTTTTATACAAAATTTTGTATAAAAAAAAATACGGAAAATATCGTATAAAAAGAAATTTCATTGAAAAAAATTTTTAAAGAATTTTATTGAAAATTTCCTAATAAAAGAAATTTCATTAAAAATTGTTTACGAAAAGAAATTTTATTAAAAATTTCCTAAAAATGGAAATTTTATTGAAAATAAAAAAATAAATTTTATTGAAATTTTCTATAAAAAGAATTTCATTCAAAATTTACCAAAAACTTAAATTTTATCAAAAAATCTTAAGAAACAAAAATTTCAACAAAATTGTGTTGGGCTTTGGTTGTACCATTTTAAATTTTTTTCAAACATATTCCTTCCAATTTATAACATTAAACTCAAATTTAAATCACCTTTTTCCACATCCAATATTCATAACTATTTTTGTTTTCTGTGATTACATGTTTTATCAAAAATGCCAAATTTCACGCTTATTTTTTTCTCTCTAACATGTCAACGCCTTTTTATAGAGCAATATATCACTAATGCTTTATTGCCCGATTACATGAAGTGAAACCCCCCGAAAAATGGAATTAGTAAAAAACTTATAACCAGCAATTACACTCATTTACAAATACTTCAGTAGTCTATACATACACATACACACACAAATGCAAATAAATAAAAGTGTTATAATGTTTTTGTATGCAAATGACAATTTAGTATACAATTTGAAGCCAAATCAAATTAAGAATAATTGTAATAAATCCTGATTCTATGTTAACACATCACATATGTGACCATACTGTGTACATACATACATACATACATACATACATACATACATACATACATACATACATACATACATACATACATATATACATACATTCATACATACATTATAAAAAAACAAACAAATTTAAATTTTTTGTTATATAAATTTAAATGGTTCTATATATATTAATGTCCTTAATATCCTTTTTGGTCCTTCCTTTTTAATTTTTTATGATTTATTGGAATTTACTTTAATAACCGTTAAATTTAATTATCTTTATTTTTCTTCTGATTATAAATTCTTTTTAAGGTTGTTTATGCAAATACTTAGATCTCA
>PYHX02000467.1:97836186-97861255 GCA_004302925.2 Cochliomyia hominivorax | reverse complement strand
TTTTGGGCCGAAAATATATATACTATTTCATTAAGACATGCCAAGAATTGCGACTTATAGAGTGTTCACAATGTTAACATGCCGAACAGTAAAATAAACAGACGGATGGATGAACATAGTCTGAATCCGAATCGACATAGAAAGTGATTATGTCTTAATTTAAGTGATTTTTAACGTGTTAGTTGTTTCGTGATATGTAAGCAAAATATTTATTAAATGGACTGTAAGTTTAAAATTAAACAAATTTATTTTCTATTATCAGTGTATGAAAAATTGTCATTATTATACCCTACATCGCTCAAATGGTAAACAAATGAATATTCAATTTCTCATGACGTTTGCAACTCAAAAAAGGAATCAATAATGAACTCTTTAACATGATTTATCAGATATAACTTTGATTCACATTTTAAAGGCACCGGGTCTTAGCTATTTTAATATATGAACGAATTCGAATGGTTCTACTTACAAAGTTTATTCTGTTAAAACCCAAACAAGTGTTTCTAAAAATGATACTGGTGTAGAGTGTATCAAATTCGAATACACATCTTGTTTAACATAAAAATTGTTGTTCGAAAACAATTTTCAGATGAAAAAATAAAAGAATTAAAAAAAAACTTTCTTGCAATAGTTGGAATTAGAGTGGAATCTAATAACTTCAAATGTTATTAAAAATAATATATTTTTCCATTTTGCGGTCGGTTTATAAGAGTTAAAAATAATATATTTCCAAAACCCAACTGAAACCCGATTACAACATAATAATTATGTTGTTTTTCGTGATATACGAAAGATGTTTGCGAAAAATTAAAAAAAAATATATATAAATATGCCTGTGCCGAGTTATAGTCGAACAAGTCGCATTTTAACCATCATAAGCTACAGTAGTTACTTAGAGGCGATAGCAAAGTAAGTTAGAACAAGAATTCCCTGTGAAAAATATTTTCCAAAATTATTGAAACAAAATTTTAAATTAAATCAGGGGTCTACAAATTTAAAAGAATTTAAGAAAATATATTTATCGTTTGCTGCAAAATCGTTATAACTTAAATTTCAACTCAATTTCAACAAGAATTTTTCTGTGATGATTTTTTTCAAAACTATTTAAACATTAAAAAAAAATAATGAAATTTAACATTTCAAGAAAATACATCTGTCGTTAGCTGTAAGATCGTTATAAATCAAGATTTCTTAATTCGTTACACCACTAGAATTTTCTGTTAAAAGTATTTTTCAATATTAGTGAAAATTTAAAAATTAAAAATTCAGTGGTCTGAAATTTAAAACAATTCGTTGTAAGTCAGGATTTAATAACTCAAACTTGGACTTCACTACATCATAAGGACTAGACTCATATTTTAGATTGCAACGATACAAAAATAATAATATTTTTTTAAAGAAAATAATTTTAGTACTAATTTTATCGAATTTGGATCAAAATATATATAAGGAGTGACATTGAAAAATTCTTAATATACATATTTAACACATATATGTTACAAGGAAACCACTAAACTTACAGTTTTAATTCAATTATTTGATTGAAATTAATATTACAATTGTGATGAAATTTTTAACACTTTTTCCCAAAAACCCATCTATTAACGTTTTTATAGTGCTCGAACAGATAGTCCAACTCCGTTTAAAGACTACCACATTTTTGGATATCAAACAAGAGATCAATATCTCTCCGCTTTCCTTAGCTCCAGGTAGTTTGGAGGACTTGCCTCTGTTTGTGGAATTAGTGGAAACAATCTGAAGTTTTATGATGTTATTTTCTTACTTTCTTTAACGTAAATTTCGGTATTTGCAGAGTCCTTTATAAAAATTTATTGGTTTCTTTTGCCTAAACTGCATGAACTTTTTGGAAAATCTTCATTAGCTTTAACTTTTTGTACCAAATAGTCCGAGCACTCAGCTAACTGGTTTGCTTTCCTACAGGAAGTGTTGGAAATTTTTTAAAGTATTTTTTTTTATTTTTTTTGGCTTAAGAAACATCATGTGGACCATTTCTTTTACCTAAACCAGGTTTTGTATCAGCGGACCAAGTTGGGTTTTGTTATAAATATTTAATAATTTCATAAGATTATAAATTAAACACTAATAAAGACAGACGAAATGCAGCATCACACATCACTTTGTTAGATGCCCTTCATTCGTGGATATAAGAAAATCTTCCTTTCCACTTTCCACATTTAAAATGCATTCATTTGATTCCAACAGTGAACCAAAAAAGGTAGTAGATAATAACATGTGTAGAATTGAATAAAAATAGTTTAAATATCAGCCAACGAAAACTTTATTCATCATAAAGAAAATTTTCGTTAATTTTTTGTAAATTCTTCAAATTGAAGAAAAATTGTTAATTTGAATAAATATTATTCAGTTTGAATAATATATTATTCAAATTAACAAAAATAAATTCTTTGTATTGATGAATTTTACTCAATTTAAATGCCATATTTAAATTAAATTTACGAAATTTTAGTTGAAGGACCAAATTTATTAAGAACCAAGGTAGAGAGTATTCCCGATACAAAGCAAATATTGATTATAGAATATCTATATTTCTATTTTCAAATGACCTCCTCAAGGAATGGTTTTACTAAACAAAATGTAAGATGGATAGGACCAGGTAGGCCTCATACAAATCAAATATTGTTTATCTAATATCTAAAGATCTACCACAGCGAGAATTTGGTCCCAATTACATTTTTATACACGTCGATTTTGTGATTTGTTAAATTTCTTTCGGGATCTAACACTGAGGAAAATTTTTGTACAGCAAAGCGCGCCGGGTAAAAACTAGTTTTAGATAATAATTAAATAGTGTAGAAAACGTAATAGACAACTGAAAGTAGTGTCATGTCAAAGGACGGTGGTGAGCCGATCGGCTTGTATTTCTGATGAAAAGTTTCTTACAAGTTCGTTGATCAGCTGATTTTCCATTTACATTTTAATGAATTTATCCAAAATATTCCTTAAATTTCAATCAGATTAATTAGAATATTCCATTAAATATTTTCCTCCTGTATGTATTCCATATTAAGATTACATTTTTTTGTCATATTTCATTTAATATGTCAAAGGAAATATACAAAATTATTTGACGAAAAAAATAGTTAAATTAACAAAAAATTTATTCAAATTAACTTCATTTTGGTACATAGAATTGAATTAATTTGTGTGTTATTTAACTTATGATGCGTTACTGTCGTTTTTACTAAATATTTGTATTGATATAAAGTATTTTTCGTTAATTTTTTTAACGAAATTTTAATGAAATTCAATAAATTTTGTTGATTAAATTTTTTAGTATTTTTGAAGAAAAATCTTCAATTTGAAGAAAAATTATGTTAATTAGAATAAAAATCTCCTTTTTTCGTTAAACTTCTCCAAAACTTTTTCGTTAACATTACCTACGACAATTGGTTCAGTATAGTTCGTGAATGTCAGATAAAAGTTATATTAACTTACATTTAGGGTGTTCCGATAATATGGGATATAATGCTGGAGAATTTCAAAATTTGCATAGACGTATTTAATAATTCTTCTGATTTCCATTGAAATCGATATTGGTGATCTACAGTGAGTGATCCAAAATATTTCTAATTTCTTTATATTTAAGAATATTTTATTTACAAAATATTTTCATTTCAAAATTTCTTGATCTTTTCAGGAGTTAAAAAAATTGACAATGAAATATTTAATTGCTGCAACCTTGTTGGCCGCTATGTGTGCCATAGTCAAGACCGAAGACCAATGTATCTCGGAAGTGATAAAAGCTTGTAGTAATTATCATCGTGGTGGTGAGTATTTCATAATTTTACTTATGTTTATATGGAAATTATCGGATAATATTGGAAAAATATTTAAAGATTAATTGATTTTTATACCTTCTAACACTACAAGTGGTGAGGAGGCTATACTAACTTTGTCATTCCGTTTGTAACGCCATGAAGGAATCGGTTAACAACCTAAAAAGTATACATATTCTTGCATAAAATCAAAATTTGAATTGATTTAGCTAAGTCCGCCGTTTGTCTCTCCGTGTCTAAAATACTTTGTGGAAATAATCGGTCTGAACGTTTGAAAAGTAAATTCTATAAAACTAAATCGATTTGATCCGCATCCATTAAAAAAATATCACATTGAAAGAAAATAATTATCTTAAGAGATTTAACATTAATCCCTTCCTCTCGATTTATTTCCTCTACAGATTTGCCTATTTGTCATTCCCGCCATGATGGTATAGATCACATTGAACCAGAAGTTCAAACTTATATTAACTCTCAATTAACTAAATCCTATGAATATTTTTTGTTATCAACCCATTTCAATTCTTATCAAAAAAATCGTCCTGGTTTTCAAAAACTTTATCAAAGTCTTTCGGATCGTGCTTTCGATGATGCCATTGAGTTGATTAAACAATTATCTCGTCGTGGTGGTAAAGCCAATTTCAATGTTGTGCATGAAAGTCCTGCTGAGATTAGAAGATCACCCTTGAGTTTGGAAGTTGATGAATTGCACTCTCTAGCCATGGCTTTGGATAATGAGAAACAATTAGCCAATGGTGCTGTTCATGTACACACACGTTCGCTACATGCTGTTGAACGTGACCCTGAAATGGGTAATTATTTTGCTGGCAAATTCCTAACCAAACAAGCTGAAAATGTACGTAAATTATCTGGCTACGTTAACGATTTGGCTAAAATGATGAATCAACCTGATCCAACATTGGCTGTACATCTATTCGATGAATATTTATTAAAACAATAAATGTGAGAAACAATTATGGAGATCAAAAATTTAGTGATCCAATTCTATTCTATTTTAAGGACAAAAATCCTCAAAATATTATTCAATTATAATTTAATTATTTATTGATAATTTAATAAAATTGAAGATTAAAGTGTAACCGTAAAGAGTTTTTATTAATTTTTATCTTTTTAAAAAACTCTCAGTCGATATCGATGGAAATTTTGAAATATTTTCAATAAATATATTTTTTTTTTGATGACGTATTCGGTTTTTAATATTAATAAAGATCACTAGAGGTTTCAAAATGATTTTTTTTAATGAAATTTCAATCGGTGTTTCCGAAATAAGCTGTCGGTGACTGTCAACAGTTGACCACCATAAGAGTTGGTGATATTTTTTCAAAATTCATCGAAAAATCAAAATAAGAACCTCAGTAGAAATCGTATGTCCCTTGCTTTTCAGGTGTATATGTTTATTCGACTTTAAGTATATTTAACTTTAATTAAAATCTGAATCAAGAGCGATGCGATTTTAATACGACATAAACTTTGAAATGCGCATTTAAGTTCCTTATCTTTTTGTGACAACTGTTATCATCACCTAAACTAAAAATTGCTAACATTTATAAAAATCCCCAATGTTTGGGTATTTACTTATTTCTGATCGAAAATCAACTGAGTCAAACACTTAGCTGCTTAAAGCCGACTTGGGGATATTTCAATTTACTTTACGTGTGGAGTTACGAATTTAAATTTTTTCCTTAAAAAACGAAAGGGTTCCAATTGTTATATTTGAAATCAAAGTTTTAAAGAAAATTTCGAATGAATTCAAAATTTTATAGAAAATTTCGAATGAATTCAAAATTTTATAGAAAATTTCGAATGAATTCAAAATTTTATAGAAAATTTCGAATGAATTCAAAATTTTATAGAAAATTTCGAATGAATTCAAAATTTTATAGAAAATTTCGAATGAATTCAAAATTTTATAGAAAATTTCGAATGAATTCAAAATTATTTAAAAAATTTCGAATGAATTCAAAATTTTATAGAAAATTTCGAATGAATTCAAAATTATTTAAATAATTTCGAATGAATTCAAATTTGATAGAAAATTTCGAATGAATTCAAAATTTTTTAGACAATTTTGAATGAATTCAAATTTTTTTAGAAAATTTCGAATGAATTAAAATTTTTTGGAAAATTGCGAATGAATTCAAAATTTTATAGTAAATTTCGAATTTAATCAAATTTTATAGAAAATTTCGAATGAATTCAAATTTTTTTAGAAAATTTCGAATGAATTCAAATTTTTTTAGAAAATTTCGAATGAATTCAAATTTTTTTAGAAAATTTCGAATGATTTTAGAAAATTTCGAATGAATTCAAAATTTTATAGAAAATTTCGAATGAATTCAAATTTTTATAGAAAATTTCGAATGAATTCAAAATTTTTTAGAAAATTTCGAATGAATTCAAAATTTTTTAGAAAATTTCGAATGAATTCAAATTTTTTTTAGAAAATTCCGAATGAATTCAAAATTTTTTAGAAAATTTCGAATGAATTCAAAATTTTTTAGAAAATTGCGAATGAATTCAAAATTTTATAGTAAATTTCGAATGAATTCAAATTTTTTTTAGAAAATTCCGAATGAATTCAAAATTTTTTAGAAAATTTCGAATGAATTCAAAATTTTTTAGACAATTTTGAATGAATTCAAAATTTTTTAGAAAATTTCGAATGAATTAAATTTTTTTAGAAAATTGCGAATGAATTCAAAATTTTATAGTAAATTTCGAATGAATTCAAATTTTTTTTAGAAAATTCCGAATGAATTCAAAATTTTTTAGAAAATTTCGAATGAATTCAAAATTTTTTAGAAAATTTCGAATGAATTCAAAATTTTTTAGAAAATTTCGAATGAATTCAAAATTTTTTAGAAAATTTCGAATGAATTCAAAATTTTTTAGAAAATTTCGAATGAATTCAAAATTTTTTAGAAAATTTCGAATGAATTCAAAATTTTTTAGAAAATTTCGAATGAATTCAAAATTCGAATGAATTCAAAATTCTATAGAAAATTGATTTATTTTCAAATAATTTTTAGAATTCATAATCATAATGAATTGAAAGTTTTATGTTTTTTTATTTCAGAAAATAAATTATTTATTGTTGTGAGTGAACTCTGATCGCATCCATTAATATCAATAACATATGATTTGTTTTAATTATTAACACTAATTTATCTCTTTTGCTTACTTCTCTTGACTCTCTTTTAATGTTTTTGTTATTTTTTCTTTTGTCAAATTATTTTATTGTGATTTCTCTTTATTGGGAGAGAGAGAGAGAAGGTTGTTTACATTTTTCTTTTTGTTTTTGTTTTCATAAATTTCGTTGCTATTTTTATTGTGTCTATTTTATTTGTTGTTATTGTTCTTGTATTTTCTAGATTTAGCAATTAATTACGTCGTAATTTGTTGTTATTTACTCATAATGTTGTTTTTTATCATTATCAATGACGAAATATTTGGATTATGTGTGTAAAAAAAGAAGAATTAAAAAAATCATATAAACAAAAGATTTTCGTTAAATTTCAAGAACGTTCTTTGACACCAGCAGTACGAGTAGTAAATAGTAAAATGTGAAGAACTTTCCCTATAGTTAAGATATTTTTAAGCCCTGATCAACCCAAACCACTCTTACGTGCCGTGGAAAGTCTATGGAGTCAATAGCCATAACAGATATTAGATGTTTAAGAGCTGATTTGGAAGAGTACAAAATGTTTGTAAAAAAAAACTAAATTTTACTAGAGAAAGAATAGTTTGGCTTGAATATTTAGCAAAGTTATAAACCATAATGCATGATCTAAAAAATCATTATAACTTGAAATTTCTTTGCATATTTAGTTTTATATTAAGGATAACTTGAAGATGATTCCAGATTTGCGTTTTGAAAACCAAACCAACCAATTTTGGTTAGGCCTTTTGAGTAGATCTTTGACCCAGTTCATCCAAATTTGCTTAATACGCATATTAACATTTCTTAATTAAGCAATAAAAAATTATAAAGTTCAGAACAAAAAAAATGGTTTTTTCAGTGCATTAATGTTGCCACTTATTTGAAATAATCACTAAAACCTATATTTAAAACGTTTCATACTAAGATTATTATTGCAGGTAGCAATTTTTTAGATTTTAATAGGGTATCCGCCGCCTACTATGCCCCGGACCACACAAGCACTTGAACTCCTCCAGATCAACTTCAACCTCACCTTCATTCATTGACATTCATTAATTTATCTCTCGCGGTTCAAAAGTTACATAAATATTTCCAAAAATTCGTTTTGGACACTGTGAGTCATTGTAAGGACCAGGCGTCAAAAAACTTTTTTTGCCATACATATGCAGCAATATATTAAGGATAATTAAAAAAATGAACATCAATAAATAATAGTTTTTATCGTGTGTAAACGTTGCCATCTCTCTTGAAAAAATTCCAACTTAGATTAGTATATTTTGCTCCACAGATTCATGCATTAATTCCATTAATATTTTTTAGAATTTTAGAACTTATATTAGGGGTGCTAATTTCACTAATTCTAAAAGAACCAGGGTTAAAATGGTATTTCGTCTTTTATATCTCTAAAACTATTAAAGTGTATTTTTTATAAAGATGAATTAGGATCAACATGAATATTTGGAGAATTTTAAAAATATCAACATACCTGAGGTGGCCAACTTGGAAATCGAGTCGAAATGACTTCAATTCTCATCAAGTGAAATTTAAAGAAATTTAGATAATTATTAAAAAATCGTTTTAGACACACTGTGCATGTCCGACGACTATTTTAAGAGAAATCAGGGCTGAATTAATATCGCCTTAAAAAATAAGTATAAACATATTTTTTTAGAACCCAGTCGATAGGATCATAGAAAATACACATAGTAATTACAAAAGCGTCTTAAAGAGCAGATTATAGTTATAACATTGTACTCTTTCTGCGCTGAAGTGTATGCAAAAATAATCCTTAATAAAACTAATTATTAAGTACCATCTCTAACCCTTATTTAGTGAAAAAAATATTTTTCTATTAAATTTCATATATTTTATCTGCTCTCTCTTTCTCATATGTTTGAGAATTTGTTATGGTAATTAAGGAAATGTGTGCCCTTCCTTTTGGTCTTTGGAATATGTTTTATTGGATAAGAAAATCTTTTTGGAATTAAATTTATAGTAAAATTGACATTATAAAGGAGAACATAATATTTAAATACATTCCAACATATGAAGGTGTATCCAAATCCAAATAATGTTAATAATTATTTTTGTAATTATTTCATAGATATTTCGAGAAATCTAAATAAAGAATCATAATTAAAGTACCATAAGAAGAGATTCATTTAATTGTAATCAGTTGTATGAAGGGGAAGAAATCATTGTAACGCAATTGAGAAAAGAGGACAAGGAATTTGAAATTATTAACCAGAAACGGCCAAGTTTTTTTTTTTTGCAAGAGTTATTTTCAAATAGACCGAACCGGAGGAGTTTCATTTTGGTTATTATATTTGAAAATCAAAAATTTCTGATAGGTACGATCGTTTAGTGAAATTCAGAATTCCATTTGCATATGAACAAATCTTATAAAATTCGGATAAAAAGGAATTTTATAAAATGTCGTATTTTATGGAGAATATTTTGGACAAACGCGATTTTATAGAAAATTTCGGATACATTTTTTTTAAATTTCGTATAAAAAATAATTTTATGAACGAATATAATCAAATTTTATAAAAATTTCGAATGAAATCAAATTTTATAGAAATTTTCGAATGAAATCAAATTTTATAGAAAATTTCGAATGAAATCAAATTTAATAGAAAATTTCGAATGAAATTAAATTTTATAGAAAAAATCGAATGAAATCAAATTTTATAGAAATTTTTGAATGAAATTAAATTTTATAGAAAATTTCAAATGAATTAAAATTTTATAAAAAAATTTAAATAAATTCAAATTTTATAAAAAAAATTAAATGAATTCAAATTTTATAGAAAATTTCGAATTAAATCAAATCATATTCGAATGAAATCAAAGTTTTTAGAAGATTTCTTATGAATTAAAAATTTTATAGAAAATTCATTTAAGAGAAACATTTTCCGAATTTACGAATACATTTTTATGAAATTCGGACAAATGTTGTTGTCTAAAGGAATAAATTGTTATAGAATTTGTTTGTTTGGAGGAAAATAAAGTAAAATTGATTAAGAAATCTATATAGTTTATATATACAGTTAAAATCCACTTACGTAGTTAGTTTTTTGTGACACAGTACAAAAAATTATTATTTTGCTTTCAATACCACTTATTATGAAATGAAGTATTCATGAAGGGCCTCTTAAGGCACAACCCAGACTATCAAACAAGTGTTGATAAATAATAATCACAATAACAATTAAATAACAAACAGAAAATATGAAATAATAAAATTTATTAAAAAATAAATAAATATTAATGCACACATGAGTACAAAAATAAGCATTACCAGAACAATGACTATTAAACAAATGAACTGTCCCTCTGGTATTATATGCCGCACAAATAGAGATGCAGGCCATACAAAAGTAAAGACTACTATTAAGGTAGATAAGACAAATGGATGGGTTAATGAATCCTAAAAGGCAGCTGCTGATACAAGTAGAAATTAAAGAATACTCTTATGTGTTTGTGTGTGTCCAGGGGAGGGGAGGTCATAATATTATAATCCACTTAATATTAATTGATATACTTAAAACATGTCCTGTTTCCCATAACACAGATACGAGAAGAGACCAATAATAATAATAATAAAAGCATAAAATCCTTTTTGATAACATAAGCATTTAAGCTTATGTGTATGTGTGTGTATGTATGCAAGTGTGTATGTGAATGTGGTTCAGTCTGTAAAATTGGTTAAAACATATTTTTATTAACCATACAAGAACATTGTCTGACTCAGTACCCTGAAGAAGGGGGGAAGGATGGAATATTGTTTTTTGCCTTTAAATACCATAATTAAGTTCAGGGTCATAAATGTGGTCATTCATGTTTCGTTTGTTAGAAATAACAGTAAAAAATCCTTTTAACAAATATTCCAAAGAAAAAAATCACTGTCATTAATGTGGTCTCATGTGTTGCTTTCAACTTCATAAATTGTCTCTAATTCTAGTTCATTTCTTCATAACTATTGAGAGTTTTTGCTTTGCAATAAAACCACAAAAGGTGTTTTTACCTAGAAATTATATCCTTTTTCGTCTTCTATACGGTTTCTTAATTTAATGTTCCTTGAACTTTATTTTCTGTAAGAAACATAAATTTTTGGTTTTGAAATTAACCAATAATAAAAAGGAGTTAAATTAATGTTACTACGATTTCCACAAAAAGGAGGAGGACGAAGTGGAAATATGAGTTTAGCATGTTTAAACTCTATTTGAAAAGGTTTGCAATAAAAATTAATTTATGCATTTTAATAACAATAAAAGCAATTAAAAATTTCCTTTTTTGGTAAAATCATAATATTTATATGAGTTTACGAATTAAATGCTCTTTTGTGTGAAGAAAAACTATTTCGAAAATATGAGTAAGAAAACTAAATTTAATAAATATTTTTGAGAAACAGATGTTACCAAGTCTAGAAAAAAAGGGTTAAATTTTAGTAAGAATTTAGTTTTTAAACTGAAAACTGTAATCAGATGAAAAAGAAAGATTTGCAAACTTTAAAAAAATTGAATTTTGTATAGCTAGACATTGTGGACAGCTTTCCATTCAATAAGTTATTGTTCCACCAAAAAATATAATTTAACCTTTTTCGAATTTTTGCCTTGTCTCAGATATCGGTCTATAACTTCATTGTTTGTCGATAAATTCAAATATCAAAATGATTAGAATGAATTTGAATGTGTAAAATTTCAATGAATTCCTATTATTAGTCTGGATTTGAAATCGTTTTCAATAGAAATATACTATTAAATCGGTTCGGATTATACTAAGATCCAAGAATTCATAACTCGTGATAAATGAAGTTATTAAAATTTAAAAAAGAAGTGTCAACTACCAAAATAATGGGATCATTTTTAACGAGTACTTAAACGATTTTAATTGAGACCGACAAAAACTCTAAGAAATAAAAATTTTATAAAAAATAATTATTTTTACTAAGAATTCAAAATTTTTGCCAAAAATTTAATTTTTCACAAAAATAATACAATTTTTAATTTCTAAAAAAAAAAAATTATTTTCATTTAAACTTTCAATTTTCACATAAGAAATTAAATCTTCACTAAAATTTAATTTTTACTTAAAAATATCTTATATATATTTTGCAAAAAATATTATATTTTATTAAAAATACAATTTTCATAAAAAATTTTTAAAAATTAAAATGTTTGGTAAAAATAATTTATTTTTCAATAAAAATTATTTTTTAATTAAAAATTATATTTTTCTCAAAAAAAAAAAAAAAAAAAAAAAAAAAACTTTTTGAATAAAAAACTGCATGTTTCACTAAAAATTAAAATTTTAATTTAAAATTCCAATTTTCACAAAAAAATTCACTTGTAGCTATCCAGATCTAAGACTGCGAAGAATTTGTGTGCAGCAAGGCGCACCGGGTAAAAGCTTGTTTAGATTTTAAAATACAACTTAACAGTAAAAAATTAATTTATTGCTGAAATTTAAATTTTTTATAAAAAATAAAAAAGTTGATTTAAAATTGTAATTTCTTAAAGATTCGAATTTTTATTAAAAATTTATTTTTCAGAAAGTTTTTCTAAAAGCTATATTTACGTTGATAACTCGATTTTCGACTAAAAGCTTGGTCTATTAATGAAATAAATATTTAAAACTTTATAAAAAACGAAATCTAGTGAAAATAACTGAAATGTGAGATTTTTGCGTTGTTTTAATAAAATATTATTAGGATATGAAAACGTTTGACATTGTCTAAAATCAACTATGTTCAACGTTGATTTTACTGTGTAGGAAATGTGAAAACATCCGCCTCTTTGTTCTACAACAAAAAATCAACGTAATATTAATATTAATATAAATATTAATATTAATTAAAATATAAATAATTTAACTTGTTTAAGTAAGGATTTTATTATATAGACAATAAATGATTATTTAACATTCTTGAATTTTCACTACATGAAATTTTAGTACTTAAAAGTGATTTTAAAAATATATCGTTGTAAAATTTTATATATTGATATCGAAAGATGCTAAAAAGTACAATATTATTTCGCCACAAACGTTAAAATGTTCAATTAGAACTAAATGAAATCAATCCTAAATCAACTACGTTCAACGTTGATTTTGCTTCATACTTTTTTCTGTGTGTACGAAAACACTGAAGAATCGATGATATAATTTCGTCATCGTGTGTAACAATTGAACAGTTCTTGTGATATGAATTTTTTTTTTGAACAATTAAATTTACATGTTTAAAGACTTAATTGACTGAAACCTAATGAGTCGTCGTCAATACTTTTAGATTTTTTTTAAATCGGTCTTTTCAAAACAAATGTTTGCAATTCTCCATAAATTTGTATTGATAAGAAATTTTTTATTATCGCTAATAACAAAAATTTCGTAATCAGAAAACATTCACTTTATATAAACAGATGAGTTCATGTTTTTGTACATTAAAGAATAAAATTTTACTGGTTTTGAAATGAAGCATATTCCAATAAGAATATTGTGCATTGATCGAAAGGAATAACAGGATGTGTGTATGTAGGTATGCATATATGTATGTACCTCCCATACAAAGCAAATAATGATTATCGAATATCTAAAGAATTATTATAGTTTGAGAGTTTTCAAATTTGCTACTTTCTCAAGAACTCTTTTACTGGACAAAACGTAGGATGGATGGAACCAGGGGGAGGGATACACCCTATGCAAAGCAAATATTGATAAGTTGCAATTTTTTATGAAGTAAAAGTTTATTTTTTGACATCGTCTTTAATTGTTGTTCGGGTCCATTCATAATTACCACTTGCTTGACAAAAACATAACTTAATTACAAGAAAATTCCCCAAATTTATAAGGAAATAACGCTCCAACAGATGAAATAATTTCATTTAAAATTTGGAGACTTTTTCACATTGAAATTAAAGTTACATCGTGACGCCGATTTCTTCTTAATGTTACATTCAATATGTTAAATCAATAATTCTTTAATTTACTGGTGTAGGGTATAAATATATGTAGCGTATTGTTTTGTGTTTTCAACAACTATTGAAACGAAATAAACTTGAACCGTGTGCATTATTTTGCTTCAGATTGATAAGGGATAATAAGTATTTGACTATATGTTAATGGCGTTTATTTCTAAAAGTAATTATAAGCAAATTAATTACACACTAAGAAAATTATTTTATTTAAGAAATTGGTCTTGGAGTTCCCTAGAATTTTTAAAAATAAAATGGAAATAACAAAATCTTTGGCTTTTTGTATTAAAAACAATCAAAATGTCTGTCTCAATTACGAAGTTATTTCCTCTTAATTTCAGATGTCTGAAAGCCCTAATTAAGTAGTAACATCGCCATTACTGCAATAACAATATGGAGTAAAATTTAATAAATCGTGTGAAATATGAATCATAAGTGTTTTTCTCGTTAGAAAAAGAAATTTAAACGTTTCTATAGATAATTTTATTAATAAAAAAATAAATAATCTTCAAAAATTAAACTTAAAATAAATAAAAAGCTTCAATAAAAAGTACTTATCTCATGTGAAAGTAATTAAATGGACACTACAATCATACAAATTAAATAAACTAGACGAATTGCACTCCAAATAATATTAAATAATATTTAAATTCAGAATTACATTACAGTGAAGCAGAATTTAAAAAAATATTTGTAAATTTTTTAGCTTAAAAAGTTTTGAAAGCCTTTTGAGAAATAGAAACTTTAGGGCTTTTTATTTATTTATTTATTTATTTATTTATTTATTTATTTATTTATTTATTTTTTCTTTTTCATTAAATTTTAATGATTTTAATAATCTCTCGATGTTCTTTTTATTCTCTAATTTTTTTTTATTTAAAAAAGTTATACTTGTTCCACAACACACACATATTGTTGACCATAATATGGTTCTGGGACAACATATTGGAAACATTTATTTACCTTAAAAATCTAATTCCGTGTTAGAAGATCTGATCCGGCTTTGAGATAAAGAATTAATCAACCTTATTTGCAGTACGCTGAACTAATGCGTATTTCAATTAGGGGAGTTTTGCATTGATTAAAATAATTGGCAGTGGGAAGTAGCAATTTTAATTTTAATACTCGAAAATTATGAATTTTGGTACCTTCTGGCAGAAAAAAGTACCTTATTAATATTCATCTAAAACAACTACTTTTAAACTAATATGGAATTTATTTTGAGGCAGATAACATAAGTCATTATTCATATTCATATTATTTTCTTTATTTTCCTTTTATTATCAAGATTTTTCTTTTGAACTACATGTTCTTAAATCCCAACGAAATAAAATAGAATACAGTGTTGAAAATCCTTATATGTTATTAATCATATGAAAGCCATTTTTCTCTGAACTTAAATAAATGTGGATTCTATGGGCCAAAATACAAAAAATACGGATAAGCAATTTGAAATTCTACATGGCTGAAAGCTTCTGAAAGCAGGTTCTCTACTTAGACGAGTTTAAATTTCATATTTTTCGGACTGATGGACATCCTAGAGTATAAAGAAAGGTAAGCACTGAATACAAAAAAACTCAGGAGTAATGGTCTAAGGCTGCATGTCCCCTGTAGAGGACTGTAATCTTTATTGATAGAACAATTGATTAAAAACATATTTCTTAATATTTTTAAATAAGTTAAATGTACTACAGTTATTTACATTTCAGCACGATAATGATTCAGCTAACGATGTATAGTGGTCCCAAAATGCCTTTTTGGAAATAATCCTAAATTTTTGCAACTATTAAGAAACTGGGCGCAGGTCTAAAAATACTTTAAAACTTTACTTTGGTCTATAAATACTGAAATTTATGCCAAGTTTTTGTTTGCCAGACTTGACATCCTATGACTATAATAAACAAGTCCTTGACTATTACAAGTCGGAGTTAATTCGGAGTCGGAGAACTACAATAAAAACGTTAGTGGAAGGGTTTTCGAAAATGGTTCAAAATTGTATCACTAGTAATTAAAACTCATACCTTATGTTTTACTTTATATATGTTTATTTGTGAATTTAATTTAAATAATAGAAGTCTTTTAAAATATTTTTAATTAACGAAATAAAAAGTAATAAAAAGGGTAAACATTGTACAGCCCTTAAAGCTTAAAAATCATTTTAAAATATTTATCTATGCAACAGTTAATGCACTACAGTGGTGGCATAAACTTCACCTGAAAGGACACTAAATATTAAACATTTTCCTAAATTATTTATAAAAATATGAGTATGAGTGAATATGGAGATGGTGTTTTTTGTTTGAAATTAGATTTTATATACCGACAAAAACAACAACAAAATAGTCTAGTACAGTTGTGTACAGTCAGTCAGCCTGTTGTCATAAAGATAAAAGTTAAAAGAATGAAGTAAAAAAGTTTGTGCAATTTCCGCATGACCAAGAATTGACCAAATATCACAAATTCAAATACATTTGCAAAATTTTAAAACTAAAAGAAAAAATATGCAAATTTTTTTCTTTCATTTAACAATAAAGGGGTTGTTATACCCTCCACCACCACAAGTGTTGAAGAGGGCATATTAACTTTGTCATACCGTGTGTAATGCTCATTATGTATATATTCTTACATCAAATTAAAATCTGAGTCGATTTAGCTTTAGCCTGAGTATTTGTTATAGTCTTGAGATGTATCCTATATAGTATAGTCGAAATAAAGTCAGAGCCAAAAATATAACTAATTTTATGACTCATAAAGTGTTCCGAAAAACTTTTTTAATACGTCTGTGAATGTTAGTGTGTATGTGTGTGTATGCACTAAACATAACGTCTTTAGTTCATACGCATTTGTGGTGGAGGGCATTGAAGATTCGGCATAGCCGAATATAACATTCCTACTTGTTTTTGTTTTTTAAGGTTTAAACTTAACAAGTGACCAATATTTGGGATTTTGAAGAGTTTTTGTTTGTTCTCGAAAAATTTGCAACTGATGTGCTGAATTTTAAATTTTGAAATGCAATTGAAGTTTTTTTCTATATTTTTTAACTTTGAAACTTGTTGTTTGCTTATTGACCTTGAAAAGCGGCTTATCTAGGCAAAAGAACTGAAAACACAGCAGGAAATTAAATTGAAAACCTCCCTGTTTTATAAAGATTTAAATTTCTATGTATTTTGCATGCCACTCAAGTCCTTTAAAATAAAATCCATTTGGCAAATAAATGTCAAAGGCAACAAGAACAACAACAACACCCCTCTTTTAATTTAGCAAATTCGTTATATTTGCAAATATCATATTTATCCCTTTTTCTGGTTACCAAACCGCTTTGCTACCATTCCATTTCCGTAAATCGCATAATTTTAAAAACAAATGTTTAGATTTTTATTCTCCCTAAACTCTTTCCTGATTCGCTTTAAATACGTTAAATTTGTGCTCTAAATCTAAATTTCTATTTATGAGTTTTTAAGGTTTTAAAAAGATTTATTTCGAGATTATTTTTTGTTTTTGTTTTGTGTCTTTTTTCAACAATTATTTTTATCCATTAAGCCTATTTTATTTTAAGCGATTTATATCATAAATTTTGATAAATTTATGTACAAATGTATTTATTTGTATTTATCTCTTCTATTGATTGATTGACTCATGCCACAATTCTCAATTGTTCTATATTTTATTTTGATATTGATTTCAATATTCAATGTTCTTTGTTGTAAATTTGAAATAGAAAAAATTAGAACTAAATTTACATATTTTTATTGATTATTGATTACGATATTCAGATGCGATTATATGTTTTTGTCGTTATTTAAAGTTAATTTTAAAAACATTATTTATTGAAGCATATGGATGAATTTGTTAGTAAATTGAGATAAGATCAAAGTTATTTCAAGAACATTATTGTTTAATAATATAATCAATAATATTGAATTAATGGATGCATCAAAAAGTCAGAATGTAAGAGTCTGTTATGACCGACTATAAAATCGTCATTGGCGCAATAAAAATATATAATTTCTGATAATCGTAATATTTGAATATAGAATATATAAATAAAGTTATTATCACAATATGGAACGAATCTCGTAAAATTGGGTATAATATTTTTGAATTATGTGAATTTGATCTGCAATTTAAACTGATTTGGGAAAGAAGATTTGTATGGGAGTTACATGCAACCGATCTTTTTGAAATTTCTCATGAATATTAGGATAAATAAAAAAAATTATTATTGCTAAATTTAGTTAACATATATTACCTAACCTATTTTCAACTAAAAAATACACAGGTGAAAGGCATATTAATTATATCATAGGGATTTCCGATGTCTTCTCAGTGAATGATGAAGGAAAAAATTTTAATACAAAATTGAACTTTTCTATTTCCTTAAAAAAATTAATTAATTGTTATTAACCTGAATTTAAATCTGAACTGGAATCTTAAATAGAGTCTGAATCAGAATCAGTACTTCTGATCTTATATCGTAACTAGAACAAGACAGACTCCACAGATTCTGAAAAATAATCGAACTTCAATTTGAAACAGAAACAGTACCTCTGAACTTAAATCGAAAGTAGAATCTGAAAAATAATCTGAAATATAATTAAAACTAGAATCTAGAACTACATTCTGTACTACAGTCTGCTACATAATATTATCTAAAATCTGAATTAGAAATAGTGCTTCTGAACTTGAATCCAAAGAACAATCTTAACTAAAATCTGATTAAAAATTTTAACTGCAATCTGAACAATAATTTGAATCAGTATCTAAAAGTATGATCCTTAAAAAAGGGATAATTTTTATGCTTATGGATTTTGAGTTAATTATTTTTGAAATTAATTGACTTTTATCTTTACTCAAACCCAAGATAAGCGATTTTTAATTTTAAAATTGCAAAAAATTAATTTTTTTTTGCGAAAATTTTAGTTTCAGAAAAGTTCATTTAAAACAAATTTTTTTCTTAAATGAAATAAAAGGGGTTTGGGATTTTTCTTTCTATTTTTGGGAATACGAGAAAATCCTTTTAGTGAAAAAAAACACCTGATCAAAAGTTACAGATTTATTAAAAAAATCAATTCTACTCCGGATAGTGAGGTGTACACTAGGGAGTGTCAAAAAAAAACAGTTGTGACAGTCAACCTCAAGAATGAAAGAATACTTAATGCTGTTCTTTGATGATTTTTACATCTGACAGCAATTTCTAGTATACTTCCCCATTTAGGTGCTCATTTAATAGGATGAAAATTATTTAAATCCGCGTTCATAAGTTTTCCACTAAGAATCGAAAACTTGCAGCAACTTTTTCTTCAGAATTTTGCCGCAAAATTTTTTGTGTCCTTTGCCTTTGGCGTCTACTAAATACTGAATTATAATGACAGATGTTTACCGTTCAAAATACAAATACGCCATTTTTAAAATATATTCCCAATATTACTTTCAACTTAGTAAAAATCTATTGCTGGAAACCTTTTTTTTAAATAAGTCCAAAATTTAATGCAAAATGCTCTTGTTATGATGATAAAACTACAAATCAGCAACTTTTATTTTTCTTTTACATAAAACCAACAACAAATAAATTAAAAACCAATAAATCATAATTTGGTAAATAAAATTAGTCTGGAAAAATATTACTTAATATCGTTAGAGTTCTCCTTTTCACTTCTTGTTTAAAAAATAATAAAAAATAACAAACAAAACTTCCTTTCACATAAAGAAAAACTTTATTGAAAATTCATTAGAGTCCATAGTAAAAGTTTCCAACATATGTGACTATTGCTGCATCCGACTCTTAGCAAACTCAGCAGTTTGAGTAAAAACTATTGTTGTTAAAAAGTCATCAACGATAGAAAATTTCCAATGAGTAGAACCCACAGAGTTTGAGTAGTTTTTTGGGGAAAATATTGTGGTTTAAAACTACCGGGTATTTAAGGTTTTGTAAGAACCAAAAAAGAGTTGTTTTCACCCGTTGTTATTTCATTATGGGTGAAAGTGTTCAATTGTAATTTTCAAATAAATTATTTTTATTAAAATCTAGAGGACCAGGAGCAATAGAGAAGTTAGCATTTTATGTTTGGAAGCGAGACCCCATAGATCTTACTGGAACGAAAATATGAGTTCAAAAATTAGATAAACGTGTTAAGTTTCTCCTTTTGAGACATCTTCATTTCTGTTCTTGTCAAAGTTTTGAAGTAACAATCTTTATCATTTAAATATTCACTGCTCCGCGTTATTTAAAAATTGTATAAAAATTTAATCAAACGATCTATTTAAAAAATATACGAGTCTATCCCACTGTGCATTACGAATAATATGAAAAATATCTGCAAATGAAATTTTGTTTTAAAATTGGAATTTATTGTATAAATACTTTTTGCCTTTTTTTCAAGTTTGTTTTAAATCAAACTTTAATTAGTTCTATAATAGTTTTTTTAAAGAAATATTTAAAACTAATCGAAAACCACAACTGGACTCAATGACTAATAAAAATTTCCCTTTTCTGCTGCTGAAAAGTACTTTTTCTATAAAATTATTTCAAATCGCATAAAATAAAACCACAATTATTATTATTGATGCGGTTTAAGTTTAAAATGGAGTAAAAATAACAGAATTTTCATTACAATTTCAAGTAACAGAATTTGAAATGAGAAGGGGACTGTACCGGTTTTTAAATATCTATCATCTATAATACTATATATGTCCATATTGTTAGGGATTTATTCATCTGTAAAAGAATTATATGAAGTGAGATTGAAAAATTGCAAAGAAACATAAACGAAACCTCTAAATTAATGGTTCTCAGATAGAGGTCCGCGACTAGCAGGGGTCCGAAACAAGATTTTAGAGGATCTGCGAATAAGTTTAAAAACTTGTTTCATTTTTCTGATCTTTTAGCTCAATTCAAAATTTATATTATAAAAATGTTACATTTTTCTCGTTGTCATATGGTGTTTTTTATACCCTCCACCACAAGTGATGAAGAGGGTATATTAACTTTGTCAACTCATTTGTAACGTTTAGAAGGAATCATCTCATGCCCCATGGTGTGTAAATATTCATGCATCAAATCAAAGTCTGAATCAATTTATCTTTGAAGTTGGTTCGGTAAATTTTCGTTTATTTTAAAAATGGAGGTCTGCTTTTCTACAACAGTGTTACAAGGAGTCCGCGAATTTGATTAAAATTGTTATTACTTTACCAAAAAATATATGTTTGTAGTTTTGAACTCTGGTGCTTTCTGATACTGTGCTCGAACAGGCCTTCGTTTAGTATCTACTACATTTTTAAATACCTTTTTGCGCTCTTTAATTCTTTTTTAACAAGTGACCGCTTTTTGTACAAACACCACAATATTCTTATTGCACCACTCAAGGGCTTATTTACCATAGTGACGGGATGCCAATTCAGGCTAAAAGCAAGTTTAGCCTGAATTACTTCTTTATTTATAAATAAAGAAGTAAATTTCTTTATTTATAAAGCCTGTTGTAACAAATAATGGACTTTATTTGCCGCAAGTACATATTGCTTGTCATATTAAGAACTTTTTAGGAAATTTCGGCAGCTTTAGAGTCCTAAGTTTCATCATTCATAATGCAGCAAGAAATATTTCTAAGAGTTTAATTTCCGTGCACTGTTTTTGGCTTCTTAACTTGTAGCATCGATTCTGTAAGGAACTATTAGAGCCTTGCTTTGCTATTAAACCTGCATGCGTTTTTACTTTTCGTATTAAATAATCCCAGAACTGAGCTAACCGGGCTGCTTTTCTACCGGATGTGTTGGAAGCTCTTTTGAAAATGTTTTATATTTTTTTGAGCTCTAGAAACATCATCTTTTCTATCAAGAGACAAATTCTCCCGGTTGGTAACAGATTGATGTCAAACCTATAATTTTTGGTCAACTTTTTCTAGGAACAAGTTGGGTTGAATGTTGAAAATATTTATTAAAATATTAAAAGAGTGAGATAATACATGTGTTAAAAGTTTTAATGAAAAACCTTCTTTTGTGGTACTATGAAAATTTCTGAAATATCCCAGCATTCTTATCTGAAACTCTTTGGAAATTTTTCAGAATTAATAAACAAAAATTTTGCAACCAAAAATTAAAAGATTTTCGCACCATGAATTATTTTATTTTTGGAAGGATCAATTTTATATGTTTTTAAATTCTTAATCATTTATGGACGTACTTCCTCACTCATTTTGATCAACAAATCAAAATGATTGTTATCAAAAACAGAATTATTTTTGAGGATAACAACATCAGATAAAAAAATATAACAAGTAACAATGCTTAAATCGGCTCTGCCGAATCTTCAATACCACCTACCACAAATACCTGAGAAATTAATATATTATGGTTCGTACATGTACAGTCATAAACGCATACAATATCTCTTAACGCACTGAACCGATTTTGTTGGTTTCAAATAGTACACTTATCAGGACAATGACAAATACTCAGGTCAAATTTCATTGAGTTCTGTCAATTATTGTGGATGTGAGCGTGCCAACAACAGGCAGACAGACGGACATAGCTAAATCGACAAAGATTTTGATTTGGTGCAAGAATATATATGTACATAATGGGGTCTGAGATGATTTCTTCTAAGCGTTACATATGGAATGATAAAGTTAATATATCCACTTTTTGTGGTGGTTCAGGGTTAAAAAAAAGGCGGTCAAAACAAACCATGAAAAGTATATGACTTTAATGTATTTATGTTTTCCTGATTAGAGTAATGGATCAAATTCTACATACTTCAATAATCACTCAAATTAAATTACAACTATATTAAGATAAATAGTTCAATGACTTAAAATACATTTTCCAAATGTATTTTAATCATAAGAATATCAATGAATTATTTTCCATTCGGAGTATTCAACATAAAGTTAGGAAAACTTTATTAAAGTTCCTTTGAAAAAGTCACTTCTTATCAAGTTCGTTAGTTGTAATTTTTTTAAAAAGATTAAAGTGACAAACTCATTAGAAATAAACAAATTTATTAAATATTTATCATTTAATCAATTAACATTTAACAGTTAACTTATAGTTCTCCTTTAAGGATTTCATATAAATTTATGTGTGTAGTTGCAAATAAGCAACATTAATGTCTGTAAGTAAATGTTACTCTAATTGCAAAAAAGCGAAATCCTTTTTTATATGTTTCTAGTTCTTTGAACAGAATTTCAAGTTATTAAGGGTCGTTCGGTCTGTTAGTAATTTTAATCACAATTCTTGCAAGACATACAAATAATCAGGAGTTCGTACGGGTCGTTAATCATCAAAGTCATGAATTGCAATTAATTCTGGTGTATATGAGTTTTATTATCGTTTGAAAGGGATTTACTATTGTGGCAAAGAAATTGAAAATGAACATAAATACAAGAAGAGAAACGTGAAATAAGTCTTAAAATAAAAATAGATGTTGTCCAGCAGTGAAAATCTCACAAGCGATGTTATTCAAGATTTGTGTATTATCGCCAATTTTTTTTTCAGATCAGGTATCAGGAGTTAATTTTTAATACCCTACACCATAATATGGGATATTATATTTTGTGCATAACTTAAATTAGATGGCCGCTCGTCTGTCCTTATAACGTTGAGAATACTGGCCAGAGAATGAATACAAATTAGATACGGAGAATTTCTTTGCGCCAATACAACTGAACCTGTGATTTAAAATTTTAAATTCTAAAAACGTTACCAGATTATTATTAACAAATTGAGATTCCGAAAACTGCATACTGTCTAAAATTAAGGCTTTGGAATTTTAGAACATATATGCTAAAGTTTATAATTTAAGTATAAAAGGGTCAAATGCGAGTGGATCAGAACCTAGTCTTATTTTCGTATATAAAGTTTTATTTAGAATTTCCTATGTAAAAAAACCTTTCAGAAAATATTAATTTCATAAATGTTAAGAAAAAATTTATTATACATAAAAATGAGTGTAGACCCGTTTTCGGACAAAAACTCAAGAAATCGTAATTATTTAGTTTTAAAATGAAAATTGTTTTTATTTGAGATATTGATCTCAATCTTTTTTATTTGATTTAATAAAAATTAAAATTGGGAAAGAAACTGACTCAAGTCTTTGCGAAATGTTTGTTCATTTAAATTCAAATGTATATAACTCGAAAACTATAAGAGATTTTTAATTCATGTAACATATATGTTTTTAAAGGTCTCTTCAAGGGCTATAAGAAGGAAAAATTTTTACTAAAATTTATTTGAAATTGAATGAGAAAAGAAAATTTGGCACGTGATTCTAAAATTTAATGTCCGAGATTCCCTACTCTGTTCCGTATAACCCCAAGGGTGACATATTCCAAAAGTCATAATGCTATATTCTTCTGCTATTAATATGTTAAATTGCAAGTCCATTTATTTATTAAGTACTTTTTTCTTAAAAATCGATTTTGCATTATCGTGTATAACATCAACACCACCGATTTTTTGGTTGTAATTTTGTTACTTCTGAAATGTTGGAAAATTGACATAATTAGAATTAAGGCATTTTCAAGTTGATCTGGAGGAGTACAAATTCTTCGTCAGCGACGTTGTCGATGAATCACCAAATTTGGACACCTCACTCATGTCAATTTTTTAAAAATTGACCAAAAATTAATTTATGTCCTAAATTTTAAAATTTATAATTTGTCTACAAAAATCTGATGTAATAACTATATAAATATATGAATCCATTAAGAAGTTATATTATTCTAAAGGTGGACCTTGAAAAAAAAAATTTTGAGAATTTTTTCCAAAAAGTGGCAACATTTATTAACTGATGAAACCAATTTTTTGTTCTGAATTCTATAACTTTTTGTCTTATAAACTTACAAGAATGCCAGTAAACGTAACCCGGAAGCTTTGTAAACAAGCGCTATCTACAATTTAAAAATTTAAAAATATTTTTTTCAGCTCTCAAATCGCAAAATTTAAAAACATCATTAAATTATCCTTAAATTAAATAAGATACTCAACGAAAAATGTATTTTTCCGGACTGCCTTTAAAATGACAGGGTGATAATTTCAGTGAAAAGGGTCGAATTTTTTAACATGATTTATGTGAATTTGATTTGGGAACTTCTCTGATTAAT
>PYHX02000467.1:96908956-97208956 GCA_004302925.2 Cochliomyia hominivorax | reverse complement strand
TTAATTATTCGAATACGGACTTTTATGGTCACTCATTGTAATCAGATTAACAATATATTGATCTGTATTATAACTTATAATGCTTTACAAGCGAGAATATTAAAAAACTATATTTTTAAAATTTTTATCTCCATTAAAAAGAAAATCTGAACCGATATGTAAAAACTGAAAATAAATAGAGTTTCATAAGCTGCTTTTTATAGCACTTATTTCCAAAATTAGCTTTGTCCAGAAATGGAGTTGTTTTTTTATTATTATTATTTTTCTATTGATTTGTAAATAAATTTAAATTTTTTATCTGAAAAATACTCCCTTAAACCACTGTTCTTTAACTTCAATTCGGATCATTAAAAATGTTAGTTTCTTGATTTTAATCACGTCAAGCAAATTTGTTAATTTTTCTTCTCTTGAACTTCTTTTAAAGAAAATAAAAGACTTAGAAAAGAAGCTTTTTGCCAAATATGAAGACATTTTCAAATAAAAAATTGTGCATAAATTAAATAAAATAACTAAATTCTAAGAATTAATAAAATTAAACATAAGAATAAATAAATAAATAATTATTATAAATTTCTACCTAAAATAACCAAAAAGATAATAAAAACCAAATAAATTTGATTCGAAATAAATTTTGCATGATCAAAATCACGGAGATTGTTGATCGTATGTTGTTACAATAAATAAACTTAAAACGAAAACAATTTTAAATTAGAATAACAACAACAACAAATAAATAAATTTGCAAAACTTTCAATTTAGTTGTAGTTGTTTTAAACTAATACACAAATAAATAAACTAATACACATATAAATACACATACCAATAAAAACAACTTAACAATAATAATACATTGATCCTCATTGAATGATTTTAAGTTGAAGATACTTATGTGTGAGTGTACGTTTAAATAAATAACTATTAACATTTTTGTATAAGTATGAGTGTGTTTGAACTAAATATGTAGTGAGCAGGGCTGTCAGATGTGGTGATTTCTTGGCAAACGTGGCGATTTTTTATAAGATTTCTCGACTAAAATTTCCAATTGGCGATTTACAACGCACATTATGTCCAAATTGATTTTTTGGAAAAATTCTGTAAAAATGGCGAACCTTCACGTTCTAACGTTTTCATAGTTACATAATACTTGTGTTAGAATTTTATAACTTGGCTAAAAAGCCAACCATAACTAGCCTACCTCTTGTCGAATTAAGTTATTGTTAAAAAATTAAGGATTTTTAACCGAAATAAATGATTTTGACGACATTTGGGGATTTTTTTAATTTTTTCGCGATAATGTGTAAAGAAAATCTGACAACCCTGGTAGTGAGTTTCTATAGATCGTATGTGTATTAAATGCTGCATAACAAATTGTTTGCCACTTCTGTTCGTTATATTTTATTTTTTTCCTCTTTCAATGTGTGAGTGAAACCCTATTCGTAACACGACTTGGAAATACAAATTTCTAGGATCGTGCACACGAATCTACAATGTTTGTATGTTTGATGATTATTCTGCGACCACTATGAATTCAATACGTTGGTTGGTATGGAAAAGAATGCATTCTTGAATATAATTTTGAAATATTTTTTCGAGAATAATCAAATAATATTTAAAATACGCATAAATAAAATATTCAGCCACGTGAAAATATGACGCGGATGACTAATTTTGGTTTTAAAACGAGTTTTTTTTAACTAAGAACAACTTTGGCTAAAAATAGTTTTTTTTCCATATAAGTGTATGATATGATCCAAAACTGAGTGCCATGATCAGTTGTTTAAAAGCGATCAGAGAGGAATGTTAGAAAGCTTCTAGAAATTTATGGTTTTTATTACAGATTTTGAGTGGCTGTACTGACAAAGCTTTTTAGTCATAAATAAAATTCCACTTAAAACTGAAATTTAAAAAAATCAATGAAATTTTCACTAAAAATTATATTTTTATAATAAAAATTTATCAAATATTAATTTTTTTTTTTTTAATTAAATTCTTTAATAAATATTTACTAAAAATTTATATTTAATTGTTTTTTAATTGTAAATTTTCATAAAAATTTTTAATTTTAAAATTGAAATTTTCTTAAAAAAATTAAAATTTTAAATGTTCCAGTTTAAATTTTGTCTAAAACTTTACCTTTTTACAAAAATTTAAATTTTTACTAAAAACTGAAATTTTTGTTAAAACCAAAAAAAAAAAAAATTAAATCTTTTGTAAAAATTTTAATTGTAGTGGAACACTAAATTTGGAAATGTTCACACAAATTTAAAATTTTTATAAGAAATTAAATTTTCTTTCGAAATGTTCAAGATTTCACTAATTCACGAAAATTTTAAACAAATTGAAATTTTCACTAAAAGTTTTTTATTTAAAATTAACATTTTTTCTAAAAATTGAATTTTCTCTAAAAATTGGAAATTTCTTTTAAAGTTGATTTTTTTCACAAAAAATTGAGATTTAGACTAAAATTTTAATTTTCTATAAAATTTTAAGTTTTCACACAATTTTAATTTATTTGCTTTATCTGAAGTTTTTTCTCAAATCTAAAATTTTTATTTAATTAGAAATTTTCATTAAAAAATAATTTTTCCTGAATATTTTAAATTTTCGCAAAAATTTAAAATTTTCGCAAAAATTTAAAATTTTCGCAAAAATTTAAAATTTTCGCAAAAATTTAAAATTTTCGCAAAAATTTAAAATTTTCGCAAAAATTTTAAATTTTCGCCTAAATTTTAAATTTTCGCCTAAATTTGAAATTTTCGCAAAAATTTGAAATTTTCACAAAAATTCGAAATTTTCACAAAAATTTGAAATTTTCACTTAAATTTGAAATTTTTACTTAAATTTGAAATTTTCACTTAAATTTGAAATTTTCACAAAAATTTGAAATTTTCACTTAAATTTGAATTTTCACAAAAATTTGAAATTTTCGCATAAATTTGAAATTTTCAAAAAATTTTGAAATTTTCACAAAAATTTGAAATTTTCAAAAAATTTTGAAATTTTCACAAAAATTTGAAATTTTTACAAAAATTTGAAATTTTTACAAAAATTTGAAATTTTCACAAAAATTTGAAATTTTCACTTAAATTTGAAATTTTCACTTAAATTTGAAATTTTCAAAAAAATTTGAAATTTTCGCATAAATTTGCAATTTTCAAAAAATTTTGAAATTTTCACAAAAATTTTAAATTTTTACAGAAATTTGAAATTTTCGCAAAAAATTTTGAAATTTTCACAATAATTTGAAATTTTCGCAAAAATTTGAAATTTTCACAAAAATATGAAATTTTCACAAAAATATGAAATTTTCACAAAAATATGAAATTTTCACAAAAATATGAAATTTTCACAAAAATATGAAATTTTCACAAAAATATGAAATTTTCACAAAAAATTAAAATTTTCACAAAAATATGAAATTTTCACAAAAATATGAAATTTTCACAAAAATATGAAATTTTCACAAAAATATGAAATTTTCACAAAAATATGAAATTTTCACAAAAAATTAAAATTTTCATTTAAATTCAAATTTTTAATTGAAAAAAAAAAATAGAAATAAATTCAAAAAGAAAATTAAATTAAAAAATTTAAACATTTAAGAAATGATCCTGAGTTGATATACAAAAAGGTGCCCAATATCACAACCACATAATTTTGTGTTGATCGCAATATATCACCTTCTCTTTAAATATTTCAGGAATTTTTAATTTGTAATAAAAATAATATTAAAGTTGACTTATAGAAAAATGATAATAATTGTAAAGAATTTCATTTTAATGAACTGCAATTACGAAGTGCAAATATTTTTCAAGCATAATTATCGGAACAAATTCCAAGGAATTTCCTTTCAAAAAGAAGTGATTCTTTGAAGGTTTTTTGCGGTTACACTCAGTGGCATCTGCCGCAAATATGAATATGTGTATGAATGTATGGATATACAATATGAATATGAGTGTGCTTGAAAGCCCTGCAGTTCTTTTATGATCGGAGTTGATTCTCAAAGAATTAAAGGACATTTCATTAGAGTGAATTTATTGGTCATCACTAGATTTTTTGAAGTAACCTGTTAAAGGGGGTTATTTCTGCAATATTGTGTAATATTGTGAATATTTTTAGACTCTTTGGTGTATAGTGAAAGGAACCATCAGAGTACATTTAAATTAACATAGTGAAAGGAAACATCGTTTAGTTCAAATGAGATCACAAGTCTTTTGAAGGGATTAAGTAGGAAATTTTATTATCTCTATTATAAATGACTAATTCCGATTAATCACCAAAAAGAAAAGAAATTGCTGGTACTTGTGTGCGAATGCTGGGGGGGGGTAAACTTGCAAATGTGTAATATTGTGTATGTGTGTTTGAAGTTTACAAGCAACACCAAAAGGTGGCTTAATCTTGGCCTTAAAGTTTTTTTGCTTTTGATTTAAAAAAAACCAACAACAAAAAGCAAAATAAACAATACAAAAAATAAACATAAAAACCTACATACATAAACATAACAGACAGACAAATAGTCAGACCAACATATAGACATATGAGACAAAAGAATACAAGCGTAGCAGAGTCAAAAAAAAGAGACGTATACACAACGGTTGGTTCGATGGATGAACGAATGTGTATTGTAAAGCAAACGATAAGATAGAGACCCACAACTATCTCGATCAGCCAGTCAGTCAGCTAGTCAAACAGAGTCATCTTTAAGCGTGTTAAAGTCGTGTAGCAAATGATAGAAATGAAATTTAACTTTTAAACTGCGATCATTTCTTAACGAATCGTCAAACAGTAACGGTCATTAGATCATAACAAACGGATGTAAAACATAATATCAAAATAATTTAGAAAAAATAATTAAAGAAAAAAACATATTAGAAAATTTGTTAAAAAGTTTTAATAATTTAAAAAAGTTTTAAAATTTAAAAACACAAAAAAAAAAAATTAAACAAATGAAATAAAATAAAAGAAATTGAAAAGTGTTAACAAATAACAAAAGTTTTTAACAATTAAAAAATAAAAAACAGTGCATCCGCTTTAAAATTTAAAATAAATTTTATAAATTAAATAAAAATTATAAAAAGAAATTCAACAAATGAAAATACAAGTAAATTTCAACAATTTCTATAAAATATAAAAAAATACTTTAATTAACTAAAAAAAAGTTGTCTTTTTCCCATTTTCCCTCTTCAAATGTAAATGGTTGGAAAGAAATTTTTTCTAGTTGATTTGCATTTTGTAACTTTATATTATCATTCCCGTTAAAATATCGAAACTACAAAAAAGATCCTTAAATAAATCCTTAAATTTTATCCAAAAAATATATAATTAATTTATTAAAATATTGTGTTAATTAACGCTCATTTCCTCATCCTCTTCAGAATTACTAAGTATTACTTCCCCCTCAAAAAAACAAAAAACAAAACAAATCTCTTAAATTCCAACAAAAGTATTTTAAACACTCACACACACAAACACAGTCACCATCATGGGTCATTTATCGACATCAGATCGTGTCAGTACCACAAGTTATGCCGAAGCAAACGAATCTACACAAACTTCTAATTCAGCCTTGAAACAACGTCTTACAAATGGCAAATCTTCAGCCGCCGCTAAAGGTTTTCCCTCGGCCAATGGTAAACCTTTGGTCTCAGCCGAAGATGGAGAAGTAAAAGTTATACAAAATAAATATCACGTCGATTTGGAAAAATATACACGTGAATTTAAGGGTGATAATGTATTTGGTATACAATTTAAAGCACCCCTCAAGTGGCATAATGTTATATTGATCTTTGCTGCTCATATATTCTTTTTGGTCTGTTTGGCCATATATCCCATTGATAGGATTAGAATTCCAACTGTATTGTGGGGTAAGTAAAAGAAATAAATCTTTATTTTTTGCAAATTAGTTAAGTTTGTTAGAGATTCGGACAGTGATTTCAAAATTATATATCAATAAAAAGCAGTAAGTTCCATATCCGATTAGCCCATTTGATCACACATTTTAAGAACGATATTGTGTTCAAAGCTCAAAGAAAAACATTAAAAAATTACCATCAAGTTTAAATCATATTCCACCATTATTTTTCCTAACAACTTTTATTACACAAATATTTATAAATTTCTTAAAACTACTTTCAAGGGTGCGAATGTCATTTATCCAAAATATCAATCCCTGTTAAATCAGTTCAAACTTTCATAAATATTTTGGAAAAGGTCAGCAGTGATCATTCAAATATCTCCCGAGGATCGAATAAAGATTTCATATATTGTAATTTTTTTACATTAACTTTCAAAATGACCATCACAATGGAAGCAGAAATAAAATATCGCTATTATTTCTTCCGATCACTTATCAGGGAAAAAATATCGCATTTAAATTTTTATAAATTATGAAACAACGATCAGGTGATCTTGGATTTCCCTAAAGTGCTTTGTTTACTTTATTTTATGGTGAGATTTTTTCAATTTTTTCTTTAACGAAGTTTTATAAAAATCGTTGATCTGGATTTCAAGATCAGGTGATCTTGGATTTTACAAAAATTCACTTAAAAATTAGAAATTCCATTTTATTTTAATCTGAATATGTTTCCAAAAAATAATGATAAGATATTAACGAATTTTTGAAAATCAGATCAGGTGATCTTAGGTTTCACTAAAGTGTATTTAAAATATGATCGATATTTTATTTTGAGATTTTTATAATTTTTTGTCTTTAACGAATTAAAAAAACACCTGTCTAAGATTCAGGTGCCCAATATCACCTGGTATTTTACAAAAACGTTTAATTCGAAATATTTTCTGAAAAAAAAATTATTTTGCACATAATAATACGATTTCGACCTTAAAAAAATTAACAAATTGAATAACTCCGATCGGGTGATCTTGGGTTTTCCAAAATTTTTTTACTATCTACACTTTTTTATTAAAGTACAGTTTAATTTTTTAATCTACTCTGTCTCTATATGACTTCTTAAGTCAATTTTTAAGCCACAACCTCTTGATAAAAATATTAATTTTGAAGGTGACTTTATCTCAAGTAAATTTCATTGATCCTACAATTCAAGCAATAATTTTATTCAATGTCTTCTCCATAATAAAAATCATTTTTACGAGCATAATTTTACACCACAACATGTGTTGAATTTAAAGTCGAAGTAGAAATTATCATATCATTAAAGCTGATCTTGTCTAAACATGCAAAAAGAAAAAATCAAACATTAAAATTCAGACAAAATATTGTGACCCTGAATCAGAAATGTCTATTTATGGGGTTACAACAAATTTAAAATGTAAATTAGTAAATAGAGACTTAATCTTAATGAAAAGTGGAGGTTCTTTTAAATTAATAATATATGATTGTCTATTTAAGGGATTTCAAGAACATTTGACAAAAAATTTTGAAATTCAATAATTAATTATGAGGAACTTAAATTTGAAATATATTTCATGATTTAAATGGTCAGATAAATAAATGAAAGTATTTTATTTTAATTTTAGTTTAAATAAAAGTGATTCATTTGAATCATTTGGAAATAAAATCGACCAATTTAAATAGATTTTTGGAAAGGTTTTTTTTTATTTTGATCAAAATTTGAAATTATTTTATTTGCCAATCGACAATGAGTTCTTCGATATTTCGAATAATTGAAAATTGGAATTGAAAATTACGATTATATTTTTTTCTAAAATCGTAAAATTCAAATTTTAGTTTCTTACAATTAAAAAATATTTCTAGAGTCTCTATAATATTTTTCGAAATGTTTAAAACATATGAAAAAGATTGTATCTCTTTTTCTTTGTACTTTAAAAAATAGAGTGAACAAATCACTTATCCAAATCAACATTTATATCCAGATTCCAATAATATGATTTTCTTTGGAATCATGTGTGTCTATTTGCATGTATCGCATAGACTCCAAAACGGCTGGGCCAATTTTGATAAAGTTTTAGCAGAATGCTCTCAATATACCCGAAAGCAAAATAGGGTATAAAAAATTCCGATAGGACTAGTGGAAGTGGTTTTCCCCATACAAAAAAAATATCTTAAGAATCATACAAACGAAAGTTCTGAAATTTGGTCTCAATCACTTTCTTAAGGATCGGCCTGTTTTTCTTTGGACAAATGTAGTACGGATAGGCCCATGGGGAGTAGTATCCCCCATACTTATCAAATATTGAATATCAAATATTTTAAGAACTATAATATCGAAAGTTTTTAAATTTGCTCCCAATCACTTCCTCAAAAAACTGTTGTACTGGACAAAATATAGAGTGGATAGTATTTGTGGGAAAAGTAGCCCCCATACAAAACAAATATTGATTATCGAACATCTAAAGAACTACAACAGCGAGAATTTTATTTTTTAATACACTTTGAAATGCAGCAAAGTGAACCGGGTAAAAAGTTAGTTAATTTATAAAATTTTACAACTAGAATTTTTTTAATTACTTTTACTAGTAAAACTTTAAAAACTAAATTTATTGTCAAACAATGTTGAATTAACATTTTTTATCAATGAATCAAAGCCATGTTAAAATGTTATATTTAAGTTTCCCCTCAAAATATAAAAACTGCTCTTTATTTAAATTTAAATTTAAAGATATCGCTCACTAACGATTTGTTAAGCTGATTTCCATCTCCATCTGATAAATATTGTTATATTACCGCCTAAAGATAAGATTTTTGGACTTTAATAAAACTGCTTTGAAAATAATTGAAATTTAAATAGTATTGAAATAATTTTGTTGTAATATTTTCTCTAATCAATAGTTTAAGAATTATTCTGAAATTTCTAAAGATTAAAAAGATCCATTATAATATTGCTCGAAAGCTTTTATTGGATCAATAAAATTGATAAACAACTGGATAATTGTTTACAAGCCTTTTTTCAATAATCCTTAAATTACACTGCTGATATCTTTTATCGGATCAATAATTTTGGACATTTTTTAATGACATTTTGTCCCATTTCTTAACAATTTCTAAAGATTGGAAATTGATCATGGGAAGTAGATCAAAAAAGTAACTTTCAAATAAAACTGGTTATTTTTATCAGCTCTTTGGTTTAATTGTTATTTCGAAATTTTTATAGTAATTTTTTCCACATAAATTGAAAATATATGATCTCAAGAGAGGTAACGGAGAAAACCTTTAACCGATTTCACAAATATATACAAAAAAATTAAATTAAAAAAAAGAAAATTTTTTTTTCGATCTAAAATAAGTGATGTTAATTTAATTTTAATGAGTGAACCGAAATTGGCACCTGACAGAGTAGTTCATTATAAAGTAGGATCGTTATTAGCAATATTCCAGAATGTTCTCATGATTCTTTTAATTGGTTTAAGTATAACGACTTTGGATCGTTTTTAAAAATTTTATGAACAGAGTTGATCAATTTTCAAAACCAATGGACCAGCTTCTGTTAGCTTCATTAAACTAAAACTCGCTCACATCATTTTAGAATACCATAAGACTTATTTCTTTCTAAATTTCGCTTAAATTGCTTTATATTTAAGACTTGTATGCCCCCAAAAAAATAACCCTTATCCCGGGAGGATATTTGTATCTGAAATATTGGCCGAAATAATAACCTGTAAATGATACTAAGTCGAACGATATACTTTTATCTGTATGTTACAAACATCAGCACAAACGCATAATACCCCAGCCACCTTCATTGGTGTAGGGTGTAAAAATTTATTTTTTAATCATTGGAAAATCTAATGAGTTTTATTATTCCTGTTTTTTATCATTTCACTTAACTATAATTGTCTAATGAATATTTATGAATCCGAATTGCCCTAAGAGTAACCCTAAATGATTATCAAATGGCATAACTTTGTCACCTGATTTCATTTTAAGAAACAAAGTTCATTGATTACAAAATGTTATTTAAGTTTAATTAAGGAAATATTTTATTTGCAAAATGTTTAAAAACAATATTGAATAATTTTGATTAAAATTATTGCTGAATATTTAATATTTATCTTATTTTTAAATATTTGAATACACAATTGTTATTATAATTAAATATTTATGGTTGTTTGCAATTAATTAAAAAAAATAATAATAAAAATGTTAATTTTTCACAAAATAAACGCTCAATTTAATTTGTTAATTTATTTAAGTCTCATTTTAATTGCGAAAGAAAACATTAACTCAAGAATAATGAAAATAGATTTGAAGGAAGTTATTTAAGAGTGTTTTTTATGTTTAGGTGAAAAATAGTGGAGACATTAAATTTGTAATTATAATTGATAATTAAAGTTAATTTTTAGCGTAAACAAAACTAATTTAACTTTTAAAATGTATTAAAGGTTTTTCAGCAAATTAACAACATTACTATGAGGTATGGCGAAAAAAGCAATAATTATTTTTTATACCCTACACCACCATAGGTGAAGGAAGTATTACGCATTTTTTTAGATGTTTGTAATGGACAGAAAAAATAGTCCTACCACCACTTTTAAGTGTACCTTTGGACTCAGAATAAATTCCTGGCACAATATAAGCATATCTGTCTGTTCGTCCGGCTGGTTATCCATGTAAAGCTTGTTCGCAAAGTAAAAGTCTAAATTTGAAAGTATCTTAATGAAATTTGGCTCATACTATTAATTTGACCCAAGGGCAATGACTTTTGAAATGGGTTATGATGGGTCCATTATTTCATATAGACCCCATAAAATTCATAAATATAAAACGATTTAAACGTGAAATGTAAACTTCACATAACTATTATTATTATTATTATTATTATTTTTTATAATCTATTGCATACATAAGCATAAATAAAATAAAAATATACGAGGGCCGTTTATAAATTTTCCATAGTAGTCATTTACTACCAACAATATGGTATAGAGTATTACATAGTCGTACGTGATCGACTATAACATTTTTACTTGTTTTTTTGTTTTTGTTAAAAAACATTTATTTGTGTCAATTGAGTTTTATGGGTGATTGTTCAATCTCTAGTTATGATCGTTTTCTTAACATCTTTGTCATCTTATTAAAGCCGGTTTTTAGGTTGTTTTCTTAAAAAGAAGCAAATATTTAAGTACTGAGTACTAAATAATGACAATAACAAATAAAATCAAGTAAAATGAAGTAAAAAAAAATAATAGTGGGTCATAAAGGTGTAAAATTATTACAAAAGCCCCGATAATAACTATGTTGAATCATTTAAGTCATTTTCGTTTTTCAGTTGTTATTGCTTTTTGCCGTTATTTATTAATATTTGCATGACATGATAAAAAAAAACACTTTTGAAAAAAGAAGAAAAAACCGACTATTTAAGGTTTCTTTTATTTTTACTATTTTTAAATTTTTAGTAGATGTTGTTGTTGCTGTTTTTTATATTTATTTATATTTTATGTATATGTAAAGTCATATAACTATTATGCAATATCTGGTATTTATATATTTTTTGGGTGTTTTGTTTTCATATATATTTTCTACGTATTGTTTTTTTTTCTTCATATTTCATTTTTTTAAGTTTTCGTTAAAATTTAAGATGACCAACTTTTTTTTTACAAAAATTTATTTAAGTACATAAATATTTCTTATATACATATATACATATATGTATATAAAAGAAAGACAAAACAAATTTGCTTTTTAATCTTCATTAATTTATGATGAAATTATAGTTTGGACTCTTCACTATAAAGAAATTATTTAAGATTTTATTAAATATTTAACTATAACGGAAATTTTGCAACAAATTCGAATTTTGAAATTAAATTCAAAACGTGTAAAAATATTATAGTCGGTCAAGCCCCATTATGTTATACCCTACACCACATTGTTGGATTGACAGCTATGAAATATTAATGAACGACCATTTTTACATCATGGTGACATTTTGTGAAATTTATATTTTTTTTAAATTAATTTCTCTGGGGGGTTATATGGGCGCTAGAAGACCCTCAACCCTCGTTTAATTTCGCACATCGATTGGACTTATTTTTGCATAATTTCATTTAAACTGCTCTATATTTAGGAGTTGAATGAACTTAAAACGTCATTTCAAGAGTAGATTTGTATAAGAGGTACCTGAAATATTGGACCGAATAAGGCCAATTTCAACAAGCTTCATCTTTAAGCCGAAATAATAACAATTACCAAATTTCATCAAGATATTTCAAAAATTGCCTATAGAGTGTACAGAACGTTTACATGGACAGCCAGACGAACGAACAGCGTTAAATCGACTCAGAAAATGATTCTGAGTCGAAGTGTATACTTAATGGTGGTTGCAACACAATTTTTTCTGTATGTTACAAACATCATCATAAATACATAATACCCGAAACACTTTCGGTAGTGTAGTGTATAAAAAGAAAAGTTTTAAATAAATAAATTTATCATTAATTTGCAAAATTATATGCAACTAATTATTTATGCACACTTTTTTTCAACAAATTAAAACTCTTTTCGAAATGTTATATAAAATAAAAACACTAAAATAAACAAAAAAATGTTGTTTATCTTAATTTAAAATTTTAAAATTGATTTCACAATTCTCTCCTCCAATAAACTCTCTCTTTAAAAACAAGACTTTAATTTAAAACCCTGAAACTACAATTAAATCTTAAGCCACAAAAATAACTTTAATTCCTAGAAAATTACTTAAAAAAATTTTATAACTTACAGCCCCCCAAAAAACAACTTAAATTACAATTCAATAAAACTCACAAAAATTACACTCAACACCAAAAAAAACCCGCTCCCGAAGAAACAGAAATCATGATCAATTGTTATTTATCGATTTCTATAAAATTAAAACAACAAAAATAAAAAATTAAAAGAATCAGTTTTTATATAAAAAATACGAAAAAAGTGAAAATTACATCAGTTTAATCAATTTAAAACAACAATCGATCGAACGTTGATCATTTAGACGATCAAAAGCAGACTTCGCACTTTAGCAAAAAAAAACCTGACATTGAATTGCAGACCTTATGACGTCTTTTGTTGTATTATTTTTGGCGTCTACTCAGTGAGTTATAGTTGAAATTATAAAAAAGAACTTTTTTTTTTGTTTTAAATCAAAAAAGATCTTGATGATCAATAAATAAAAGTAAAATAAAAATTGAGTCATAGGGATTTTTGTTATTTAAACAGCACTTAAATAGAGTACTTGAGACCTGGAGAGAAGTTGAAGATTTAAGAATAAATTATAAAACTAAAAAATAAAGCAAAGTTAAAGACAATTATGTTGACTATAGTGTGATCACTTGTACTACGTTTAAGGATTATTCGATATTTTTATATATATTCCATACTAAAATATAAAATCTTGTCTAGAAACTTAAACATATTAGGGTCCATAGACTTGTATTCTGGTTCAATGTAGGACAATATTTAAAGATCATTTGATATTTTTGTATCTTGATCTTCACTACAATTTTAAAGACTAGACCCGAATGACTTATCTTTATTCCGTTTTATAATCATGATTATTCTTTGGATTATACTTTTGATAGGACAATTTTTGAGAATATGACATTGACAATAGTATGATCACAGTATGACAATAGTATGATCACTTATAATTCGCTTAAAGATCATTCTTCAGTTTTGTATTTACTTCATACTCAAGTATAAAATTATTACTACAATCTGAAATATAGTCTGATCCCTGGGCTTATCTATATTCTGGTTCATAATTAAGGCTATACTTTGGATTATAGTCTTGCCAATATTTTGAATTGTCTATGCTCTTGATCATATCCTTTTTTTTAATTTTGACCATGTTGTGGTGTATAATATTTTTTATTTTTATTAAAAAAAAACAATATCGCTTGACTGTAAATAGTTGTAGTTAATTAATTAAATATAAGGCTGTAATCATTAATGTATACAAACGGATCTCTGGTTTTCAATATAATATGTTCTATGGGTCCTAACATTATTTACTAACTTCTCTATAACTTGGTTAATAGCAAAATTATAGATTGACTATAGTCTGATAATTTAGTCTTTAGAAGAGACTATAAATAAGTCTATAGTATATAACATAAGTACGTCTATAGTATAGTTTGGCCTATAGTTTAGACTGTAGTATAGTCTATAGTTAAAACTGCACTTTAATCTAAAGTTTAAACTATAGTTTAGTATATAGTTTTTACTATAGTTTTGTCTATAGTTTAGACTATAATTCAGTCTATAAATTAGATTAAAATTTAATCGTTAGTTTAGACTATAGTTTAGTCTATAGTTAAAACTATAGTCTGTAGTATAGACTTTATTTAGTCTGTAGTATAAACTATAGTTTTGACGTTAATATAAACTATAGTTTAGTCTATCACAAAGACTTTAGTCTAGATAACATTTCGCTCTATTTTTTTGGACTGTATATAACCTGTACGTTGTATGTACGGTACCCATAGTGCAAACACATTGAACAACCTCCAAATTGTATAGTTGATGTTAATGATAATGAAGCAGATGTACATAATATGATGTAAAATTATACTGATTTATGCATTAAAAAAATACTCAAAAGGAAGTCTTTCTGGCGGGGAAATTTAACATTTACAAAAGAGAATAAATTTCAGAAAAAAATCTACATTGTCTGAAATTGCTCATTAATATTTATTACACATCTTTAATAACAGACAAATTGCTTATTTGAGTTTTTTTGTCTTTATATGGTTTTCATTGAGACTATTTTACTGCAAACATATTGATAAAGACTATTTTTGGAATTTATAAATAATTATAAGTTATTTTAGGCTAAAACATAAAATAAATGTTTAAATCTTGTTAAATTGTTCATAACGAAATAAAATAAGAATTTTACTTTGGGACGTACCTTCTAGAAAGTTGAAGTTTTAGCTGAAAAGGGAAGAAATTTAGTAAAAAACGGAATTAGTTTGATATTAATTTCAGCAATCTAAAAGGAATTTATATTAAAGATATATAATTAATGTCTTTTTTAGTATAATTAATATGCAATTGAATTTTAGAATTTCGGTTAACATTAATTTGAAATCATTTGAATCACTCGTAGTAAAGTGTTAAAAACTAGATTTTTAATTATTTTTCTTATTTTTCGAATTTTATCAAAATGAAAGACTTTTTTCTATAAATCAAAGTTTTTTTGTTGAAAACTAGTTTCTTCATAATAATTTCTGGATTGTCCAAATATCCCAAAGGCGTGTGTGTGTGACCTTCAAATTATATATTCATTCACTCATTCACATCACATATATTCACTTGCATCTCTTGTGATTATTCAATAATCATATTGAAATCTATTTATTATTTGATCAACAAAATGTTGGTGGTAAATTTATCTTACATAATCACAAATTTATATTATTATTTTTTTCTTAACTCTTCGTTTTGTGTTGTGTTTTGCATTCATTATGATTTCATCATTATTTATCTCCCTTTAAGCTTTTTAACTGCATTTTAATGAAAAACATTAATTTTTCATTTCAAATACATATATTTTTTACATTTCTCTATTATTTAACTACATAATCATAAAATAACTTAAATAAAAACCTTAACAAATTAACAGCAAATTTAACCATAAACTGGTTTATAATTTCGTGTGTATTTTTTTACACACAAAAGAAAAATGTTGAATATCAAAATTCAAAATTTTACAATAACATTTTTCAAAACTATTCAAAACTACATTTGAAGGCTATTTAATAGTGATTTGGAGTGTAAAATTGGAATTGAGATAAAAATATTAAATAAAATGAAAAGAAACATAATGCAAAAATAATAACAATAACAACAATAATAAATAAAATAAAGTTGAGATTTAAACTTAGTTTAAACTTTAGAAAATAAATTTGACAGCTGTCAAAAAATTTAAATAACTAAAATTGTTTTATAATTACAATTAATTAATGAAATTTAATTAAAAATTAATTTTATTAAATGAAAAGAAACATCATTCAAAAATAATAAAAACGTAATCTTAGGAGTGGAATTCAAAAATTCTGAACATAAATATATTAAAAAAATGGAAATTCAAGACTTAAAGTTTTAATTTGATTGAAATTATTATTTAATTAAAAAAGAACATGTAAGAAGTTATAGGAAAACAATCCCGACATTATTTGTTATAAGTGGTAGCTACCACAAATTTATGAACCACCCTCATATAAAGGTATTTTTTAATTTATGCTTAAAAGTGTAGGATTTTTACATTTGTCTTGATTTGACCAATTCTTATTAGAATACCAATTTATATGTGAAATTTAAACCCTTCGAAAGAGATGTTGTATGGGACCTATATAACCTCCCTTTCGAAGAGAGACTTATCGTTTTAGAATATCATTGGACTAATTTGTAAAAAATTCCTTAGTATTTAGATCTTTTGGAACATTTTATAGGGACTAGGTGAAATAATGGACCCATAACACCTTTCATCTCTTGTAATGAAATTTTAAGACTTTTTTGGAAACCCTACCATTAACGTTTTTATAGTGCTCCATTAAAAATCTATTACACTTTGGGACTCCTTTGTTGTGCTCTTTAATTCACTTTTAACAAGGGTGCAATATCTCTCCACTCACTTTAGCTACGGGCAGTTTAGATAATTTGTTTTTTTTTTTGGTACAAATACCAGATTATTGTTTTTATACCTCTCAAGGACTTGTTTACCATAATGACAGGATGCCAAAAATAAGTGGATACTAAATGAAGTCTTATAAATGGAAGAGGCCTTTTTTGTATACAGTCCTTTATGTAAATATCGGTATTTATATAGCGCAACTGCATATTGCTTTTCAATCCAAGATCTTCTTGGGAAATTTTGACTGCTCTTGGGTTTTAAATTTTACTTCAACATTCCCTTGTCTTTCTGTTTTTTCCCAAAATATTAACACCGTAGCAGTTTCTGTCAGGATCTATTTGAGCCTTGGCTAGAAACGGGCTGCTTTCCTACCGAGTGTATTGGGAGCTATTTTGAAAATGCTTTCTATTTTTTTTGGCTTTGGAAACATCATGTGTACTATTCCTTCTAACCAAACCAAATGGACCAGATCTCTAGGTAATAGTTTGAAGGCAGACCTTTGAATGCTTGTCCAACTTTTTGTAGGATCAATATGCATGCACTTCTTTTCTAGTCACTCATTTGAATTGGTAAACATTTGTTTGACATTAAACTGACATGTTTAACAAAGTTAACTTGATCAGAAAAAATATATCAGTAATCAAATAATACTTTGGTTAAAAGTTCTAACGAAAACCGTGTGTTAAGAATTTTTTGATCTCACTACTTAATTAATCAAATAGTTAAGATTTAAACTTAGTTTAAATTTAAAATAATTTTTCGACGGCAGTCAAACATTTAACAATTGAAATTGATTTAAATTATTATTATTATTTTTTAATAAAATTGAATTAAATTTTTTATTTTATTTATTTTTTTTTAAATATTGAATATAAATTCGCCTCATTACAAAATTTTATTATTCGAAAAATTAATTTAAATTTTAAAACCGCTTTCAAAATCTATAAAAAAATGTTTGCAGACATTTTTTAGCATAAAAATGTAAAACCGTTAGTAATTTGAATTTGAATATAAATTCGCCTTAAAAAATAAACTATTATTTTTTGTGAAATTAATATACTGATTTTGAAATAGCCAGACGTTTAATTAAAGAAAAAACCCCTGGAAACCGGTTTAGGTTATTAATTTAAATTTCAATAAAAATGGCACGAGTTGATTTCAAGTTCTTAGATTTATGTCAAAAGAAATAATAGAAATTTAAATGAAATTTCTAAATTTAAAAATTTTAGTTTAAAAAAATACCAAAATTTATATAAATTCATTTATAAATTTAAAATTTATTACTTTTCAAGATTTCTTCAAAAAATGCAATATTTCTTTCTCTTTCTATCTCATAATTTTTAATATAAACAAATAACAATGCTTTATTCGGCTAAGCCGAATCTTTAATACCCTCCACCACAATTTTGTGTTAAGTTAAACGTTGGGTTTCGTATATACACTTATACACATACACTCACAAAAGTTTTTCTTAAATTTCCTATTTAAAAAGTTTTTATTGGTTTTAAATAGGAAAATTCTAAGGACTATAAAAAATACTCAGCCAAAATTTCATTGAACTCTGCCAATTTTTGTGCATTTGAGCGTTACACACGGAATGATAATGTTAATATAGCCTCTTCACCATTTGTAGTGGTGAAGGGTATAAAAAGGTGTTAATTCGAAAAAAGTGCAAATAAAAATTCATGATAAAAGTTCAAATAATATTTTGTGATTTTAATCCATTTTAAAATTTTTTGTTGTTATTTATTTTTTGTTAAACTTAAATTTATTTATTTTTTATAATTTTATTTTTATTACATCAGTAATTTATTTAATGAATCTCAAGGTTTGAATTCAAAAACAAATACGGAAATAATTTTTCGTATTTCTGTTGTATTAATTTCACTTAAAATTTGTCAATTTTTTAATTAAAAGGGTTCGGCTTTTATCTCGTTTTATAGATGAAGCATAAAATTAATTTGTATGTCATTAAATTTGAAGTAGAAATTAATTATTTGTCTAAAATTAAAAACTAATTAAACTTTAGTTCTAAGAGAGATTAAAATTTATTTTATAACATCATTACTTATCCAATAATAGTTCTTTATCATACACATGTATACCTATTCGAATGGGACTACAATCTTCAATAGTGTCATAGATAATCTGATATACAGTTTAAACTAAAATTTTGTTGGAAAATTGAATTGATCCACAGTTTTGATTACAATCTAGTCTATGGTTTACGTACTTTTCCCTACAGAGTGGTCTAACTAACATGTACAATGAGTACTGATGAAGCCTGAAAAGTTCATCATACTAAAGTAATTACCACATTCGTTCGTTACTACGATGAGTCTACATCAGAGGTTTCCACTTACACTGCTATACATTTGTCTTTGTGTGAGTGAAGCAACAATAAATTACATTGAATTAATGGTAGAGAAAGCTGCAGTTGTTTTATAATGTAAGCAGAATTTGAAGTCTAACTTCATTCGTTAGGAAATCTGTATTTTAAGAACCTTTGGTCTGCATTAAAAGCTGATAAGCCATACAATCACCAACGATATTCAAAAAGAAATGTAGAATTATACCTTTGAGGCCCCTAGACACCATAGGAGCTCTCTGGACGGTGTTATAAGTATGCAAAACGGTGTACATCGGACAATAATTTTTTAAACTGAAATTTTACCATTTTATAGCGTCTAATGAGATTTTCGAAATATATTTATACACTTATTATTTTCTCATTATAGTTTTCGAGTTATGTGGATTTGAATTTTAAAATTTCAAAATTTTGCAACAAAATTATTGATATTTTTTTAAATGATCTCATATCAATATTTTCTTCTTACTTTTAATCAACAGATCCACTTCCGATCATTTTTTATGATCAGTTGGTAAACTTCATACCAAAAACTTCAGTTGGTTAACTGAAGTTCTTGATATGAAATTGATGGTTGTCTCAGATATCGGATTTTACCTTTCTTATTACTGGGCTAATTTTGGTGATATAAAATTCCAAAAAGTTTAGGAAAACAACAAAAAATTGGGAAAATGATTAAGAATAAATGGACGGACAAACTCACAGGACTCTACATGATTCCTTTTTAATATTGGATACCAAATGACAAATTTGTTTTGGAAAGAATATTAGTGTCATAATATTATTTTCTTAGCCCAAGAAATTACAAAAATCACTTTTTTTAAGGCGAAAGTCTAAATGAATTATTGGAAATGTTTGTTGTTATATTTTCTGATTTTAACTTCCTCTTTTAATCAATTTAAAGTTTTTTTTAAGATCATTTGTAATTTCAATTAAAATAAGTTTAATTTATTTTATAAAAAACGTGTGACACTCGTTAGTTTAGGAATAATTAAGTAGCTAACTGATGCATATTTTCTTTTCTTCATTCTCTTATCCTGGCTTCTTCGTTAAGTAAGAGAAAATTTCTCTTTTAACTGATCGTGTATTCCTCTCTTTTACCTTCTCTTATTTAAAGTTTGTTAATTAAGTAATGACAGACGTAAATACTAAGAATCACTGATTTATATGGATTTAAAACAAAATAAAAAAATAATATTTTATCAAGAATCGCATTCCAAAATAGTTCTTCTTTGTTTTGAGAAAAATGTCAAAACTAGTTTTAAGTTTAAATCGCGATTTATAATCCTTAAGAATATTATTCATACTTTAAATAAAGTGTTGAAAGCTTAGGCTTAATGATGCACTTTTTTAAAAGAATGACTTCTTTATTGAATTGTTGATCTTTCAATATTTATGAAATGCTTCTTCTATAAAATGTTTATTTCTTATTTTAGCAAATTGATCAAATTTATTTATTTTTTTCACAAATTTCGAAATTTTCTTAAAAATTTCCATTGAAATTATTTTCATACCCTCCACCATCACAAGTGGTATATCAACTTTGTCATTCCATGTCTAAAGTTGAGAAGAAATCATTTCAGACCCCAATGTGAGTCGATTTTGCTTCATCCGTCTGTCCGTATGTCCATATGTTGTTGGCACGATCATTTACCTGATAATTTATTATAGTTCAGAGAATATATTATAAGATATCGACCGATATCTGAGTTAACCTTTAATTTTAGGATAAAACTTTCTTAAAATTGTGAATTATAAATAGACATATCAGAATGAAATATTGTCATAACATGATGTATAGCACTTCATTCTATTTCAGTTTGTCGAAATCGGTTCAATAGAAAGTTATAGCCAAAATTTTAACCTTTTTTATGACTTATTAAGTGTTCCCTGTTATATTAAAGAAAAACTTGTATATATTGTCTCAAGGACTTGTTAAACATAATGACAGGATGTCAAAAAAAAGTGGATACTTAATGAAGTCTTATAAATGGAATAGGCCCTTTTTGTATACAGTCCTTTATGTAAATATCGGTATTTATATAGCGAAACTGCATATTGCTTTTCAATCCAAGAACTTCTTGGGAAATTTTGACTGCTACTGGGTTTTAAACTTTACTGCAACATTCTCTCGTCTCTCTGTTTTTTTTCCAAAATTTTAACGCCGTAGCAGTTCCTGTCAGGATCTATTTGAGCCTTAGCTAGAAACGGGCTGTTTTCCTTCTGAGTGTATTGGGAGCTATTTTGAAAATGCTTTCCATTTTTTTGGCTTTGGAAACATCATGTGTACTATTCCTTTTAACCAAACCAGGTTTACTACCAATGGACCAGATCTCTAGGTAATAGTTTGAATTCAGACCTTTGAATGCTTATCCAACTTTTTGTAGGATCAATTTGCATAAATTGTTTTTCACTTAATTTAAATAAGGCGTTTTTACATTTGTGGTGAAATAATGTTGTACATATTAGAATCCTTCGATATTATATATAAAATTATTCAACATAAAATTTTTCAAATAAATTTTAAATAAATTTCAAAAAATATTCTCAGGAAACTTTATTTACTGTGTAACAATATTAAATTAACATCTTTTATCTATGAAGCAAATTCATAACTGAAAAAATGTTAAATTGATTAAATTTTAAATATTTTTACATTGATTTTTTTCTGTGTGTATGTACGAAACATAACGTATTTACCACATAGGCGAATATAGCATCTTACTTGTTAATTATTAAAATGAAAAATATTAAAATAGTTAAACTATTGACGTGTGTGACTTTGCATAAAAAATATATATTTAAAAATATATTTCATTAAAAAATTATCTAATTATGTTTTTTTAATAAATTAAAATTTTTCCATTTAACTTTTAATTTCTTTTTCTTTCAACTATTTAAAAATTCCATCAAAATATTCCATCCACATATAATTTCAGCACTCTCTAATAGACCTGTTATATACGATTTCATAATTTGATTTTTCAAATTTGTATTTAGTGATGATGATTCATTTCTTCATATGAAATATGGTATTTTAGCTCTTAACCATGAATTATAAACAAATAAGAATTTACTGCTTATTATTTGTTTTTTTTCTAAAATAATTTCAATTTAAATAATTTTAATTAAAGAGACTTTTTCAAGGTTTCATTATCAATCGAAAATTTTTAGTATTAACTTGCAAAATTATGGTGAAAAAGTCACGCTAAGATCGTTATGATCGTGATCATTTTTTGATGGGAATTTTTTTCAAAAATATTGGAATCATTTAATTAATGCAGATTTGTGTAAATATGTTAAGTATTTAAAGGTTGATTTGTTTTAAATTATTATTAATTAAAATATTTAAAATTCTTAGTTGGAATAATTTGGTTCTTATTTTAATTGTCTTTACCTTAATGAAGAACTTTAAGATCATTGAACTTTTTTAGTTTTTTTGTTAATGAATTTTTATCTAATTCTGTATAAATGGAAGTTTTATTATTTTAATATTACTGCTTTTATTGTTATTTTATTTATTTATTGATTTTAATACAGATTTTATTAATTCTTCTCATAAATTTTTGCTTCTTTTTAGCATTCTTTATGGGCGGTGTAGCCGGTTTTGGTGTTACAGGTGGCGCTCATCGTTTTTGGACTCATCGTTCTTTTAAAGCCAATATACCTTTACGTATTATTCTAATGATATGCTTTTCAGCAGCTGGTCAGGTAAGAATTGAAAGTGTATTTTTTTTTTAATTTTGTTAAAAATATCTAAATATCTAACGAAGAAATCAAAAATTTTAGATATCTGGGATATGTTATGATATTGAATGAAGGATATGATCTTAAGGTTGAAACAAATATTTGATTTGATAATTTTCTTTAAGCTCTAGATGCTATAATATCTTAGTCAAAATAAAACATCATTTTTATTAAAAATAAGATTTTACGGTCCAATGATCAGTGATCCTTTCGCAAGCCAAAGAAAACAATAGACCATAAAAAAACTAATTTAAGTCTAGTTTTATATGATCTACGAAGTTATAGCACTAGAAATGTGAAATAAATTAATTATCACAAAAAATCTTATTAAAGATCAATGATCTTTCTCTGAACCTAAGAACTGTCAGACAATAAAAACATCAAATCAAGATAAGAACGTAAGAAATGTCATAAATTATTAGTTATTTTTCTATGACCTCATAAGTTCTTGAGTCTAGTTTCGTAATCCACACATTTTTAATCATTCAATAATTAAATGATAAAGATCAGTGATCTTTATAAGATTAGAAGTTTTCAAGCAGAATAAACAGATTTTTTATTTTAAAGATCTGATCGGATTGCCAATGGAAAAGTTAGAGTTTTTTTATAATAAACTCTGATTTTTCTCAGATCTGAGCAGATGTGAACAGATTTATATTGTATCTGAAGTGTCTGATCAGATTAAGCATCTTTTGATCTTTAAAACAAAAATATCTAATTCAAAACAAAATTGTAGTTAAAACAAACCCTTTCAAAAGTAATAATTTCAAATATTTAAAGACTTATTGAATTATATAAATCAGAAACCTTTGTTATCTCCTTTGTCAGGGTGCAAAAAAGCTCGAAATTTAAACAATTTACGTCCTTCTTTACTTATAAAATTCGTTTCATAATTATCTTTAAAAAATCAATCCATTCAATACAAGAATAATAAAAGTAATTGAAGTTATTTCAAAAACTTTATTTCAAATAATTTTTAAAAATATAAGATTTCATTCCCCAGATCTCTTCCCAATTTCCCTTAAAAAATGTAATCATTGCTGATCTCATAAATACGTAAATCTAAATTTTGTTATTCGTATTATTGCAAAATAAGTTTGCAACTTTCTAACACCTTTGTCAGGGTGCGAAAACCTCGAAATTAAACAAAAATGTACGTTCTCCTCCATTTATATTTCTTCATTAATTTTTTTTAGATTTATTTGTAAAACATTTTTCTGTGAGCGAAATTTTACGTTCTTCTTTATCAAAAAAAATTTCATTGATGTTTCAATAAATCGCAAATATTTAGCAATTCCCATTGAAAGTAATAGATTATTTTCCTAAAACATTTTTTGACTCTCTGACATGGTGCGAAAAAAAAGTTTGCAACTTTCTAACACCTTTATCAGGGTGCGAAAACCTCGAAATTAAACAAAAATGTACGTTTTCCTCCATTTATATTTCCTCATTAATTTTTTTAGATTTATTTGTAAAACATTTTTCTGTGAGCGAAATTTTACGTTCTTCTTTATCAAAAAAATTCATTTCATTGATGTTTCAATAAATCGCAAATATTTAATTACTCCCATTGAAATTAATGGATTATTTTCCTAAAACATTTTTTGACTCTCTGACATGGTGCGAAAAAATTTGAATTTGAGTGAATATTTTGGTTCCTTTTCACTTTAAAAATCTTTTTTTTTTTTAGAAATTAAAAAAGGGAAAAATTTATATAATATTTTTATGTAAATGTACGTAATTTGAAAATAACTGAGGTCGAAAAAATATAATATAGAAATTCCAAATCAAACGAAAATGTTTTAAATTACGTATCTTATAAAAACGTGTCATGTTATACAAACATTTTGACCGTTTCAAATCGAAATAAATTAAAGTTTGAATGGAAGTAAAACTTAATTTATAATTTGTAACTTAATTGATTTTTATAGAAAACATATGAATGTTTGATGACTTTAAAAAAGGGAATTTTATTTAAACAAAAAATAAGAAGCAAAACGTTAGTGAATGAATTCGAATTTAAATAAAATTTGTCGTGATTGTCGCAAATTAATATCCCTTTCTACGAATAGGAATGATTGCGTTTATAGATACAATAAATGTTACACGATCATTTCTATTTGAATTTATTAAAAAAATGACCCAAACAGTCAACAACATTTTGTTTATTTTGTTTAAAAAGTTAATTAATTTAAATATTTCTAATAAACTCATATGATTTATTATTTATTTTTAGAATTCCTTATACGATTGGGTACGTGATCATCGTGTCCATCATAAATATTCTGAAACTGATGCTGATCCACACAATTCAAATCGTGGCTTCTTTTTCTCTCATGTCGGTTGGTTAATGATGTACAAACATCCTGAGGTATTGCGTCGTGGCCGTCAAATCGATATGGGTGATATTTTGGCTGATCCTGTTATACGTTTCCATGAGAAATATTTCATTCCCTTGAAAATGCTTTTCTGCTTTATTTTGCCCACCGCTGTACCCATCTATTTCTGGGGTGAAGAATTCCGGCTTGCCTTTATGACCCAGTGTGTATTCCGTTATATATCATCATTGAATTTCACCTGGTCGGTTAATAGTGCTGCCCATATGTGGGGTACTCGTCCCTTTGATAAGTAAGTATTCATCTTATTATTTTCTAATTAATTCTTAAAGAAAGGAATAGAATTTTTAATTGAAACCTTTTTTCCTTTTTCAGACGCATTAATCCTAGTGAAAATGTTTATGTATCCGTTATTGCTATGGGTGAGGGCTGGCATAATTATCATCATGTCTTCCCCTGGGATTACAAAGCAGCTGAATTGGGTCAATATCTTTTCAATTTCACCACTATGGTGTTAGATGCTTTTGCCAAAATTGGTTGGGCCTGGGATATGAAACAACCCTCAAAGGATTTGGTTAAACGTACTTTAGAAAAGTATGGTGATGGCACTCATCCTTCTATGCAAAATTTACCCACCACTGAGGGTCATATGAATTGTCATATTCCTGAAGTTCCTGATCCTGAATTAGAATCTCTGCACGATGAAGATGAGGCTGAGTCCTCTTCCACCGAAAGCACAAAACTCGATGAAAATGAAAATTTATCGAAAAAATCTTTATTAGCTTAAGATGATTTTATCATAATATAGCTTCCGAAATCATTATATGATTCCACACTTAACATCGTTTTAAGAAGCATTTTAAGAGTGAAAAGGAATAAGAAACAGACAATTTTTAAGAATTAGGAATTTTGTCATGGGAGGTTGTTCATATAATTCTTTTTTTTTATACAAAAAGTCATATTTTTTATAAATCTATTTAAACAATCAGGGGGTTTTATATTTTATTAATATTATTAATATTATTATAATAATTTAATGCATTTTAGTTTTTAAGTCAAAACTATAATTTTTATTTTGTTTATTTTAGTGTTTTTTTTTTTTTTCGCTTTTTTCGAAAAAAAAGGAAAACGTAGGAAAAACAAAATGATGAAAAAGAATTTTTTTTCAAAATTTAGAATTTTTGTTAAAAAATTGAGTTTAGTTTTTTTGACGCAATTTAAACTGTAGTAATTATAATGTTTTTATAGTTTTGTTTTTGTAAGTTTTTTTTTAGTTTTAGTTTTAAAACCAACAGAAAAAAGATAAAAACAAAAAAAGTTAAAAAAAATATTTTTATTTTTTATATTTTTTTAAGTTTAAATACAAATTTTAAATACATCGGGAATTTGTTGTTTTATGTATTTTAATTTAGCACAAATGTTATACACATACACACAAACACATATGCACCGTATTGTTATTTGTTTGAAATATTTGTATTACAACAACAAAAATATAAAAAATATAAAAATTAAATAAAAAAAATTAAAAAATATAAAAAATAATCAAAAACAATGTATTTTTATTTTGGTTTTATAGAAAGATAATCTGAATGGGTCCTGTGAGTTCTAAAACTGATCCTGACGTTTTACGATGGAATATTTTTTCAACAAGTAAGAATGATATACATGTCTGAACTTCAAGTTTGCCACAGATATCTGTTCATCAATAACAAATAATCTGGCCGAATTTTATTCGATTATCATTGTAGTCAACAGAGAGACGGATATGGCGAAACCGAATCCGATTTTGATATGATACAAGAATGTATGGGGTTTTAGGTTATTTATTTTTGGCGTTATACACGGAATAAAAGCGATCTTGTTTTTCATCATCACTTGTGGTGGACGGTATACAAAATATTTAATTTAACTAATTTTTATTTGTGACTAAGTTGGCCCAAGCCGACCATACACAATATTTAAGGTAGAGAAAAAATATGGTTGTGGTAAACATAATTGAGATGCAACATATTGCGGTTAACAATTATGTTTTTCGCTCCAACATGATATTTTGAAATAATCCAACACAACTACCACCACAATATATAGTTGTCGTAAAACAAAATATGGTTGTCTCACAACCAATTATATGTTATTAAATTTTCAATAAAATTATGTTTTTTACTGAAAAAAAAACTTTCACTAAAAATTAATTTTCACTAAATTACTTTTTATTAAAATGCTTGCAGTTTCATATTTATCATCGCCTGAAACAACGTCCTCTATGTGTAATGTACCGGTGAGGAACTGTACTAATTTTTGCAATCCTACTATTTTCCGAGAATTTGGAGTGACCACATTTTCTGATCAATCTCTAATGTTTCTTTTTTGACGTTTGCGGTATTCATCCAAAGCCAAAGCCTTCTTAGATGTTTTTTTTATTTAAGAGTAGAAATGAAGCAAACTACATTTAGCCAATACCTCAACCAACAAAATTGGAAGCCAGAATTTTTTTCTGATATTGGAAAAGAATATAATGATCTAGTTTATTTTTAGTTATTTTTACTTTTCTAATATTTTAATTTAGTATCACATTTAAATTAAAATACATGTGTAATATATCAATCTGACAAATCTAAATAAAAGTTTAAAAAATTTTTGAGTGAGTTCAAAGGTCAATTTGTTCTGTAGGCAAAACGAGTTATTTTAATAAACTTATATAAAATACATTTATTCAGAATAATCAGTTAATTTACATTTGTATTATTTCTATTTATAGTAACCTATATTTAGACTCCAAATTAAAACCAGTTTTTTAATCATGTAATCAATAAAAATCTATTTTTAGAAAACCAAAATAAAAAGGTGTACAAAAATGACATACATAAAGATATGAGCGAAACGTAAAAGTATGGACGAAATTGGTCGCATCCGAGGTCTCGGAGAAAGTGGTCCTCCCCGGTCCCGAGAGGAGCTAGAAACTTTTTATTTCACTAAAATAATGTTAAACGGTTATAAAGTTATGCAACATTTTTTAAAAACATGTTGAAATTGTTAAATGCTACAACACATATTTGTATGGGAAAAGTGCAAATTCCTGGGAAGTTGGCCAAGTTTCAATAATTTTGAATTTTACATAAGTATTTAGCATCGTTGGAAAGATAATTATTTTAAAAATAATAATAAATTCATAATAAACTATTTAAACTAAATATTTTTAATAAATTTGTCTAAAATTCAAAAAAATTTATTTTCGATGCACTTTTGTAAAAAAGATTTGTATAAATTAACATTAAATACATTTTAAAGTAATTAAGGTATTATTATGGAATTTGAATATAATATGGACAAAGATGTCCTTAACGCAGGACTATACAAATATTTTCACTTTTTCATTCCAAAATATCCAAAATTCCAATCCGGGGAAAATTTGTTTTAAAAATTCACTTTCCTAAATAAATTGCTCACCCTGCCGATATAAGAGATTTGGCCCAATATAGATTTCTGGAATGGATAGCTAAATATAGCTTGTAAGGAGAAACTCTTTTTTATATAGTCCAGAAAGAAATAGATGATTTTTAAGTTAAAAATTTTACCACCTTTCAGAATAAAATTCCTTTTCTAAATTTTTAATAATATATCTTTTTATGAATCCGTATAGGAATATAATTCTTAGACCAGAATTATTTAAAATTTTATAAAGAATTCAGATAACATTTTAGAATTTTTTTGAACCCGAAGTTCCACCAAGTTCAAAAAACTAAAAAAATACTGTTCAAAAATGGATAAAAATTTTACTCTGGTCTAAATATCTCTTGAACTATAAGTGTTATTACACATATAAAAACGTATTTTAATAGAGAATTATAAGGGCGATATGTTTATAAAATATTTTTCAATAAAATTACATATAAAATTTTTGCAATTTTTTTAAAAATCTTAATACCCGAGGTGACCAACTTTAGAGGTCCACTTCCCGACCCCTGGACTCACTAGAAACATGTTATTCTTTAAATCAATAAAGAAACATCTCAAGAATGTCCATGTAAAACTTCATTAAAAAATATTCAATAATTCTAAAGCTACAGAATTATTTACAAGAGAAAGTGTTTTGGCACCACTGTGCACTGATCGTTCTGTCATGGCCTTAGCAACAAGATCAGCACACAGTTTCAATGTCATCTGGATGTAAACGATTTTCGTAATTTTTTCATTTGTTAATTAAATTAAAATATTTTTCACAATATTCAGATTATTTAAATTTTCCAATGACCTTGAATAATTTATAACCAGATGTTTTGTTATGTTTGAAATACATAAACAAACTTTAATTAGAATCCAGTCTTAAACAGTGGCTAAATTTAGTTATATTTTAGATAATAAACTAATTTTAAATTCAAATTAAATAAAATTATTTCATTTTCAAAATTAGGTCAACAAACATTTATGGAAAAAGAAACAAGATCTTCTCAAAAGACCAAAGTTGCACATCACGTGTGTAAATCTATCAAAGATCAAAGACAATTTTTTTAATAATTTTGATTATTAAACCAAAAAAAAAAAAAACAAGAAATACCCGAAATAAAATCACAAAACACTCCCATTGTTTTGAAACAAGCCCACATTCATGTTGGATGCAGTTTATTTAAATTTCATATTAAAAAAAAAATCCGGTGCATCTTCTCAATATTGGTTTTCTGCAGCATCATTATGATATCAGCGGCTATAACTTTATTTAATCGAATTAAATTTGTTTTTATTATTTTGTTTATATGGAATATGAATGAATGAATTTTTTAGCGTTAAATTGGTTAATTTATGCTTAATTTGTAGCTGATTTTTATGAAATCAAACGTAATTAAAATATTGATATTAATTATTGAAATAAACATGCATATGCAATTCTTACAGTGTGTTACAAAATTTAATGGACTTTTATACATTTATAAGAAATATATATTTTAATGTAACTGATTTTTGAGGTAACATTATTACTTCGCCCTCAAATGATTATGAACTGTTCATTTCCGCATCAACTGTATTTCCTCCTTCCTCCTCTTTCCTTGGCAATTCAGAAATAATATGATGATGTAATTAATATTAAGCAATGATAATTAGTAGACGAACTAGAATTGAGTAGTCCAGATGTTGATATAATTCATCAGAGCTTTGTGCGTGGAATTATAACTCTCAGTTTTTCACAATTTCAGTCAGCCCTTTGAAAAAATGCTAAATGAAATAAGAATACCATTCTCATCATATTTATTTTTAACCGTACTGTGTAATACATTGAGTGAAGTGTTTTTAAAAACAACATAAATTGATTTGGACCTTTTACTTGAGAAATCCATTCACAAAGCATCTCTGAAAGAATAAACAACTTGTATGTCACCGTAATTATCTTTTAAGGTTGGTCAGACCGATGTCTGTGTATATTTCTTCCAGAATTTGACGTCTCAACCTCCGAAATTATTAAGTATTAGACCCAGAAAATATGACTGCTATTTTAAATCTTAAAACTAAAAAAAGTACTTTAAGAATCATAATTTACCAATTGAATATATAGAAACCTTCTACTATTTGTATCGTGGTCAGGAACAACGCCCTCTATATATAACATAATGGTGATGAACTTTGCTAACTTTTTATTCCCTTATTTCCTCTGTTTTTCTTAGTTGAAGTTTTTATCCAATTTCGGGTTGGCATAGGACTTTTTAAATGTTTGTAATTTTTGGAGGAAAATAGAATAACTTTCATGATTTTTGCTAAAATGGGCTTTCACACTCTGGAAACTCCACAATTTGAGTGAAGCACTAAAATTTAAAAGGATCAGAAGTAGATTGTTTATGTAAATAATGGTGGACTTATGGAGTTTAAATCCAGATTGCATCATCTCCGATTGCATCATCTCCAACAAACTACAGATCATTTTATGATTAAGAAAGCTTTTCGAAATTAAACAATTCTTCAATTTATTTTGTCTACAAATATTCCTTAATAATATATCAATTGAAAATGGACTTAGAGGATATGAGTCTACGTTGATCCAACATCAAAGTCGTAGATGTTTCAAAGATGATGAAAGATGATATTATGATTTAGTTCAGCGTAACTCTTTTTGAAATAAAATATTTTTTGCGAATATCGAGTTTATTATATTATCAGTTCCACAGCAAATTAAAGGTGCATATCTCTTTGCTCCTTAAACTTGCCACAAAATTTGAGTAGCGGTATCCTAAACGTTCCACGTAATAATTAAGTTTTTCAAACGCGTTATAATACGTTTATAATTTATATGGTGGACTTAGAGGTTTTGAATCTACGTTGTTTTGGCATCAAAATAGATAAACTTTTGACAATTATCTGGTTCTGTGTCCTAATAATTTCGACGTTATTACACATTTAGACTTTGCTCTTATGTGTGATACCTTTACGTACTTAAAGCACAGTATGGTAATTTCTAGACAGCATGATAATACAGTGATTATATAGTTGTCCTTCTCTTTTATTGCATATAGTTTGCTTCTTTTATGTTCTCAAATTCCGAATAAGTTCTTTGTTTGACAGTTAAGGAAACAATATTTTAACACATCAAAAGTCATTGTTAGTTTCATTGAAGACTTATATATCGCTAAGATTTGTGCAAACGTCTTCTCTTATAATTCATCCTTCTAACACTCATGAGGTTTTAGCTACAGTTCTTAGTACGACTGTAGATGTAATTTTAGATTATGTGACAGACATCTACTGAGATTTCTGGTTTAACGGAGATCTTCTAGAGGAAAATATTTACTTGGTGACATACTTCTTTCTCACACTGTATTTTACATCTAATTAACATTTCTTTCTTTTTAATCTCATTAACGAAAATACCGGCCCATATGCAGCAAGTTTTTTTTTTTATTTTGTTAAAATATTTTGAAAATAATTTGACATAAATAAGTAATTCAAGGTTATAATTAATTCCCAAAAAATGCAAAGGTTACTTAATTACTACACCAACAACAACTAAATTATCACAACAAAAGAAAAATCAAAATAAACTGGAATATAAGAAATTGGTAGCAAAAATATAATCTAAGATCATCATAATAAGAAAGTTAGTTAAACGTTTGTTTCTTTATTAACTAAGAAATCACTAAATTTTGGCATACGTGCAAAACTCACGTAGACTTCAACTTTTTACTCTCTATCTGTTATTCTATTCTATTTGATTAGCTCAGAGTCTCTTGGAGTTGAACAAGTATATGGAATCTAGGGAATTGGAATTTATTATCATTGAGCCCAAAACCAATTAATTTGGTTTCTCATTAATAATATATGTGTTCCAGTTAAAAACAATGAAAGAAAAAAGAAACACAATAAGAATTAGGATTTGAAATATTATTTATTATAAGTAGTGGAGAAATGTAAGTTCTTACCAGTACGACGGTTGTTAAGACAAGAAGGAGGTTTTATTTTAGCTTTTAGCGGAAACAAGTATCTGTCATATTTTTCATTTTATTTGACACTTTCGCTCGTGAAAATTAAGTAAGAAAGAGATAGTTTTAGGGGTTTTAGAAAATATATTCGGCAGTCCATTGATTTAAAATTTTGTTTAATGTTATTAGGCGGTTTTAACATTAACATTGCCGCCCCCCTTGATGTATACGCAATAAGATTTAAGCATGTCAGCCGGAACAACAGATACTTGTTTTTGCTAATAAAATGTAATAGAAATACTTAAATTAGTATAAAAGTATAAATTCAATTTAATTCATTTCTTCACATGTGTAAATATATATAATGTTATATTAAAATTCAAAATAGAGATTAAAAATAGTTTTTTGATTATACATAATTATAATTAGTAAAGTTTTCATTCATTTGCCTATTTGCTTCTGAATTCATTTAATTTAATAGTGCAATTTATAAAAGTTTACATTGAACAGGGACCATATATGGTCCAACCGAAAAGAGTGCTTTGAGCTGTCGGCAACCCTTGCTTGGTAAAAATCCCTTCACAAATTACCCTCGGATATACATCTACACCTAGAATTATATCAACCCCAGCAGATTCATAAAATTTTGGATCAGCCAAAAATAGATCTCGAAAATTCCTTTTAAAAGCTTCGGGTAAGGATTGAATAGGAGTTCGGAGAGAAATTCTGCTATCTACCCGAAATATACCTTCGATTTTTGAAGTTGAATCAAATCGCGATTTAATAACAATGGGACACAAGGTCTCGTTCTCCATGGTGAGTGTGGTTAATTTCAGTTCGTCAACGATCTTTTTTGAAATCCTGCTGACTGATGATCCTGAGTCAAGCAGACACCTGGCATAGGATGTAGTTGATTCAATTTTTATGAGTACAGTTGGCAAAAGTATAATACTATTTTGACGAAGCAATGCTGATAGCGTAGTTGACTTAGATGTGTTGGATATCATTGAAGAACCTTTCCGACCAATTTTCGTAGTATCAGGACCCTGTTTAAAAGAGCTACGTATAGACGTGGTAGAAGTAGAAACATGCGAATTTGGAGAAGGTGAACGAGATCTTGATAATGATGGTGTAAGATTTTCCAAAATGCGTGGATGTATATGAAGAAGAGTGTGGTGATATTTGCTGCAGTGTCTACATCCATGTTTCGAAAAACACTTGCCGTGAGAATGTTCATGTGCTAGGCAATTAGAGCAATATTTATGTTTGCGGACAGCATGAATTCGCTCCGTCATATTCATTGCTAGAAATTTTCGACATGTACGAAGTGGATGTGGGCGTTTACATAATCTGCAAGCAAAGGTATGGTAGCCAGTGGGTAAGCCAGAGGAATTTTTACGTGAACTAGTTTTAGTTTTAGGCATATTTATCTGAAAGAAAACGATGAAAATTGCTAAATGTTGGAGAAGGTTATTGGATACTAGGCTACGAGTTAAAGGGCAAGGCAATCAGTTTTGTTATCGGTCTAGTAACTATTCCTCTCTGTGTATAGACATCTGCTACACGCACACGATTATTTGAACCTAAATAGACCTTGCGTATTCTACCTAGCCGCCAACAATTAGGTGGAAGATTTTCCTCAAAAATAATAACTAGAGTATTTTCCTTTAAATTGTCTTCTGAGGTTTTCCATTTTGTTCTTTTTAGTTGTTCCCTAAGATATTCGTTCTTCCAACGAGAACAAAAATTTTTATAGATAAGTTTTATTCGCTGCCATCGATTAACAATAGAAATTGATGACTCATTTATATTTGGATCAATTGGGACTAAGATTGGAGAACCAATTAGAAAATGACCTGGAGTTAATGCAGAGAGGTCAGAAGGATCTTGTGACATAGGAGATAATGGTCTGGAGTTAAGACAAGCTTCAATACGTGCCAAAAGGGTTGAAAATTCTTCAAATGTATATTTAAGTTGACCTGAGAATCGACGAAAATGGTATTTGAAGCTTTTAACTCCAGCTTCCCATAGACCTCCCATATGAGGGGCTCCTGGAGGAATAAAATGCCAAGTAATATTTTGATGTGCATAGTTTGCGATTAGGGATTGTCGCGAAGTTTGAATGAAATCCTGAGCTAGAATTTTAGATGCTCCAACAAAAGTTTTCCCGTTGTCAGAGTGTAAATGAAGTGGGCAACCACGGCGTGATACAAACCGACTAAATGCGGCAAGAAAAGCAGGTGTGGACAAATCGGAAGTAGCTTCAAGGTGAATGGCCTTCGTAGTGAAACACACAAAAACGCACACGTAACCTTTTGTTATCTTAAAAGACCTACCACTATATGTCTTGATTTCAAATGGTCCTGCGAAGTCCAATCCTGTATGAGTGAAAGGCCGTGAAATTTCCATTCTCTCTGGGGGAAGTGCTCCCATTAGCTGCCGTTGACATTTCCTTTTGTATATAATACAAACTTTACACTTGTTTATAGTTGTTTTGATTAAATTTTTTACTTTTGGGATCCAGTATTGAGTACGAACAAGTCTCAGTACCAACTGATTTCCTCCGTGAAGGCTAATACTGTGAATGAAGTGTACTAGAAGACGTGAGTACTGACAATTATATGGAATAATAACAGGATATCTTTCATTATACATGAGACCTAAAGATGCTTCTAGCCTTCCGCAGGAACGTATAATTCCTTCTGAATCAAGAAATGGATTTAAGTTTAGGATTGAACTAGAACTTTCAATATTTTTTTGTAAAGAAAGAGCATGGTATTCATTGGGGAAATGAACCTTTTGGACGATAGAAATAAGTTTGTTTTGAACAAAAACTATTTCAGAATTTTTCACCATTGTGGACTCTATATGGAAATTATTACGATATCGGAAGTGAGTCTTAAAAAAGAATCGGTATACATATGCAAGAACTCGCAACGCTTTAGGAAATGATGAAAAACGTTCAAGAATATCCTCATGGTTTGAAAAATATGTGAAATGAACCTTAAATTGTTTACTTTCCAAATTGGTATTTAAAATAGGGTTCGACTTTGGCCATTTTTCCGGAGATTTTCTTAACCATTCCGGTCCATGCCACCAAAGATTGTTACCCTTCATCTCCTGAGGATATAATCCACGACTTGCTAAATCTGCCGGATTAGAATCTGAACAAACATACTTCCAAAGACTCGAATCCGTTATCTGAATAATTTTAGAGATTCTATTAGCTACAAATGTCATCCATGAACAAGGAGGCTTTGCAAGCCAGGAAAGAACTATAGAAGAATCAGTCCAGCAGTAGGTGGAGTATGTTTTTACGTTGAGTTTTGGAAGAAGTGTATCTAACATTTCGGCTAGTAATACGGCTCCACAAAGCTCTAATCTTGGAATTGATAGAGTCTTAACCGGTGCTACCTTAGTTTTAGAGGTTATTAAATGGACAAATGTGTTGGAATCTTGAACAATTCGGATATAAAGAACAGCCGCATAGGCACGTTCTGATGCGTCGCAAAATCCGTGAAATTGAACTTCAGAATGTGGAGTATATTGAATCCATCTAGGTACTTGAATATCGTTTATGAAGTGATAATTGACTTGAAATGTATTCCATTTGGAAAGTGATTCTGGGGTAAGAACTTCATCCCATCCTGTACCATCAATCCATATCCTTTGCATTATTATTTTGGCCAGAATAATGCATGGTGCTAACCAACCTGCCGGATCAAATAATTTAGCTATTTGAGAAAGCACTTCTCGTTTTGTACAGTTGAATGTCTCTGGAAGTGGTTTTGTAGCAAAGTAAAAGGAATCAGTTTTGGCATTCCAACGGATTCCTAATGTTTTTGTTCTACTAGAATCTTCAAAATCTAGAAAGTCCTGAAAAAGTAGGTGTTCGTTTGGAATCCCTGAAAGTATTTCTTTTGAATTTGCAGTCCATTTTCTTAATGAAAATCCAGCTGATTCCAGAGCAAGAATAAGCTCTTTCCGACACTCTAACGCTTCAGAAATTTGATGAGAACCAGCAAGGACATCATCTACATACATTGAGTTTCTAAGAATATAGCTTGCTCTAGGGTAAATAGATTGACTATCATCAGCCAGCTGAAGCATAGTACGTATGGCTAAATACGGAGCACAATTTACGCCGAACGTAACAGTTTTAAGCTCAAAATCCTGAATACATTCGTTTGTGGAACTCCGAAATAGGATTCGTTGGAAAGGAGTATGTTTTGGATCTACTAGAATTTGTCTGTACATTTTTTGGATATCTGCGTTAAACACAAATTTAAATAATCTCCATTTTAAAATAAGAAAAGTCAAATCTTGTTGAAGAATTGGCCCAGTATACAACATATCGTTTAAGCTATGTCCATTGGATGTTGGAGAGGAGGCGTTAAAAACAACACGCACTTTTGTTGTTGTACTGTCAGGCTTTATAACCGCATGATGTGGCATATAAAAATGGTCTATTGTACTTGGATTAATTTCTGGAAAAACTTTTGTCATATGACCTAGCTCTTTGTACTCTTGCACAACTTGATCATATTCTTCCTTAAATATTGGACTTCGAAGCAATCTGCCCTCATTCCTAAAATATTGAGCCATTGCTCTTGTCCTTGAATGTCCTAATTTTAGCTGATGGGGATAGTTCTCCTTAAAAGGAAGAGAAACTATATATCTACCTTCTTCATTCCTCTTAGTAGTATTAATGAATAAATCTTCACAAAATTTATCAGATGAGGAGCCCACTTTACTCCGAGGGAGGTCCTCCAACTCCCAAAAACGTGAAATCTCTTTATCTAGGGAAATCTCGGTAAAATGTGAAACAATAGTAGAACTTAAGGAGGATGAATTATTAGAAATAGGACCTGTTAGAATCCATCCAAAAATGGTTTCTTGGGCCATTAGCGAACCGCAAACATCATGCTTTACTCCTGTAAGCATAATCGAAGGCATTATATCTGCTCCAATCAAAATATCAATTTTTGAACTTTTATGAAAATAGGGATCAGCTAAAGGTGTTATTGCAATATTTGAAATCGAAATCGAGTTGATAGTAGTCGATGGAAGATTCCCGGAGAGGTGAGGAACTACGAATGCATTTACAAATAATTTTATGTCACTATCGAAAATTGATCCCAAAGTTAGTGAACATTCTACTTGAACATGAGCAGATATAGAGTTATTAATTCCCGAAATTTTGGCATTTGTAGAAGTGTGAGGAAGTTTAAGACGATGAAATAGACGTTCTGAAATAAACGTACCTTCAGACCCAGAATCTATTAATGCCCTTGCTTTATATTTAATACCAGAACAACAAATATCGACAAGAGCTGTACCTAATAAAACACCCCTAGAACTAGTATTACAAAACGATTTAACACTTTCAACTCCTGAACTATTTATGGACTGTATAGGAGTGGAACTAGACTTTGAAAATGGAGTTGAGTGTGGATTTAGATTTGAATTAGTGTTGGTATTAGGTGTTGGTAAAGACAAATTTCCAGAGTCTTTATGTAGTAGAGTGTTGTGTCGTTTATTACACTTGTAACAGTTGGTTTTACTGCTACAATTTTTTACAGTATGTGCTTTTGAAAAGCAGTTTATGCATAAGCCTAACCGTTTGATTTCAGTTAGACGTTGTGATTGAATCATTTTCAAAAATTTTTGACATTTGCGAATAGGGTGAGATTCTTTTGGGCACAATTGACAAACAAAGACATTTTGCTGAAAACTTTGAAACTTTCTAGGCTGGCTATTAGATGCTTTCGGTTTGGAATCTATGATCTTATGTCGAATCTCGGATACCGATTCTAACGTCCGATATCTGTTAGTCAAAAAAGTATCGAATTCATTCCATTTAGGAATTGAAGATTTATCTTTTAGACTTTCTTCCCACAATGTTAGTGTAGAATCAGGCAATTTATTAGAGCAAATGTAAATAAAAATAGGATCCCAAGATTTAACATCTACTTTGTACAATTGAAGATTTGAGATACACGAGCTAATATCTCTTTGAAGCTTTTTAATAGCCTTCCCAGATTCAGATGTTATTGTCTCTAAACCGAATAAAAGTTTGAGTTGGCCATTCACAAGGATTCTGCGATTTTCAAATCTTTCACAAAGGCTTGACCATGCTAAGTCGAATCCTTGATTGGTCAAAGGACTTTTGCGGACTATGTCCCTTGCCTCACCTGATGTCTTTTGGTTAAGATGAAATAACTTTTCCACCTGGCTAAGTCTCGAATTCTGAATATACATAGCTGTGAACAAATCTCGAAATGTAGGCCATGACATGTAATTCCCATTAAATATCTCGATATCACAAGGAGGGAGCTGAAATCCATGTTTCTCGAAAGCATTGGAAGAGATTGTTTCTCTGGAAATGACGGGAGAATCGTTTTTAGGAATAGATAATTGGCGAAGTTCATCTGAAATTTCAGCCAATTTTGTTAAACACTTACAATAGGTTATGTAAGTGCTCTTATATTTGAGTTTGAATGATTCAACATTTGAAGAGTCATTATCTGATCTTTCCTCTTCATCATCTCTATCAAAAAGATATTTTTCATATGCAGTTCTTATTCGCGTCCACGTTGACTTAAGTTCAAATCTATGAACCTCTACTGCATGAACTGAATCAATTGGAAATTTATTCTCATTTAAATCGAGATCAAATTCCACTATACTATCTGCCAAACGGATAAAGTGTTCCAAAGACATATTAGAAACACGATAGGGATAATAATAAATAGGTATAGTAAAACTTTTAAACCCAACAAGTATAATATATATATAGTAAAGATTTTTTTTTTTAACGTTCGACAAATAGTTAGAAAAGCCGGAAATTATAATGAAATTAAGGACGTAGGGCCTTAAAACTCAATAAAAAAAGATTTAAAAAATAAAGTTAAGTAATGATTTCACTCTTTCAATTGCATGATTGATATAATCAGCTGATCAATCAACTAGAGTTCAATGACCTAGAATTATAAAAAGACCAATTGGAATGTTTACAAAATTCCCAGATTTCTTCCAATTGAGTATTGTACAGCAATAAGAAATATAAAGGAAAAAAGTAAATAAGTTGAGAAAAAAAAGAAAATTAACCCGTTGGAAACCTGAAAAATATTAATTGAAGCACAAAATTTGCAGCTTTTTCTTTTGAATAAATAAAGAATTAAAGAAACCAAATATAAAAATTAATATATATCAGAAATTTAGAAAAATGTCAATGTACATCAATCCATACAAATATTGAATAAGAATAATATTTATAAACTTTTATTTTCCTTTCTCTCCTTGTTTTTTCTTTACAAAAACGCTTTAATTTTGATAAGTTGAATTAAAAACTGCATTTATTAAAAAAAAGCACACACATTCTATATTTGTACGAAAAATTTCACTTGTCGAAAAAAGTGAACTTTAAAAAATTATTTAAAATTGTTTATATATGCGATAATATTTCATCATAATGATGTCTCGTTTTATTAATCGCAGTTTCAAAGGTGTTAAAAATAATTTGGAAAATCACGAATAAATAGAGAAAAAAGAAAAATAAATGAATTATGGAGAGCGTGGAATTGGGAAAAAATGTTGTTTTTATGTTGAGAAGTTTGTTGTAGCAAAGAAGCAAAAAATGTAAGAGGTTAAAAAAGAGAATTAAAGTGTAAGAGCAAGCTGAGAACATGAGTTGAGTGATAATGATAAATTAAAGTTCTAAAGAGACCAAATATCATTAACAGCAATTAAAAGGTAAAGTTACAAGTACGCAAGAGAACTATGTTACCGACCGAAATAAAATAAAATAATCTGTTAAGAATAAAAACCGCGTGACCAATGTAGAATGTTAGTATATATACATATATACCTATGTACATATATGTTTGCATGTATATTTGAATAAGTTTTACAGAAGTTTTAATTATTTGGGACGTTTTTTATATGTTCACGAATTATAATAATTAATATGTATAAATATATACTACCTTTTGCAAATTAAATTTCCTTTTGAATTTGGACTTTTTCTTCCTCTTCAGGTCGCACTGTGCAGTAAAAATTAATAAACCTCCAGAAAATCACTTTTTCCTTCCATTACTAATTTTGTTTTTTTTTTTTTTTTTTTTTTTTTTAATTTCAAATTTATATTTTTTTAATTTTGTCTTTCACGCCATGCGACTTTTATGTTGTTCTTTGCACTATTAAATTAAATAATAAAGCAAAATATGACAAACGAACCTGTTTCTGCTATTGAAAGAATTTCCAAAAATGAGTAGAAATCTCAATGAGTGTGATGTTTCCAATATGAGTACCCGATTCGATGGATCAAATGATTAGCTCAGAGTCTCTTGGAGTTGAACAAGTATATGGAATCTAGGGAATTGGAATTTATTATCATTGAGCCCAAAACCAATTAATTTGGTTTCTCATTAATAATATATGTGTTCCAGTTAAAAACAATGAAAGAAAAAAGAAACACAATAAGAATTAGGATTTGAAATATTATTTATTATAAGTAGTGGAGAAATGTAAGTTCTTACCAGTACGACGGTTGTTAAGACAAGAAGGAGGTTTTATTTTAGCTTTTAGCGGAAACAAGTATCTGTCATATTTTTCATTTTATTTGACACTTTCGCTCGTGAAAATTAAGTAAGAAAGAGATAGTTTTAGGGGTTTTAGAAAATATATTCGGCAGTCCATTGATTTAAAATTTTGTTTAATGTTATTAGGCGGTTTTAACATTAACACTATTTTTAACTAGTAACTATAGATAATAAAAACTTCAGTTCATCAACCCATATTTAGAATTCCAAGTGCTCTAAACTTGTATGTAATTATTGAAAGAACTATAAGGAAGTGGAGTGGAGTAGATGTTTAGACTTGTTTAGAATGATGTAAAGAAAACCTTGAAAATACAAGCATTGTATTCCTTATAGAGAAGGAGTTTATGCACCTTTCCCACTATCTTTAGTTGTCTGCTTTTTCTTCTTTATATTATGACGTTAAGAAGAAAACTATTTATTTTGCTGGTCTACGTGCGTTTCCTCTTGTAGTCATAATGCAAAATACAAAGTCGTTAAGAGTGCAGGAGGATAAAGGGGGATTTTTCTTTGTCATCAACTATAACAACTGTTTTTAAATAACTAAATAATTCATGACTAAATAATACAATCGCTAATAAATATTGATAAAATATCTTATAAGAATTAAAAATATATTTTAAATTTATTTTAATTTATATAATTTTGTATAGAACATAAAGTTGGTAACAACAATTTTCATACTTCAAATTGTTGTTTCTTTTTCTAAAAGTAATTATCCATATCGTTTGATATGGAACTTTATTTAATAATGGGAGGAAATTGAAGTTTCTAATGAACACTCTAAGATGACCATTAGGAACTTCATTCAAAGACACAAAACACTTTATTCAATTTGTAAACTCTATTCATTTTTATTTGATTAACAGAACAAACCTTTTTCTTTCTCCCAAAAATTACTCGTTACTGTGTTTTTTTAAAAATAGTTCCCAAAATTTTGAATGTAAAGTATAAAGGAAAATTGTCTTATGAGGAGAAAATGTTTGAAGGAATAATATTTCAACTTTCAAATAGTTATATAATTTGAGAATCATTTAAGACAGGAGGAAATTGTGATCTTCGAAATGGAAATATTTTGTGAGCTTCTTTCAAACACCTTAACTCTTAACCTAACACAAATTAAAACATCTTCTAACTCATATCGGTTCCCTGAAATTTTCAAAGTTCTGCACAAGGAAATTTTTAGTCAAAAGGTAGACGTGTCCAAAAAATCGGGATCATTCAATCGGTCTTTATAGTCTCTTTTTACTCGTCAATCAGCTGTAGCAAAATTTTTGAAGTTCAGCAGAAAGACTAGAGAAACTTATAGTCTCAATAGGTCTCACTTACTCACCAACTGTATGAAATGATCTTCGTGCACTTCGCACAGTTTAAATTAGTGTAACACAAATCCAGATTTTAATGTTTCAGTCCACTCAGCCTCTGCCAATTGAACTTTAAACAGCTCGGGAGCAGTGGACCGTTTTTCCACAACTAACGTACATCAAAAATTACAACACTAACATTGAACAACACCCTCACGGATAAGATTTTGGTCACATGGAACACATAAGAACTTAGTGTGGCAGGCAGCAATAATTAGCAGTAAGAGAGTGACAAATTACTCACATTTAGAAAGCAAAAAGAAACAGCAAATGGAGCGAGGGTCAATTTAGTCACAACCAGTTTCACTTCACTGTTTGCTATCTAACCTAATATTCCTAAGTGGAATTTTAATTGATCACATAATCTGCACTTTGTAACAATTAATCATCAAATTTCCCGAAGGATACGGAAAATCGAAATTGGCTAAATGCAAAGTTATTTAAATAGGTCGCTTTTCATTTTCTATATAACAACACAATATTCTTAATTGGAAGAAGTTAAGATGTAAAGTGATTTTTGTATTTCTTCAGAAATTTTTGGACTTCTATATATTATCCACATAGAGAAATAAAACCTTTAAATCGAAGAAGTGACATTACCATTTCTGGTGTTCAATTACCATTTTTTTGACCCAAACTAGTGTATATGTGAATGCGTGTGTACATACACTAGAGATGAGCGATACCGTGATTCTTGTATAACTTCGTTTCCAGTGTAAGTGATTTCAAAATCACTGTTCTTTAAAACTGTGACTGAGATCGCAGTATTTCAAAGGAAAATAAGAATATTTTTATTTAAAATATGAAAAATCACGAAAAATAAATGAGATCAATAAAAGACGACAGTGGACATTTTTCGCTTTAAATATTGGAGTCTTTATTAAAGATCACACTAAACACAGTAGGAAACGGACAATTTTTTTCAAGATGAATTTGCTGGCAAAAAATAAAAACAAATTCATTTGATTATGCAACAAAAGAAGAAAGTAACTGTAATTTCATCATTCCAGTCACTGTAGTTACCAGTGATTAAATCACAGTCGTGAAAATATCGCTCATCTCTAACGTACACTGTGTATGTTTAACATTTCTCAATCCATCGTAGTGTATATGTATGTGCGTCTGAATGTGTATGTACCAAGTATGATGTACTTATTCTACACGCAATTTGTGTCGAAGGGTATTGAAGATTCGGCATATGTTTTTTTTTTTTTTTTTTTTTTTTTTTTTTTGGAGGGGAGATGAAGCAAACTACATTTTTAAAATTCGAAGAAACAGAAAAAATTTGACGATAAGAAATAAATTAATTTCAAAAACTAAATTTTGCATACAAATTTATATTTGTAATACGGATATTAATACATGACAATTAACACATAATTAAACGTGAATTATTTCAATAAATTCTTTCGGTGAATAAAATAATAATTTTCAAAAAAAAAAATTTTCTTTACGCATTTACAAATTTCGCTTAAAATTTCAATATTGAAAATTAAATAAAAAAATATTTTTAAAAACTCTTGACATTGAAAATGTACTTAAGATACGCATTTTTATGCAGATTTATTTTAAGATTTGTTTAAATATAAAATAGTTTAAACATACAGACAGACAGACAGACAGACAGACACATATACATATTTATTAAATAATATATATTTACAGCTATAATACGTTGATTTTCATCATCATTTATTTATTATCATTCGACAATTTGTTGAGATAAAAAAAATATATAAAACAAGTAAGAATGTTATATTCGACTATGCCGAACTTTCAATACCCTGCACCACAAATAAATGTAAAAAATTCATACACATACATACACACTCACATATACATCACCCAATATATAAGAGTTTTTCTTAAATATAACTCAGGAACACTTAATGAGTCATGAAATTAGTTATATTTTTTGCTATAACCCATTTTCAAACTGAACCGATTTTGATAATTTTTGTTATTATAATGAGGTACATATAACTTAATATTAACTACAACTTAGAGGTTATGCAATTCTGCTGGTTTTAAATAAGAAGCTTCTTAGGACTATAGCAAAATTTCATTGAGCTCGTTCAATTATTGTGGTTATATGCGTGTCAACAATAGACAGACAGACGGACATAGCTTAATCGATTTAGATTTTGATTTGATTCCAGAATATATTTATACATTATGGGGTCTACGATGATTCCTTTTTAACGTTACATACAAAATGACTGAATTAATATATGCTCATCACCACTTGCGGTGGTGGAGCGTTTCAGCGTTTTGTTTGAAATGCTCCCAAATTAAAAAGAAGAAGAAAAAATCAATTCAAACATTTCATTATTATGCGTTTACAAATACTTAAATATTTTTTTTATAAACATCCAACGTTAATAGGCCCATTGCAGAGAGGTTCAAATAAGGAGTGAGATCGAAAACTTCTTAACATACATATAAGATGATAAAGAACGAAACGACTAAAATTACACTTTTAATTATTTTAACTGATTGAAATTATTATAACAATTTACAAAAAATATTTTTGTAGTTAAATTCATTAGTGATGAAATTTTGAAACATTTTTTTTGAAACCCTTCCATTAACGGTTTTATAGGGCTATCTGGCTGGACCACACGACCACTACATCTTTTCTTTTTAAAGAAAGACTAAAATCTCTCCACTGGTTTTAGCACCGGGCAGTTTGGAGGATTTGACTCTCTTTGAACAAATATCACATTATTGTTGTTGTAAATTTCGATATTTATAGAGCCCGTTTTAACAAATAATTGTCTTCTTTTGTCTTAACTGCATACTTCTTGCCATACCTTCTTGGGAAGTTTTGGCTGCCTTAAGTCCTAAATTTTTTTCTACATTCCCTCGAGCAGTAGTAATATAAAATGCTTGACCCGAAAATTGCGTAAAAATCTGACAGTACATACATTTCGTCATCTAATATGCAGCAAGAATATTTTTTTAGAAAACTTAAGTTAAATTTCTGTGCTCTGCTTTCGGCCTCTTGTTCTTGCCAGGAACAATTCGAGCCTTGTATATTTTTAATGCATTAGCATAAACACTTCGTACCAATTAGTAGGAAACTTAAAATGCTTTCTATTTTTTTGGATCTAGAAACACCATATAGACCTACCTGAACTAAGTTTTCTATCAACTTGACCAACTCTTTGTAGAAACATGTTGGGTTATGTAGCAAATACTTAATTTAATTTTAATTTTAGTACACGCAGAAAAAAGTCAAAATAATTTAACAATTTTTCAGTTATGATTTTGCTTTATAGATAAAAAATGTTATTTTAACATTGTTTCATAATAAATACAGTTTCTTGAGTATAAATTGTTGTATAATTTTATATATTAATTTCGAAATATTCTAATATGTACAATATTATTTCACCACAAACGTAAAAACGTTTAATTTAAACTAAATGAAGAAATCAATCAAATCCATCTCAAATCAACTATGTTCAACGTTGATTTTACTTCATGTTTTTTTCTATGTGTACGCACTTTTTTCTGGTCTCCCATTTTGATCTGAGAAACAATATATTCATTTGTTTGACATTAAGCATAATAAATGACATAAAAGTTTTAATAAAAAACATGTTAAGAATTTTTCGATCTCACTTCTTAATACGAAAAAAAACCAGTAATAATTTAATTTTTTAGATCAAGTGTATTATTTTCGGTTGCAGGTTTTTTTGCTTTTTAACTTAAGTTAAAAATATACAAAATTTCGAAATTTTGTTTTAAATTAAAATTTATTTATAAAGATTTTTTTATAAAAAAAAATTAGGTTAATGTTTTATCTATAAAAAATGTTTAATTAAGTTAAGTAATATTAAATTAAAATTTTATAAAAAAATTAAGAAGAAATATTTTAAAATTAATGCTCAAAATTCTTATTTAATTTTAGGTAATGCTAAAAGTAATGACCCCACCTTACTTAGTCTTTAAACTCTAAATTTCAGCTAATTAATTATACTCCCAAATTAATTTTTAACTCCAAATTTCCCATCGAAATTTACATTAATTCATCAACAAAGAAATCAATTAATTATCATTTACATATTTATTCTGAAATCGTCTTCTTCTTCTTCTTAGTCCAATTTTTTTATGTTTCCTCAAAATGTTTTTGTCAAATTGTCGTTTAAGAAATCTAATGCGGCATATTGGCAAATTAATTTAAATATAAACGTGGGATAAATAAACAAATAAATAAACAAATAAATAAATATTTAAAAACTATTAAGTTAAAGAGTAAAATTAAAAACCAGCTTTCGAAGATTTCAAGGTTACAGATTTGTATGTTTGTGTACATGTGGTTTTAATGACACACGCCGCTGCGAACGATCTATAACCAAATATATCTAGATCTTAACAAGTGCATATAAGGTAATGGTCCATTGATAACTTATTACCACAAAGGGTGAGACAAATATTTAAATGAGATGATTTTAACTTAATAATGAGATTCAAATCATGTTTAGTTGTTGGATTAATGGAAATGGATGGAATCAAATTTTAAATGAGTATAAGGAAATCTTAGTCTATAGTGCGACAGAGTCGACTTTTTTTCGGAAATAAAGCTGTAATTATACCATTCACCACCACAAGTGATTTCTCATTCCGTCTGTAACATTAAAACCCCTTAAAGCAAATGCTCTGGCATCAAATCAAACTCTGAGTAGATTTAGCTATGTCCGCCTGTCTGTATGTTGTCGGCATGTTCATATTTCCTTTCCAAAATCAGCAAAATCGATTCATTATATCAAAAGATATAGACTGATATCTAAGGCAACTTCTAAGTTCCAGCAAAGATTTTTCAATTAGAAATTGAGAAATAAGAATAAGATTTTGACATAATATAACGTTATATGTACTTCATTATCATACCAAAAATTATGTCATCGCTTCAATAGAAAAAAGTTATAGTCAAAATTATAACTAATTTTATGATTCATTAAGTATTAAATTACATAAGTTTGTGAGTACAAAACGTAACGTATTTACTAACACGCATTTTGTAGAGGAGGGTGTTGAAAAATCAGCATGATCGGATTTAGCATTCTTACTTGTTTGTTTCTTTAATGTACATAAAATTGTACATTATCGATTGTGAAAAAGTTTAGCATTATAACTGTTTAGGGAATTTTACAAACCTTTTCCTTGGTCCGAGGTATCGATTCATGGATTGTGTCAATAACAGGATTGGTATTTTGAAGGGTAAACATTTAAAGAAAACTGATGCTAAAAGTTATACATCAACTTTAATACTTTTAAAGAATAATATCACTTTTAAGGTGATCTCGACATTAAAGAAGAAAAGAGGATGAAGAAATTGAAAACGAGGAATATTTCTTGACAAAGATTGCTATCAAACAAAACCACATTATATAGTGGGGCAAAATAGATTTTTTGGAAATAATTCTGTAAATATTTTATCGAAAATTTTGAAAAATTATTTTGAAGCTTTGACATTTTAGAAGATTTTAAATTAAAAATTTTTATAAAAAATTTATAAAATTTTTTTATATTGATCTTGCAAATATGATCTTGCAAATATTTAAGTCGAAGATTTAAATATATTTACAAATAAAAACATGGTTAAAATATATGCAATGTCCGAGGTATTACATTTTGCACCTCTATAAGTCCGCCATGGTTCTGACTTTCAAAATTATGATGCTAAACTACTCTTCTATCATGATACTCTTTATGCTGGTAATGAATAATGGATAAAAGTCCTCTCCAAGCTAACTAAACAAATTATATTTGTGAGGACATACTCTGTTTCTATTGCTATTGAAATGCATAGGACGACCACATTTGATATGTACCAAAAAGAATTGAAAGTAGAAATCAACATCACTCGTCAATATGTTTCGAAACCTGTAAAGTACTATTTGACAAATATTTAATAGGAAGTTTTGATTTAATCACACAAAATAAAACCGGAAACCGGTTAATTGCATTTCAGAAAAAAATGTTTTTTCAAATTATTCAACATGCCGATTGCTTTTAGTCGGTTAACCGGTTTTTTAATATTTTCCCTAACGTATAAAGAGTTTTTCATATATTAAATTATTATTTTTCTGAGTGTACAGAGGGTATTGAAATTTACTTTTATTTTAAAAATTAAGCAAAAATAAATGTTTATTTTCTTGAAAATTATAATGAAATAAAATACACACGACTTTTTTGATTTAAGAACAAACCTTACACATATCGATTATGTTAACAACATTCCATACGAAGGACATTTCTCGATATAATTTTTTTCCTATAAATCTATGATGACCAAACAAAAACCGGTTAACGGGGTTTTTGCTAAAAAACCGTTTTAGAAAACATTGTTTTTGAAAAGTTCATTTTTCAAATAACTCGATAACCGGTTTCTGAAAATGTCGGTTTTTGGAATACACTATTTATATCCCATACTTTTCTGTCCTCCGAACTGCAAGTTCGATTTTATTACAAAACGTTTCATTGAAAAAAATTATTTTCACCACCGCGTAGTGGAGTATTAATTTCGTGTTTCCATTTTTAACGCCAAGAAGAAATTAGTATATTCTTGAATCAAATCAAAATCTGAGTCGATTTAACTATGTCCGTCTGCCAGTTGTTGGCACAAATAGTTATAGACCAATATCTAAGACAAACTTTTTAAATTGAAGAATTTCAATAACGATTATGAGGACACGTTTTACTTAATTTTCATGAAATTTTGGGAGATATTTATCCCCCATACAAATGAAATTTGAATATCTCTATAACCATTCTCGGAAACTTTACGATATTTGGCACGTGAATATTGCTTTAAGAATAAAATATTCCAGGCTACAGAAATGTAGATAGACAAGGGACAACAAATTAAACTTTTTAATATCTTAAACTATTTAAGATAATTTCTTGAAATTGGACCCGTTGATAAAACCTTAATTTTTTGTGATTAAACGGAACGGTAAAAATCTGCGAAAATCTGCAACTTAATGTATATAAATAATATAAATATGATTCGACTTTTATTAGATTAATTACAGCATGTGTAAAGTTACTTTTGCGAAAATGTAACAGTGCTACAGAGATGGAATAATACTTCTTACATGACCCAATATTTACACCATCACAAGTAAAACTTCTAATATAAAATTAAAAACATTGATTACATAATGTTGCGAAAAAATTTATTTAAAATAATAATTTATTTGTTTGTAAAATTTTCACGTGATAAACGCCTGAACAAAAGAATAATTTCTCCAATTATGGTTACCACGCGCCCAGACAAAAATGTAAATTAGCGAAGATATAATGTTCTAATTCTAGTTTAACCATAAATAAAACTATTTATTAAATGAATCTTAATAATTTATCACTTACAATGTCGAACAGCATAATATTTTGGATTTGTTTTTTTCAAACAGGAAAAAGATAAACAAAATAAGCAAGAATGCTATAATCGGCTATGCCGAATCTCCAATACCCTACACCACAAACTAATAATTAATGTATCGTACATACACACTATCAATTACAAACACAAATGTATACAGGTACACTTAATGAGTCATAAAATTAGTTATATTTTTGGTTTTAACTTTTTTTGGACTAAACCGATTTTGATAATTTTGGAAATAGTAATGGAGTATATATAGCTTAATGTTGCCATACATATCGGTCTATATCTTTTAATGTTGAACTGATTTAACTAGCATTAAATATAAATGACAAAGTTAATATACCCTCTTTACCACTTGTGGTGGTTTAGGGCATATAAAGTAAGAAAGCTATAATCGGCTATGCCGAATATTCAATATTCACCACAAATGCGTGCAAAATATATGCACTCACAAACGTATACAATATATAATAGTTTTTCTTTAATATAACACAGTATTTTGAGCTTTAACTTTTTTCTGCTGAACCGATTTTGATAATTCTCTCCTGAACTTAGAGTTGTCTCAAATATTGGCCTCTATTTTCAATATAATGAACTGATTTTACTGGTTTTAAATAGGAAACTTCTCAGGACTATAACAAATACTCAGGCCAAATTTCATTGAGCTCTGCTAATTATTGAGAATGTGAGCGTGCCAACAACAGACAGACAGACATAGCTAAATCGAATCAGATTTTGATTTGATACAAGAATATATGTAAACATCATGGTATCTCAGATTATACCTTCTAAGCGTTACACACGGAATAACTAAGTCAATATATCCTCTGCACTACTTGTGGTTGTGGAGGGTATAAAAATATTTTTTATCTAAACATATGAATATTTGTATTATAGAGTGTTGAAATTAGCATAACTAATAAAATGTAATTAACTATTAAAATATGGCAATAAATGAGAAAATATGTCAATAATTTTACGTCAAAGTTTACTTTAATGTCTACCATTTTTTTAGAAATTTAAATTTATATAATTATAAATATGTATATGTGTATATGTATATGTGTATGTTTATAAAAATATATAAAAGGAATCTGTAAGAGTTTTAGTTAACAAGAAGTGTGCGTCCATAAATTAAACTTCATTGAAGAAATAGCGGGCTTGACTACATTCTGATAACAAAACATAAATTAGTCGCATCTAAAACAAGTTTTTGAATCTGCCAAAATTATATTTAACGCGTTTCAGCTGTCATTTTTAGTTAAAAGAAAAAAGTCTTCAGATTCTAGATTTTCAAAAATATTTTAGTGGTTCAAAGAGTTAATTAGTAGAATTTCTTCTTATTTTAATTTACTGAAAATTCCCACTGACATGCTGAGAGAGATTCTAATGAGCTTGAAATTTCTAACTTTATAAGGTTGTAGATAAAATTATTTTCTTGATAGTTCAATATCTCCATCAAGAGTATTTTATAGTGGGAAGTTCAAAATTTTAGGGCCTAATGAAATCCGATTTTGAATTTGAACCATATAAGATACATATTCCTGGACTAACTTGAAATATGAATCGATTTAGCTACGTGTATTTTGTCTGTCTTTTAGTCTGATGCTGAAGTAAGCGATACTATAGAAACTATACGTAAACCAATGATTCCGGTTTTTCTACATCGCGTCAGATATTTCTTAATGGACTTGAAAACATACAAGTAATGTACCTTTCAGGAAATATAAATAGTAATTGCAAAAAACGCTGGTTATGGAGTATATTAAAGCAAATGATTTTAATACACTGATGTATATTCATATAAATGCATTTAACATTTTTCTTTGTTATTGCTTTGTCTATGTTGTTCTCATACAAAAATAAAGTAGAAGTTTTTTAATCACTCAACGGAACAACATTTTTTATTAGTCTTGTTGTTTGCCTTTTAAATGCGATCAATTGTTTTCTGTCTGATCAAGTAAAGATCACAATTTATTTTTTTCCATGGCCAAAGATGTTTCCAATATAGAAATTGTTCGCAAAACTAAACATTCCGAAAGTGAGATGTGTAATTTCTTTAAGTCATTATGGTTTTCAGAAACCCTATAAGAGAAACAAATTTAATGAAAAGCCAGAGTGTCGGTCAACGCTCTGAAAACAATATAAAGAAAATCGTCTAATATTCGAACGAAATACATGAAATGGGCAGAGGAAAGGAAAATGTTATTTTCTTTGAAGAACATAATATTTAAGACAGTACTGACTCTTAATCGTGTTATTGGCACAATCTGAGATCAAACGATGTTCGAATGTCAAAATGGTTTGAGCAGAATTTTCCTCTAAAATTTGTTTTTTCCAATTTATATAGAATGTATGCTGACAAATGCTTTTTTTGGATGACAGAATAAATGAAGATTGCATGTTAAAGCTGTGTAAATCTACGCCCCGTAAATATTATTCAAATAATGCCAAAAATAAAAGAATATCGCCTTTAACAGAGCCAAAAAGTAAGTTTGGGAGGAAATTGTTTCCAATCTTTTTAAAAAATAAGTAGAATCAATACAGAACTTATTTTTTGAGGTAATTTACTACAAATGATCATCCAGTCATTATTAATAATGTTATAATGCATTTATAGGAAAATACCATTATAAATGGTGAAACTCTAAAATTTAGTTTAAAAGTGAAATGAAAAGTTTTAGTTAACAGTTTAAATTAATTTTTAATTTAATTTTTTAATTAATGTTTAATTTAATTATAGTCTTTAAAAGTTATGTATTTTATAGGAATATACACCAGTGTATTGTAACATCTTAGGTATAAAGTGGAGAAATAATATATAATAAAAACTAAGGCGGAGGAATCCTGGGGAAAGGGATCTATTTCTTAGGCCTCTCGTCTTTGGTCTCTCGTCAAACTATTTTCTCAGCAAACTATTTTTCAATTTTGGAATAGATATTTGGAATAGAAACTACCAAAAATTGGAGAAAAAGTAGTCGTATAATGTTTCATATAAAAAATGAAATAGAATTAATTCTGAAACTTCCAAACATCCGGAAATTTCATCCAATGATAGTAATAGAGTTGGGGAGTTCATGTATAGATATTACACTTTGAGAATCTAACAGGGACCGCTCCACAGGTTGACACACGATTCCTTATATCTGAACCTTTTTTAAACAAGCGTTTAGCGAAGACTTACAAAAAATGTTATCTTTCATAGTTTAAAATATATTTAACTTCAAATATTTAAAGTATTAATTTTTGACTTGGCACAGTTTTAATGTTATAGGGTGTCCAAATGTTATCTTATTTTAAATTTTAAAAAATATAATCATGGAATGAAATATTATAAACCTTTAAATATTAATTTCCCAATGAATATTGAATTTTTAAAAACTGCTCTAACTGTTAAGGGAATAAAAGGTTGAATTCGGAAAACTCTAGTTCTCCTAAAATGTAAGTTTTTGAAACTTTTTTCCATTGAAGAAAAACTTATGAAATTGACATTCAGATGAGTATATAAGAAGTGATAAATTTTGGTAACCTATTTGTTCACAAACCACCATTTATTCACAAACTTAAAACTTATACTCATCGAGACCTTGACAATCATTGAGTGAAATTTTATTTGAAATCGAATCCATTCGAAAGTTCCAGATTTATTTCCATTTAATTTTTCATATACTTTTTCTCTTACCCAATAGTTAAACATACATACATTTCTTAAACATACATCTTCACGTGTTTTATACAAACAAATATATTATTTGCATAAATAAATATTGACTTGTCTCTTTTATGCAAATATTTCTTAAAAGCTTAAAAGAAAACAGCAGTTAAATAAGAAATCGTCCAAGTCAAACATTAATTAATTAACAAAACAAACTATTTTAACTTTCTTAAATTTATTTAAATATTTAATATAATTTTCATATAAATTGCAAAAATTTAGAAAAAAAATATCTTTTTGATAGCAGATCATTAATTGAAATGAAACCGATCTATAGCTGATCATATAGCTTTATTGTTTATTGACCCCTTGGAGGGAGTTGAATATAATATTAACATATTTAATAGATTTTAAAAACAACTATAAATGAAATATAACAGTAAATTATTGTAAAAATAAAAATAAATTAAATTTCTTTTGATTGGAATTCTTGAATATTAAATTCTTATTTACGTTTTGATCCATTAAAAACTCAATTTATGCAATCTAACACGCGCCAAAATCAGATTATTTCTCTATTTTCTTTTTTTTATAATGCACAGTGGTACGAAAATGCTTTTTTGCAAATAATTCTATAATTTTGGAACTCTTGAATATTTTTGAAATGAAATTTCATATGTAATTCTATTTGATTTGGAAAATAACATGTTTGTAGTGGATCCCGGGATGTGAGAGTGGATCTTCAAAGGCATAACGATTTTTGAAAAAATCACCAAACATTTATTTTTACCCTTAAAAATCTATTAAAGAATTACATATATGGGATTTCTATTATAGTTTAAGAGATATTTAGATCAAAGTAAAATTTTGACCCATTTTTTGGGTAGTTTTTTTTTAAGTTTTTTAACTTGGTGGGCCTTATTCGAGTTCAAAAATAACGGCAGGTTATGTGAATTTTTTAAAGTTGTTTTTCCCGGATTGGAGTTTTGGGTATTTTGAAATATAAAAGTGGGCATATTTTTATAATCCTAAATATATATAAATATAAAAGATTTTTTTCGGAAATCGTCATACGCGAGGTGACCAACTTTGGAAACTTACTTCCCGATCCCGGGACCTACAAAAAACATATTCTTCTCTAAATTAATTGGAAAATACCTCTGTAGTTGCAACGTTACAGAATTATTTCCAAAAAAGCGTTTTGGGACCACTGTGTAACGTTAACTGCATAAAATTATTATTGTTTATTTAGCTACTGGAAATTTATACTTAATTATAATTAATTATACTTAACTTATATTTAAGAATATATTTATAAGTCAAATCATTATTTAAAGGAGACCCTTTTGAAATATTGTCTTAACATTGCCTCTCTCCTCTAATTATCTTCAATGGTTTTGGGGAACCTAAAAACATAAGGAATATAATGCTGATTTCTGCAAAATATTGTTTGTATCAACAATAACAAATATGGTATATTGGGGGGTAAATATCTGTTATAATAATTCTTTCACTTGAAAAAACTTCGCCCTATTTTAAGCGGAAACATTTTTCCATTAGAAAAATTCATATGTAAAATCAGACCAACCAGTCGAAACAAAGGAAATGCTCTAAACTATATTATAACCAGTTAAAATTGGGTCAGAATACAGATTTTATGATGCCTATATCGATGACAATTGACATATTTCATGAGAGCTATATACGAAATATGAGCAGACATTATATTTTTTGATTTATGGACCTGAAAGAGTTATTGGAAATAATGGACCGACCATAATCAAGAAAGTTTATATGGTGTTGAAGGGTTTAAGCAGTTAACTCAAACTTGGGAACTTCTGAATAACATCTTCTTCGAACGATTCTGAAATGCGCCGTACTTCAAACGATGGTATCAGAAATCGGTATGATTCATTGCCTCTTGTTGTTTCCGAGTTTTTGTTAAAGATATGTTCCATGGTGAAAAAACTCTAACATGGTGGCAGTAAAAGCTCAGCTGATTATTTTGTGGTCTCTCTCTTAAAATTTTTCTGTCAAAGTTTGTTTACATTTTTATACCATCATAGCTGGTTGAGGTATCATGCGTAGTAAGTATACCGTTCGATTCAGAAACACTTTCTGAGTCAATTTAGCATATCTTCATGAAATTTGGCTTGTGTCATTATTTTAGCCCAAGGACGAGGTTCAACAGAAATGTTATTCCCGGAATGGGGATTTAAGATAACAAAAGTCCTAAATATAAAACGAAATTGGGCAGAAACTAGTTTTAGGATATTCTAAGATGATTGCCATATAACAAAAATCACTTTGAAGGTCTTAAATCTCAAATATACGTTGGTATTGTAAACTGATGTGTGAATTTTTACGAGGCTCGGTCCATATTTAGTTCTAGGTTCCACATAAAAAAACATTAAAATATAATGCACAATTAAGTATAAATTAAAAAATACCTTTATACGAGGGTGGTTCATAAATTTTTAATTAATTTTCGGTAGTTAACGCTTTTAAACAGCAATGTGGTGTAGGGTATTAAATAGTCACATTTAACCAACCATAACTACTAATTTGTTTTATATTGTTTTTGACATTTATAACACAAATCCCTGTTGTTTTTGTAATGTTATATATTTGTTGTAGTTGTAGTTTTAAACTTAAAAATTTATTTTTACACAATAAATTCAATCACAAAGTCGTATTATTTTCTTAAAAAAAAAATTATTTCAATTATTTCACTACAAACAAATTTCGAAAATTTAATGTCAAAATTCGTTTTCAACAAAATTCTAAAATGTCTTCTGTTTATCGGTGCATTTGGAAAATCTTTCGAACATTATCAAAACCGGCACAAACACTTCTCCTGGATACTTTAACTCTATTTTTAAAGGAATTTTTTAAATTTTGTTTGACTCTGTTATTAATTTTTGCTATAGCGTATTCAATATTTTACTTAGTGAGTTGAAGAAATTTCCTTAAATCTCGTTAAATATTAATTAATATTTGAAAAATTATAGTGGCACAATAATGAAGAAGACTCAGGAGTAAAGTCTTTAAAATCTGAACGTTTAAGTGCTGGACTAATGGAAAGTTTCAGTAAATATCCTTATGTAATAGAAATGGCATCGAAACAGTCAACAGATTCAGTGAAAACAAGCAAAAAAATGAAAACTTTGGAAAAATTGGAAAAATAAAGGGCAACAATAAAAAGCGTTCAAAATTTTATTAAAAACAATCTTCAAATTTTATTTCCTCTGACATTTTTTAAAGCTCATTTCATGTTAAGCTCTATGAAAACTTTCATGATCATATTGATCATCGAAATATTTGGCTTCTTGTTTAATTTCTTTTTTTACAACCATTCGAGAACTTCTAGGTGATTCAATCTGTTCATCATTTAAGGGTTCTTTCTTAATTTTGTTTAATTTACTTATAAGATCCTTCTCGTTCAGTGTAGTACCAATTTCCGATTCCCTTTCTTGTTTTAATTTTGATTGTTTACCCAAACTTGTTTTAATAGTTTGTGAAGCACGACTTGTTTCATTTAATTCTTGTTCTGTTTTCGATATAAAAAGATCTTTTTTGGGAATAACAAGATCACCACTCTCTCTTTTTAGAGGGGAAGGAGTGTGGATTTCTTTTTTAATAAATTGTTCTAAATCAGCTTCGGAATTTAAAAATTTTGCTTTATTTTCTTCAAATTCTACTTCAATTTCAAGTTGTTCTATAAGGCTTGGTCTTTTCTTAGTGAGACTCCCATCCGGTGTACCTATTCTGGGATAAGTTTCACCTTCTATTTGATGGGCAACTAAATGCTCCAAAGGGTTTGGAATGTTACAGGCGGACACAGAAGTTGATTGTAGGATTTCATCCACCTGCATGAAAAGAAAATTTTATTTTTAGTGGTAACACAGTTTTATTTATAGGCTGGTCCAACCTTAATGCTTGATATTCATTATAATTCGGATTTATATGTCAAATTTTCTATTCAGAAGGGTCCATACATTTCCAAAATGAGATATAAAAATATTACGTTCCCTCTGGTAGTGAATTTTTTTTAAAGCCCTATTGACTTTCAATAGTTCTATTCCGCTTAACGCATAACCAGAAAAAAAATCTGTAGTACGGTAGACTAACGACTCCATTTCTTAATTATGGAAACTGAGAGTTAAAAGAAATTATGAAGCGACCATCGCATAATTTTGGACACAGTTTCAGAATCTTTTTCAATCAAACTTTTTTAAAAAATTTTTATATTTAAAAGGTTTATAATATTAAATTCCTATTGTGCGGAAAAAATGTATGTGGATTAGGTGAAATAATAGATCCTTATTTACCAATTTCAAGAGGCCAAAGTAATGATCGTTTTGCATTTTCTTTACAAATTTTACATGGAGAGTCAGATGGATGGAGGGACATTGTTAAATCGATTTATAGAGTAATTCTGAGTAAATCCATATACTCGAAGGTGAAGGCAGCGCCGGTTTTTCTGGATACTACAAACATTTTCATAAACGTAGAACTGAAATGGTGTACAGAAATTTTAAGATTAGGACTACAACTAGAACAAACTGATTCCAATTCCTGAGAGTCTACTGTATAATGAACACATTGACTTCCGAACGGTTAATTCCATTTCAACGATTTCTTTCCCTAAGCGATAAAACCCAAAGATTATTGCAGATTTATTAGCAACGGGTCCAAAGAGTCTTAAAGTTACACAAAGACGGGACTAAAAGGTCTCAAATTGGTGATCTCCATTAATGGAATGAATTTTCCTTTTTATCGAAGGATAGTTTAGTAATTAAAATATCTATCAAACAATTCGAGATTTTTATTTTAGGCGAATTGTAGTTGTCTTGGAAACGGGTCAAAAGAGACTTAAAGCCTTTTTTACGGTTTCATCTTTTCAGTTTGATCAGTCTGATCTGCTGGTGACCAGTTTAGTTTATCTATCGAACAATTCACAATTTCATTCGAGGCGAATTGTGTAGGCCATCTCAAGGCGAATTTAAAATAACTCGAAATTAACTAAAATTGGAAATGTTTTCTTAAGCATCTTGATATTTCTCTTTTGTTTACTCTTTAAATAGAGAGAAACAAAAATTCTAGTAGATCATTTTGAGGTCACTTATTTTAAATTCGCCTTAATTTTAGTTTTTTATTTTATATTCTAATCAAAATCATACTTACGAAATGAAATATCCACAAAGCAAAATAATAAATTATTAAAAGAATTATGATAAATTTGAAAATTTCTCGTAAAACTTTTCCTAAAGCTTCTAAAATAACGGCAAATGATCTGCTAATTAAAGGTTCCAGTACACCACTCGTTAAATCAAAAATTAACATTTTTTTCACGTATTTTTAAAACATAATTTAAATTTCAATAAAAATTTTTATTATTTTTTTTTAATAATTTTGAAATATTTTGTAATAAACAATAGAAATGACATTTAAAATGTGAAAATAAAACTGAGGAATCCAAGCGGCGAGTAGTAATAACTTAAATAATAGCAAAGTCTACAACCAGTGTTGTTTATTTTTATTATACTTGACAGCACTTTGGAATATTGACATCTCTATTTTCTTTTCTTTTCGCTATCTCTTTCACCTAACATTTTTCTGTCTTGACAAGATTGTATCCAATTTAGACTTCTCATTACTGAACATCTGTTTTATATTTATTATTTTTATTGTTGTTGTAGTTTAATATAAAACTAAAATCTTATCTCTATTATATAGACAAAATTACGATCTTATAACTATAATTTTTTTATGATCTGATAAAAATCTCCTGACTTTTTTTGCATTGTTTCAGTTAAATGATAAAACGCATCATGGCGGACGTTGATGTTAAAGCCGGTATTCAAAATATTCTAAAACGGATTGATGTGGCCTATGAGCAAAGGCCCAAGGTTTGTTATCATAAATTTATTATCATAAAACTAAAAAGTGCTTTAATCTCATCATGTTTTTTATCTGGACAGGAGTTGAAGGGCCATAAACCGCTTTTGGTGGCTGTTAGCAAAACTAAACCCGTTGAAATGATAATTGATGCATATTCTGTGGGTCAACGTCATTTTGGTGAAAATTACATACAGGAATTAGTGGAAAAGGGTAATCATCCTGATATATTGGCCAAATGTCCCGAAATCAAATGGCATTTTATTGGACATTTACAAAGTAATAAAATTAATAAGGTAAAGCATAATTTTATTCTAGCTGAGTCCAGATGAGCCCTAATAAGTAAAAATCGAGTAAGAAGTACAAGTTGATGATTATGCAAAGTTAACCATTTCTTATTACAATATCAACGAATATGTGAGATTTAACTCCTCTCCCCCTAATCCATTCGTGCTGTCAGTAAAGACTTTATTTGAAAAAGTAATGCAGATAAAATCTTAATACGTTCCCACGGCAATTGAATTTGCTTTCTGGAACGACCAGAGTCTCTCTCGGTGAAAAGTTGTCAACCCAGCGACAGTTGTATCTAACGAAATTTTCCCCAAGAAAGAATTATCGGATACAACAGAGCTTTTATAGTATATTCGTTAATTGATATTTGCTTTGTATCTTTGTTTCCTATTCTTTCTACATTTTGTCCAGTAAAACTGTTCCTTGGGAGAGTAATTGAAATGAAAATCGTAAAGCTCAATATATTTAGCAACAAATATTTTCTTTCTATTGGGTTATCTCCTCCCTGATCCTATTGCTTTGTAATCATTCTGAGTAAATTTCAATAAAATCGATTCAGTAGTTTTGGTGTCTTTAAGCCTCAAAAAGAAAACGAAATTCATTTTTATATACCGATCGAATCAGAAATACACTCTGAGTATCAGTCTGTACGATTCCCCATTCTCTAGAGGTTTTTGGATTTAACTTTGCACGTTTTATTATTATTATTATTATTTTTTACCAAGAACGAATCCTATTAAATTTGTTGATGTTCGCTGCATTATTTCAAGTGGCACCCATACAAATGTTTTCACATTCCAAATACGCTAACAAAAATCCGGAGGATCAGTCCATAATTTTCTTCATATAAACTTCCTTTCCTTCATATAACAGTTGGCATAAATTTCAAATTAATAAAAAAAATTAATAAAATATTCTTAATAAGTATGTTTTATATAGAGACAAAAAATAAAATCAAGTTCTACGAAGATCGGTCGATAATTTTTCATAAATACGTTATGGTTATTTCTCCTAACTTATATTATTAATTTCCTTTAAATTTTAGATTATTAAACTTCCCAATCTCCATATGATCCAAACGGTGGATAGTGAAAAATTGGCCAATCAATTGAATACTGCCTGGGAAAAGTTGGAATTAGAAAATAAAAAACCTCTCGAGGTTCTTATACAAATTAATACAAGTGGCGAAGAAGGTTGTTTACAATTAACTTTTATTAAACATAAATCTAATACAATTTACAAATTCCAGCTAAAAATGGTGTCCAACCTGGTGAAGCTTCTGCTCTGTTCAAATTTATAAAAGAAAATTTAAAACAATTGGATGTTAAGGGTGTCATGACCATTGGTGCATTTGGCCATGACTATAGTCAAGGACCAAATCCTGATTTTATTAAACTTATGGAAGTTCATAAAACCATTTGCCAAGAGAATCAATTGAACGAAGCCGATTTAAAAGTTTCCATGGGCATGTCAGATGATTTTGAAAAGGCGGTAAGTAGAAGGTTTATAATAATTTTTAATTAAAATTAAGAAGTTAAACCGAAATTTGAGTTTCTTGCTTGAAACCAATATTTTTTTAAGGATTAAAATCTAAAAATTCTTAACATACACATATAAATTAATATAAACTAACAGTTTTAATTTTTTAATCTTAGATCTATAAAAAGTAATACAATTTTGGACATTTTTCGAAAACTATTCCATTAAAATTTTTAAAGTATTTGCTATCATTTTGCTCAAACAGATAGATTATCTCCGTTTAAAATCTTTCACCTTTTTTGTGCTCTTAAAGTTTTTACCAAGGACCTTTTGGGAAATTTTGAATTTTCTTACAATTTTCTTCAACATATATTTTTAATCTGATTAAAATCAGTGAGCAGAAAAAGTGCATATTAAAATTATTAAACATTTTAACAAAACCCAACTTGGTCTGCCGTCAAACTGTCAATATTATTAAACAGTACCGGTAGAACTTGTTCGTTGATACAAAACCTGGTTCTGTATCCAATGCTCAAAAATTCTCTGCCAAAAACAGAGAAAGAAAATTGAAGTCAATTAAAAAGATTTTACGAAACGTACATTGTGCCACTTTTTTTGCAACTTCCTGGTCAAAAATTGTATGTCGCTGATATTGAGGGAATGTTAAAGAAAAGTTTAGGTCCCAGAAGCAATTAAAATTTGCCAAAAATTTCTCGTAATGCATCTTTATCATAAAACTCCAATTACATCCTGTTACTATCGTAAATAAGCCCTTGATTGGTATATGAACAATAATGTGGTATTTGTACCAAGAGAGGCAAAAGCTCCATACTGCCCAGACCTAAGGCTAGTGGAGAGATAATATTCAGGTTCTTGTTTAACACCAGGCCAAGAACTTGTGACATTTGTATGGGATGAGTCCATAGATCTTCTGGACTAAGAGCAGTAGGACTGTATGCATTGTGCCTTTTCCTCCATCCCAACACAGTTGCGCTCTTGTAGAGTTCGTTAGATTCTATTCTTTGTCTGTGAAAGGAGGTGGGCCGGCTCTAATAACGATGTTCACACCGTAAATTAAAACATTGGACTATGAGAAGTCTCTGTGAATGTCGTACAAAGCTGATATGTATGAATACTGATCAGTAGGATCTTGCACATACCTATGGATGTTCTGTTCGAAGATCTTTTCTAATATTGCTTCAGGGGTAACTCCAATTGTGTTATATTGAAGTTAGAATGATGTCTGTTTACTGAGAATTTCGTTTAGTTTCTTAACCAGAAGGATCTTAGTCTCCTCATGTGTTAACTGCGAAATAATTATTACCATTCGAAGCTAAATTTTTCTCTAAATATTTTGAAATTGAAATCAATAATTTAAATAAAAGTTCTTTTGGAATCTATTTTTAAAAATACATTGAAACTTAATATTTTCTTTATATTTGAAATAAAATATTTAAAAAAGAAATAAAATTTTAATTCTTTTTGCATTGAAATGAAAGATTTCTAGTTCTTAATTAAACATCTTAATTAGACTTAACCAAATAGAATCAATAATCAAATAAAATTTTCAAAAATTTTCACAAATTACTAAAAATTATATAAAAAAATTTAATCTTTTTTATTTAATTAATTAATTTACGATTAATTCGAAAGGAACTTTATTAATAATGTAAACAAAAGAATCGAAATACTTTTATAATTTAATTTTGTTTAACAATATTGATTCCCTTTTTATTATTGTTTTTTTTCAAAATATATAATTTTTTAAATATTTTTATTTTTCTTTGTTTTATTATTTCCAGATCGAAATGGGTAGTACTATTGTGCGTGTGGGTAGTTCTATTTTTGGCTATCGGGCTAAAAAGACCACTACTGCCTAAATCTTCTACATATATATACATATGGTACGATCTTATTATTTGTAAAATATTTTATATTATCGTTCATGTTCTCTTCATATTGATGTTGTTATTTCAAAATTATTTTAAAATCGTGAAAATGAGTAACCAATAGAATACATTTCTTATTGTTGTTGTATTTGATTTTATATATAAGATATAAATATATATAAATATATATAAATCTATTGTACATTTATATACTAAACAGATTTTTCTATATTTTTTGTTTTTAGAATTTAGGACAATAAATATAATGATTGTTTTATTCTCCCGACTAGATGACGCAGTTTTGAGAATTGAATTAAATTGAATTGAATATATAAAATTGTGAATATCAAAACAAATGAAAAATACTATATATGAATAAGTACATACATACACACACACTATAAAATTTATATATGTTTATATAAATATTTGTATATATTATAAGTAAAAAATATGTATATTTAAATTGGCTTTAAAAGACATTTGAACAATTTTTTGTTTGTGTAAATGGAATTGAAAATGATTTGTGTGAGTATGAGTATGTAGTAAAACAAAACAATATTTTTAGAAATGGGATATATACATCTTAACATACATACATAATCAGTACCTATAAAATGCATTCTAAAGAATTTTTTAATATAAAAAATGTTGATTTTTGGAAAATTTAAAAAAGCTTTAAATGAAATGTGTGTCACATTTCAGAATTAGAATTCTAATTCGCAAATTTTTTAGTAAATAAAACCGTTATAAATGTCATTTCAGACCAAGAAAAAAATAGGTTTCCGTAAAAAGGTTAATCTAACATGTTTATATCCTCTACCCCACCGTAGGTGGTTGAGGTATTATGCGTTTTTGCTGATGTTTGTAACTTACAGAAAAAATGAAAAAGTATAATTTTCTGAGTGGATTTAACGATGTCCTTCAATCTGTCATTAGGTCTGTGAACACTCTATTGGTCGCAATTTTGGGTACCTCCCATACAAATGTCCTCCTGGAATCAGGTTTTTAGCTCATAAAAGTCTTAAATGTAAAGTGATTTTAATGAAATTTTTTTGATAAAAGTGCTATGTTCATTAGGTCCCATACAAGATCCCCTCCAAATTGAGAAATATTAATTTAAAAAAAATGAAATTTTATACACTTCATATCGGAGAGATTAAAAATTATGAAACAATCGCCATAATATTGGATTATACGATTTGTACTTTTATTGATATTTTCAAAATTCTTAGCGATAGAAAATTATTAGTGTATCCAAAATTGGAAACCTGTTTTTCAATTTCCCTGTCGGCTAACCGGTTTTCAATGGAATGTATTTTTAACATTTAAGAAAAATGAACCATATAAAGAGTGAGTTCGAGGTTTCTTGTCGGTAAGCCGGGATTTCAAGAAAATGGCACAAAATAATGATTCAGATCAAAGTTGATTGAAATTATTATTTTAATTTAAATTCTAATGATGAAGTTTTGAACGTTTTTCGAAAATCCTTTCATTAATGTTTTTAAAGTGCTTTCTGTCACTTTGCTCGAACAGGTATTCCATCTCTGTTTAAAATCTATCACATTTTCAGTGCTCTTCAATTTTTTTAACAAGAGCACAATACCTCTCCCCATGTCTTAGCTCCGGTCAGTTTCGAATTATTTGAATTTTTATAAAAAATATAACAAATTAAAATAAATAAAATTTTCAATAAAAAATATTTATTTTGAAAAATATAATTTAATGCATCTTTTTGAAGATTTTCATTTTTGTCAGAATTCCTTTTGTAAAAAAAAACTTTTTTGTAGTAAAATTCGATTATGAAAGAAAATAATTTTATGAAAAAATTATTATTTTAGAGAATTAAATTTTTTGAAAACTGATTTTTTTATGGAAAAATCGATTTTTAGAAATATTTTGATTTTTTATGAGGAAATTTGTTAAAAATATTCAATTTAAAAAAATTGGTTGTTTTTATTATAAAATTAAATGTTTTGAATTAAAATAAGATTTTTGGAAAAAATAATAATAAATAAATTTTAAGAAAAAATTTATGGAAATAACTCATTTTTGAAAGAAGATTATTTTTTGCCAAATTTAAAAATGTTTATAATGAGATTTTTCAGTGAAATATTATAAGAAAAAATATTCGGTTTTGACAATAAACAAAACCTTTTTTGGAAAAATTGGAATTTTTGATTGCATTATTAAATTATTATTATTATTATTATTATTATTATTATTATTATTATTATTATTATATTATTATTATTATTTTTGTAAAAGTTTTTTATCTCTTTATTTTTAGAAGATTAATTTTTTTTTGCAGAATTGAAATTTTTATAATTTTTTTTAATTGAAATATTCGTTTATTAGAGAAAATCTTTGACTTTGCCAAAGAAGAAAAATCTTTTTTTGGTAAAAAATGGATTTTTGAGAAAATATAAATTTTTCGGAAAAATGATTTTAATTGTTATTAAGAGAAGAACATGTTTTTAGAGAAATATGGATTTTCCATGGAAAATTTTGTATTTAAGAAAATTGCATTTTTAATGAAACGTTAAATTAAGTAAAAAGCGTTTCGTTTTAATAATCTGATTTAAGGTAAATTTGAAGTTTTCTTGTGTCCGCTGGACTGCACTTTATACTCAGGGAGTTAACAATTCAAAACAATAAACAAATAATTTAATTGTAATTTTAAATTTTTTTCATTTTGTTCAATTTTTTTTTAAGATAAAATAAAATTGCTTTCCGTTATAATTACAACGGTATTTGCGGAAAAAATATATAAAAAAATTCGATTTATTGCAGTTTTTAAAAAATTAAGAATTTTTCTTTTATTAAAACTTTTTTCTCAAAAAAATATTTTTCAAAACATTTTGAAATAATAATCATACAGGATAATAACCGGATCTCTTAAGAGGTCAATTTCAATTAAAATTATGTTTAATTTCATATCTTTTCTGTTATTAATTTTTCAATCATTTTTTAACACACTAAATTTCATTTTGGACGAGGTCATTTTAAGTAAAAAAAATATCGAAGAAATAAGTAACAAAAAAATGGCAAAACGCCAAGAACCTTTGAAATGATTTCAACTTTTTTTTCATTTTAATTTTAATTTCTAAATTTCTTTTCAATGGTGGCAAAATACCATAAAAGAAAAGTATTTTTGAGTTTTTTAGCCCCGCTAAGAATTTAATAAGAAAACCAAATATAATGAAGGAAATAGAATACAGTCACTGTTGCCAGATATGACGATTTAATGAGTCCAAAATGGCATTATGACGATTTGAAGATTTATGACCGAAATTTAACGATTTTTCACCACTACAAAATTGATTGAATTGAAATTTCATGTCCGTCCTTAATAAACTGGACTCAATAAAAATTTCCCGAAGTTCATATAACAGTATGTAACAATCAACTTACACATGGATATCTGCTGGTACTTCAAGACGCAAAGAAAGCATCATACTTTTCAAAGAATGCTAAATACAATAAAATAACATTTTGGGAAAATTACTTCAATACGGTATCAATATTAATTTATCTCAAAAACTGATGTAAAACAAGACATCTTGAACTGTACTATGCCGTTTCTTTTTTTTTTTTTCAAAATTTCTAAACCCTACAACACCAAAGGTGGTTGGGGTATTATGCGTTTGTGCTGATGTTTGTAACATGCAGAAAAATGTTATAGTATAGTTTTAAGTATACCGTTCGACTAAAATCTCTTTCTGAGTCGATTTTGAAATATGGCGATATTTCAGGTACCTTACATACAAATGTTCTTCCCGAAACAGGGTTTTAAGGTCATTAAAGTCCTGAATACAAACTAAATTATTATTTCTTATAAATTTATTGGTCAAATTAAGATATATAAGCAAAAATTGAAGTGCAAAATTATACAAGTCGGTTCATAATTTCTTGTGACACCCATATAACCACCATTTTTAACCTACGACGTGGTGTAGGGTATTAATAGTCGGGCTTGACCGACTATACATTTTTACTTTTTAATTCCGTATAATGTTTAAAACTATTGAAAACTCTTAAAATTTTTGTTACAATTGTTAAAATCTGATCCGTTTTAGAAAAAGTAATTTTTTATGTTGACGATTTCGAAAATTGAATTTGGCGATTTTTGTCCAAATTTATCTGGCAACTACGAATAGAATATAAATTTATAATAAATAAACAAAAATACAAACAGATTTTTTGACATATTTAGTATCTGTATCGTATATGTGAGTACATGATATTTATATCTATAAAAAGAAGTACAGTGAGCACGAAAAATGATAAACTAATGAAAATGGCTAAATTTCATTAGACAAAGCCTAATTTGGATTGGATTTTTAGCTTAACAAAAAGTATATCTTTCCCCAAATCAATTCAACTTAATTAATTTACATTTCCATTAAGATTTACTTATAAAACAATAAAATATTCAATAAAATTCTAAACAAATTTTTTTATAAGTGAATAAATGTTGCCACCTTTTTTTGTAAAGATTCACAAAACAAAAAAAAATAACTTAATTTTAAAGTTTTACTGTCATTTTAACAATATTTTCATTTAAAGACACTTCATTTTATCAGGCTCTATAGCATTATTAAAGGTGGATGATCCTTTGTTGTGGATTAAATCAAAAATTCGGTCTGGCATTAATTCCACTAATTTTTTAAAAATGCTCGAAATCTTTTGCCTGCTTTATTTTTAGTTTAAGTTCTGTAAATTATTATTTTCTGTTTAGGGCATTATTTGAATAAATTTTACGTGCCCCGTATCCCTGTAAGTTCTACATTGCGTATTTGTTATTAATTATTGATTTAGACTGCTTAAAAACATGTGCCACATTTTTCATCCATAAAAGAGGGTAGAGCATATACCAGCAATTCGTTAGAAATTGTGCTATTCACTTTTGTTGGAACAAAAAACATTTAGATTTGGCAGTTGCAGAAAATGCTGCCCAAACCATAACAGTACCACCGCCAAAAATTACATTTTGACATGAGTATGTGTCCTGACCGTTTAAATTCATATTTTTTTTGTCAGATGAAATCACCTTTTTCTACCCCTCTTCCCTTTTCATGTACTTTCTTAAGAATTTTAAACGATTCCGTATCACACTTTCGTAAAAATTTTTTATTTTGGTCAATTTCTTGGTTATGAAAAATTTTAAATTGGTTCTTTCTTTAATCGGACAAAATAAAAATTCTTGGGCTTCTTTTAAACGTCTCCAGTAAAATTTAGACATTGTCATTAAAAGCAAAACTTTATTTATAAGAAATAGAAATTTATATTTAATGTTGGGCGATTTTTTAAACACAATTTTCACATCTGCGTTTATATAATTATTTTACATAAAATAGCACCAGGAACATTAAATAGCATGAATATGATACTCAATAAGATATAAACTATTGCCTCTCGTTAAAGAACTTTACTTTTGGATGGGAACAACAAAGATAAAATAAAAATAGAGCGAATTTTAAAATGCGTTTAAAAGAATATGCAGCAGTGTATACATTTTCATAGGAATTTTGTAAGGGATATCTTTTGCCTGAACTTATAAAAAAAATATTGGGGAATTTTACAAAAATCAATATATCCAATCTTGCTAATTTTGTAGGACCACCGACTGCGTACCTGACCAGATAGGGGCATGTACATCTGCAAACTTGAGAGTCCCCTAAGTGACATTTCATTCACATATGTCTTAACGGTTAAAATATTACTTTGCACAATCACTCACTGTAACTATATTATAATCAGATAAATATATCTACTTACATATACATATGTATCTACGTATATAAAAACAAAATATTTGAAATACTGACTCACTGCATCCATTCGATTCTTTTTATCTCTACAAAAAAATTTAGAAAAAAAAAAAAAAATATACAAAATTTCAAAAACATCTCCCACTATTTAAAATATTCTCATATTCTTCATACTCATCACCATCATCATCAAATGTGTTTAATAATATTTCTATCTTTTTCAAATGATTTTTAATAAATTCATGTTATATCACCTTCATTCAAATATCAAATATTTTCTGTTTTTTTTTTTTTGCTTAAATTCTAAAATTTTACGTTTCATAAACATAAATTTCAATACATGAACTTTTAATAATTATTACATTTATTACAGTCATTTTCCTCCTTTTCATCTTGTTGTTCTTCTCTTTCTTAAACATCATTTAAAATAAGTAAAAATGTTATACGATTCCCTAATACCCTACACCACATTGTTGATTTATGTAAAATTCAAACGTATGAAATTTTCTAGGGGGGTTATATCAGAGCTAGAAGAAATGATACCCTCGTACAATTTCAAACATCAGTTTTAAAAAGTAATTATCTTAATTTGACCAATTCTCGCAAAATTGGTCACATCAATATTGCTTTATAGCATTTGGGACTTTTATGACTTTTAAACGCCATTCCTGGAAGAATATTTGTGTGGAAACTACCTGAAATATTGGTCCAATTTTAATAGGCTTCACATTAATCTCAATATCTTAAAAATTACGTTTACATGAATAGCCAGCGGAACAGACAGAATCGATTTAGAAAATGATTTTATATATTAATTAGCAGACCCAGCGTTTAGCCAAAGGAAAATTTTTAGAGCGTTGCTGGCCCTAAGCAAACATTCGTGCTGTATTACCAAACAGTTTAAATGAATTAGAAGTAATTTAAATTTGCTTTGTATGGAGGTAACTCTCCCCCTGATCCTTTAAGTATTAAATTTTTCCACAGTAGTAAAATTGATGCAAAATTTTAATACTTTTGTTCGTTATAGTTCTTTTGATATTCGATAAACAATATTTGTTTTTGTATGGGGGAGGAGTACCTGGGACTTATTCGTCCAACTTTTTGTCAAGTTTAACAGTTCCCTAAGAAGGTATTTGGGACCAAATTTTAGAACTCTCACTGATATAGTTCTTTAGATATTTGAAAATAAATATTTCCCTTGTAATGGGGGTACCCCTCCCCTAGTCCTATCCGTCCGACGTTTTGTCAATTAAAACAGTTGTTTGAGGAAGTCACTCTAGTTATTCTTTAGATATTCGAATATCAAACGGTCCTATCGGCCCACCCTGTTTGGAGTCTATATGTTACATACATCCTACTTTATATATATAGAGATACCGAAAGATTCTTATATGTACAATTTTATTTCACCACAAATTTAAAAACTTTTGATTTTAACTGAATGAAAAAAAATATTGAATCTCAAATCAACTATGTTCAATGTTGATTTTGCTTCAATTTGTTTCTGTGTGAACATAAATATCCCATTCGTGTACAGTGGTGTAGGGTATAAAAATTGAATGTTTAATTTATTTTGAATTTTTCAAATTTAATAGTTTTGAACGAACTTAAAAATAATTTATAAAATGATCGTTTAATTTGGCCAAAAGCCAAATCTGATTAATAATAATTTTGGCACGTAGAAAATAAAAAAATAGCAAAAAAAGTTCATATTAAATATTTTTTGATTTGTTATAAATCTCTATTATGTCTCATCGATTAGTTTTTATTAATAAACAAAAATTTTTTAAGAAAATTTAATGCATTTTTGCATTAAAATATTTTTATTAGGAAACGTCTGTGATCATTGAGACATAATTGTTTAGACTGTTAATTATTAATAGAATAAAAATGATTTAATGATCTTAATAAGATTTTAGAAAATAAATTAATTAAAAATTATTGAATTAAATTTACTTACAATATTTTGGTCTTGATGGAATTTTTATTTTTATAACACTTTTTCTGAAATGAAATAAAAGAATTATTTTAGTTACAAAAACAATATTTAATTGTTACAATTAAAATTATTATTTTTCAAATTAAAACTGTTTAGGAATTATCTCAGGCCCGTAATGTTTATACAATTTTGCATTAAATCAAAATCTGAGTCGGTCTGTCTATCGTTGGCACCCTCACATACACAATAATTGTCAGAGTTCAATGACATTTGGCCTGAGTATGAGATAAGTTTCTTATTTAAAAACAGCAAGATATTAAATTAAAGTATATAGACCGATATCTGAGACAATCTGTAAGTTCAAGCGAAGAACTCTAGTAATGAAATTTTACCATAATATTAAGTTATATGTACTTGTTTTCCATTCCAAAAATTTATCAAAATCGGTTCAGTAGAAAAATAGTTATAATCAAATATATAATTAATTTTATAACTCATTAAGTGTTCCTTTGTTATATATAAGAAAAATTTTTTTACATTGTATTTGTGAGTGTATGTATGTACGAAACATAATGTACTTACTTCACACGTATTTGTGGTGGAAAGTATTGAAGATTCTGCATAGTAGAAAATAACGTTCCTGTTCACGAAAAAATATAAAACGTTCAATATAAACCAAATGAAAAAAATCAATCTTAAATCAACTATGTTCAATGTTGATTTTATTTTAATTTTTTATTTATATTCAATTATCATTTTACCAGAATTCCAGTGGAACAACATTTGACTTCCTGTTATAAAGTTATTTAAATACACAATCCAGTGAAGAGGAAATTTGAATTTGAGACAAATGTAACACTTTTAGGGAAGTTAAATTCAAACCTCCGATTATAGTATAAATCAAGTAAAATAAAAAAGTATTGAAATAATAAAATTTAATCTATTGGTGTTATTAATTTTTAAAATGTTTTTTATTTATATTAAAATTATAAAAATTGTATACAGTGTTTTGATCACAAATTTCAGATTAAATTTCTTTAAGACATTCCGAATCTAATATTTCGTATTTCCAAAAATCGTCTTTAATTTCAGAACAAAATAAATGTTACATATAAAATTTAATACATACTTCTTATGGCCAATTTGTCAATCATAATAAAATATTTAGAGAAATTCAAAAGTCACTTTAAAAATACTTGAGAATATAATTGGAATATTTGTTGAATTCAATCACAATTTCAAGTAATGGACTTTATTTTTTTGGATGCTTATTGGGTACTTTTATTTAATATACCTAACGGGCGCCTCTTCACAGGATGCCAAAATTGGACAGCTCTGGTAATTAAATGATTTTAAATTATCCAGATTCCTTATATCAGAACTGATTTGAAATATTTTAAATTATAATTTTTCTAAATTTTACCTGACAAACTTCGTTTTATCAAAGCTAATTTTTAGAGCGTTGCTGGATCTAAGCAAACATTAGTGCTGTATTATCATACGATTAAAATAAATAATAAATAATTTAAAATTTCTTTGTATGGTGAGTACCTCTCCTTCTGATCCTAAAAGACCTAAAATTTTTGCAAAATGTTGAGACTTTTTATATGATTCAATATTTGCTTTATATGAGGGTACCTTTCTCATTGCTCCTATCAATAGAAGTTGTCCTTAATGATTAATTTTTGGTGTTACAAATTTAATATACCCTTTTTACCACTTGTGATTGTGAAATATATAAAGAACGGTCCAGTATCTGTATTATATTATACGTACATGTTACATATCTTATACATATATTATATGTAAACAGTAAAATTAAAATTTCAGAGTTAATGAACCGAAATTACATCAATTTTTTTATAATTTGTAGGGAATTATTAAAGAAATTCTCTATACTAATTTTCAGCGGAATTTTGTTCCTAAAATTTTCCTATGGATTCCATTTACGAACAAAATATACATAATTCAGCGTTACATAACATATAGATATTAAATACATACAAAACTACATATAATTTTATATTAAATATTTATCCTCGAATAATTTCATTATTTTATAATACAGATTAATAAATTATTTTTGTTTTTGTTTTTTCTTTTTAATTTTAATTCATTTATGAAAATCTATACAGTATTTTCATGCGTTATAGAACAAAAACAAATGAATTTTCATATTGCACAATACGAAATATTTATAATATCTCACGGATACGAAGAAATCGAAAAATACAAACAAAATATTGAACGAAAATAACTAAACGAAGAAAGAGTAAATAATGAACGAAATAAACATTGAGCCCACACAAACAAATTAATTTCGAGAATTGAATACAAAAATGTTTTTTTTTTTTTTTTTTTTTTTTTTTTTGAAAATTGAAAATAAATTTTGAAATTACACAAGGTGAGGAACGGAATACAACAAAAAAAATCAACAACAATACATTTTAAAACGCATACATTGAAACAAAAATAAATTTCAAATTTCAAAAGAGATTGGGGACCAGAATGTAAAGAGGGATGAGGTAAATAATAGACTGGAATACAATGAAATCAAAATGTAGGTGATATATAGTGAATGAAAATGAAGAAGAAATGCGTTCATATAAAATAAATATCTTTAAGATATAGAGATATAGAGTACCCCAGACAGAGAGTAAGAGAATCAGACAAACATACACATACAAAGACAAGAAAACATTTCATGTTATTATTAGATTTGTTTGTTAAATGTTGGGCTATGATTTTTTCACTTTACGTATCGGCAACAAGGGGATTTGGGGCACGAGGCAAAGGGCAGTGCTTTTCAAATTTCCCCACTCACCTTATGTATAAATACATACAACACCATACACCACACCCTGTACACAGACTAAAAAAGGCATATATCTATCTTCTCAAAAAGTATACGATTTTGTAGAACCATAAGATATTTAACGATATGGTAGGAATCTGTATTATGTAAAAGTATGTGTGAGCCATTCTTCTTGTTAGCTATTATCTGAACTATGTATATAAATTATGTATATACATGTGAGAGTATTAGTGGCAATTCCTAGATGTATAAGTTTATCGAGCATTAGTCCAATGTATTTGTTTTGCATGTAGTGGTAGAAAATTTGGAAAATCTTTGACGAAAATTTTTCTTAAAATATCATTGACGTTCCGATAAAATCAGCCAGAACACTCAGTGTGCTCTGACCGCTCGATCCGTTAAGACAACACTACAAATCAAGCACCATGGTAAGAAATGAGTCTTAATTTGTTGAAAAAAAAATGGACTTGAAACAAAAAATCTAAATAAATAAAAAAACCATAAACCAAAGGATTATTTTTGAAGGATTTTTCGCGAATAAAATATAAACTGAAATAAAAAGTGTTTAAGAAAAATATGAAAAAGTGGAACTGAAAATGAGATATAAAATTATATATAAAAAAGGTGAAAATTTTTGCAATAAATTTCAAAAAAGAACTCAAAAATTGGAAAAAATACAAAAAATATTTTTAACAAAAAAAAGTGAAATTTTAATTGATTTTCAATGTAAAGAAATAAAAAAGTAATTTACACTTGTAAAAAAATGTAAAAAATTATACATAACTTTGGATATGTATTGAAAAAACATATCTTTACATATATAAATCTTTATATACATTTTGTAATCTGATACTCTAAATGAAAGAAAGAGACGACTATATATTGAGAAATTGAATATAACGGTGTTATACAAAATCTAAAAATAAAATTGCGTAATAATCGAAAGAAAATAATTTTTAACTAAATATGGAATGTGAGAAATAATTTTTAAAAAATTACGAAACTTTATCGAAATCAAAAATTTAGAAAAATTTGAAAAAAGAAAATTATGAAAAAAATTCAAAATTTAATGAAAATAAAATAAAGAAAAAGTTAAAATAAGAATCTTATGAAATTGAAAAAAAAATTAAAGAATTTGAATTTTCAAATTTTTCTTAAAAAAGAAAAATTAAAATATTATAATTTTAGAAAAAAAGTTATTTTTCAAAATTTTTTATTTAATTAAAGAATTTTTTATTTTATTTAATTAAAGAATTTTTATTCTATAATTTTTTTAATTAAAAAAAATGGAAAATAATATGAAATGGATCTTCACAAAACGTTATGAATATCAAAATAAAAAATTTCAATATTTTATAAAATTACAAGATTTAAAATTTAATTGTTTTTATTAAAAAAATAGTTGAAATTTGTATTTTTTAAATTTCGAATTCCTTTTTTAAATTTTGTTTTTTTATTTTCTAAACTTTTAATGTTTTAATTAAAAAAACTTTTAGAAATAAAATTTGAAATTTTTTAAAAAAGGATTTCATTTTTTTTAATCTCGAAAAATTTAATAAAAATTTCAAAATTTCAATATTTTATAAAATAAATTTTTTTTTTTGCAAAATTTTGATTTTTCAAATTTTTTGATATTGAATATTTTTTAATATTTTTAAACATTTTCAAAACTGTAATTAAAAATAAAAATGACAGTATTTTATAAAAACATTTCAAATTTATTTATTAAACAAAAACTTCATTTTCTTAGTTTAGAAAATTTTATATTTTTTTTATTTCTAAAGTTTTGAATTTTTTAGTATTTGAAAAGATTTGATTGCTTTTTTTTGAAAACATTTCAAAAAACGTAGTGAAAATTCAAATCTCAAAATTTCAAAAAAATTTAATATAATTAATTTTTACAATCTGTTATTAAAAAATATTTGAAAAATATTAATCGTCTTTTTTAATTCAATTCTAAAAACCCCAAATTCTCAATAATTTATAAAATTTAGATTTTTTAACTTTTGTTTTTTTATTGAAAATAAAATAATCTAAATTTAAAGCAAAAAGAAAAATTGAAAACAAAAATTTAGAATTGTAAATTTTGGATTTTTTTCACAAAATTTTGATTTTTTTAAATCACAAAATATTTTATATTTTTATATCAAAAGATATTGATTTTTTTCTATTTTATTTTTCGGAATATTTTAAATTTCATAAAAAATATTATCAAAATTCAAATAAAAAAATATATATATATAATTTATTTAAAAATTAAAATTAATTGAAATAAATTGAAATAAAAAATGTTCGAATTTCTCAAAATTCTCAAATTTCAAACTAAAAAGTTAAGTTTTTGTAGAAGTTAATTTACATTTTATTTATGTAAAAACTGAATTTTTATAATTTTAAAGTTTTTTTCTTAAATTCAAAATCAAAACACTTATTTTATCTAAATATTAAAATTTTAAAAATTTTAATTAAAAAATATAATTAATACAAAAACAAAAGGAAACTAAAAACTTAAAACTCCAGAAAAAATAATCCTTTCAATAATGTAAAGCATGAATTTTTACTCTAACGGTAAACTAACGATAATAAAATTTCCTAATTTTTCTCAATAGGCCGATGAGAAGAAGAAGGTTAAGAAGAAGAAGACCAAGGAAGAGGGTGGCGCTTCCGAAACCGCATCTGAGACTGTCTCTGAGGCAGCAACCCCTGCCCCAGCTGCTACCCCTGCCCCCGCCTCCACCACTGGCTCCAAGAGAGCTTCCGGTGGCAGCCGTGGCTCCAGAAAATCCAAGCGTGCTGGTTCCTCCGTCTTCTCTGTTTTCTCCCAAAAACAAATTGCTGAATTCAAAGAAGTGAGTATTTTTTTTTTTGTATAGAAAATAGACCTAAAACTTTTAAAATGACAAATAACAACAAAAAACTAATTCCAACCTTTCAATCCTTTTCCCTTTTTCTTCCCAAAATTTTCAAATATGATAAAAAAATTAGGCCTTCCAACTTATGGATGCTGACAAGGATGGTATCATTGGCAAGAACGATTTGCGTGCCGCTTTCGATTCCGTAGGCAAAATTGCCAGCGATAAGGAATTGGACTCCATGTTGGGCGAAGCCTCTGGTCCCGTTAACTTCACCCAATTGTTGACCTTGTTCGCCAACCGCATGGCTAGCTCAGGTGCTAACGATGAAGATGAAGTTGTCATTGAAGCCTTCAAGAAATTCGACAATGATGGTCTCATCGATGGTGACAAATTCCGTGAAATGCTTATGAACTTCGGTGACAAATTCACCATGAAGGAAGTCGATGATGCCTACGATCAAATGGTTATCGATGACAAGAACCAAATCGATACTGCCGCTTTGATTTCCATGCTCACCGGCAAGGAGGAAGAAGAAGAAGGTGAAGAAGGCGCCTAAGATGTTCTCGATATCACTAATCGTATGGAATAATTTTTTAATTTTTTTGTACACCCACCATCAACAACAACAACACTTAATTATACTTAATTAGTTTTTTTTTCTTTTTTTTTCACATCTATTAAGCACTTCTTTTACTTTTAACTTTTTAACTCCATAAGATATTAAAAAAAAAACAAAACAAAATTATTAAGAAAACAAAAAACTATGAAAAAAATACCAAAACAAAAAAAAAATATTAAAAAAAATTAATAAAAATTAATAATTTGTTTTAATAATTTGCAAAAAAAAACAAACATCAAACATGAAAAAAATCAAAATTTTCTTTATTCAAAATAATAACAACAACAGCAATTATGATGAAAGAGAGAGTGAGGAGGAAAGTTGTTCGTCCTCTCTTCTTATTAAACTTAAAGCAAAATAACATAAAACAACATGGAGAGAGAGTAATTCTCTAGGAAAAAATGAACAATTAAATATTTAATTAAATTTAAATTATTATTATTATTTTCTTAACGTTTCTTATTTAGACTAGATTTTGACTTTGCCAAGCTTTTGAGCAGATCGTTCGTTGTTTTTGTTTGAATTTTTTTGAAAAATTAACCCGAAGTAGTTTTAGTTGAAAATGTATAGCCACACGCTTTTAATTTCTAGATGCAAAAACATACATATTTATTCAATTTAATTAAACAATTAATCATTTAAGCAAACGTTTGTTTCGTTATAAAACATTTCGTTAAATTTATGAATATAAATATATATATTTTTTAGAGTTATTAGCCAATTTACCGATTTAAAGGCATAATTTATGTTTAACAAATTTTTTGTTCGTTATTTACTAAACCTTGACAACAACATATATCAAACATACTTACTTACATACATATTAATATATTTAACTTTAACTACTACATATATATGTAACCAATTATTTATTATATATCGTTAGCAATGTTTTAAATGATCGTTTCATATAATTTATCCCTCTGAAATTTAAGAGCAAATTTTCTAATTTAGAGTTTTAACAGTAAGAAAGAGTATTTTACTGGGAAAATAATTATAATTAAGAGAGACAACATATGAGCTTTTTTAATTATATAAATTAAAAATATTAATTTATATATTATTAAAAGAGAGACAGACACTAACATGAAGAAGAAAAAAACAAAATGTTGAAACAAGTCAATTTAAACAATTATTTAATTAACTCACACACACATATCTAATGAAATATTTAATCAAATTAAAAATATATATTTTTAAAAATTTAATTAAAATAAATTAAATTTCATAATTTTAAGTTAATAATCATACGAAAATGAACTGAAAACAAAAAAGAAGTCGTTTACAAAAATATTTAAAAACAAAAAAACAAAATGTGACTAACATTTTTTATAATAAAACTTAAAACCCTAAAAAACCTAAAAATTCCCCAAAAAATCATTATTATTAAAAAAAAATCAATCATTTTATAAAAAAACATAATTTTGAAAAAAAAAAATTATTTGAATTAATAATTTTCTATTAAAAATTTATAAAAATAATACTCAAACAAACTTAAATGCTATTTTAGTTTATAAGTTCAAATAAACAAAAACAAAAACAATCATTAATTATTATTAACCATCTCTGATGAGGATTATTTAACAAAAAAAATCCTTATTTTTAGTTATTTTTGGCTTTAAGCCAAAAATTTCTTAATAATTGAAAATAAACACTTATCTGAACAACAACAACAAACAAACAAATATTTATTTAAATTTAATTATTTATACAATTGTTTAACAAAAAAATGCAAGAAAATTTTGAAAAAAATTAAGATGACTTTTAATGTTATAGAAAATTCTCTAGATCAAAAAAAAAAGAAGGCTTTCAATAAAATCACTTAACATTTGGTCGTCTACATTAAAAAAAGCAAAAAAATCTCTATTTTGTTTTATTTCTTTTTAAAAAAATCTGTAAAATTTATGTATAAAATATTTTAATTTTCTAATGAAATTTTGTTTTTGCCTTCTAAAAGTCTATAAAAAACTAATTAATTGCGCCATTTTCTTGTAAATACAAAAAAAATTTAATGATTCACACAAACAATCGCTTTTATGCTTTCAACGATCCCGTTTAAATTTGAATACCCTTCACCACCACAAGTGTTGAAGAGGGTATATTAACTTTGTCATTTCGTGTGTAACGCTATGAAGGAATCATCTCAAACACCATAATGTATATATATATATATTCCTGCATTAAATAAAAATCTGAGTCGATTTAGCTATGTTCGTATGTGTGTTGTTGGCACGCTCGCATCCACAAAAAATTTGGCTTAAGTATTCATTGAAGTCCTGAAAAGTTTCGTTTTTAAAACCAGCAATATCGGTTTACTACATTAAAATATATAAACCGATATCTGCATTTAACTTCTAACTATAACTAATTTTATGACTCATTTATAAGTGTTTATAATAATATATACGTTGTATGTATGTATGTATGTATGTATGTATGTATGTATGTATGTACGTGTATGTATTGTATTAATATATTACGGAACCTAATGTATTAACTTCACACGAATTTGTGTTGAAGGGTATTGAAGATTCGGCATAGCCGAACACACCATTCATAACAAATAACAAATATTTTAATTATAATTTCCGTTATGTTTTCATTAACAGTAATCAAATGATCTTGAAATAAGTACAATATACTTAGTTATTTCATTATCCCTACTTAAATAACTTATTGATCGAATTTTTCATCTATATTATAAAGACTGTTCCATATATGTTCCAAATTTATGAATCCATTAATTTATGTAACTTTTAAACACACAATATTAACAAGCAAGAATTCTATATTCTTAAAGGGTCTTATATGGGCGCTATAACCAAATTAGTTACGTATATTAAGGACAGTTAGAAAAAAAATTGTGAAGAATTTCCAAAAAATTACTTTATATTTTATAAGTTTTTCGAGCTCTAAACCGTTTTTCGGAAAGTGGTCTTATATGAAAGATAATGCAAAATATGTACCGTTATTTCTCAAATAAATTACGTACATTCAGCACAGGAGCAGTGACCAAAAAAAAAAATAGAAAAATTATTAAATATTGTCAACAAAACCCAACTGGATCATATCAAATCATTTTCAAGAGAGCTCCTAAGACATCCGGTAGGAAAGTAGTCCGATTTGCTCAGTGCTCGTATTATTTGGTATGAAAAATGCAAAAAAAAGTTTCTGACAGGAACGCTGTTTGGAAGTCAAAAACAGAACACGAAATTGAAGTCAAGTTTTCTAAAAAAAATGTTCTTGCTTCATAATGGATGACGAATCGTATATTCTGGCAGATTTTTTGCAACTTCCTTATTAAAAATGCTGATATTCGAGGGAATGTTGAAAGATATTTTAGGACCCAATAGCAGTCAGAATTTCCCAAAAAGTTTTGGTTTGGCAGTTTGTTAGCGCGGGCTCTATAAATATTGAAATTTACATCAAAGGAGGCTGTTTAATAATGTGTCCACTTATTAATTTCGTATTTGTACCAAAAGAGTCAAATCCCAAAAACTGCCTGGGACAAAGGCCAGTGGAGAGATATTAGACGCATATTAAAGGAGAATAGAAGAGCAGAGGAGAAAATGTGTCCACTTATTTCGTGCCTGACTTGGCATCCTGTCACTACAGTAAACAAGCCCCTGTTGTGGTACAAAAACAATAATTTCGTATTTGTACCAAAAGAGTCAAATCCAAAAAAACTACCCGCAACAAAGGCCAGTGGAGAGATATTACACGCATATTGAAGGAGAATTGAAGAGCAGAGGAGAAAATGTTTCATGAAATTCACCTATGAAGCAGATATATAGGAGTGAGTGTTATATGAATGCTATGGGAGATTTACTTTATACATTTTGGTAGGGAGGTATTATTATAATATGGACGTTCTTGAGATTTATGAACTTTAAAGTGATATTGGAAGTCGGTCTCTATGGGAGCTAAGATCATTCTTGCCTATCTTGGCAAGAGCTAAGAACGCCATTCTGGAAGGATATTTGTTGTGTCGAACAGGGTATAACTAATTTCAGTAGGTCCAAAATGTACCAATTCTCATCAAGATACCTGTAAGTTGTTAACAACATTAACGTAGACAGCCGAATACATAGACAGGCAGAAAGATCAGTACACTTAAATGTAGGCGTAACATCATTTTTTCTGTGTGTTATAAATATCAGCACAAACGCCCACCTATGATATAGGAAAAAGAATAATATAAAATATATAAAATATTTCAGAAATTCTCATCATTTCAGAAATTCTCAGTGAAAAATATTTCACGATAGTTGTAAGATTAATTATTACTTCTTTAAATGTTCTGAAGCTAACCTAAAGTAGGTCCTGAAAATACAATAAAATCAGATTAGGATACAGTCAGTTACCAGACTGTATAAGATGCATTACGTTTAAACAGTAAAATGCCACAATGTGAACAGCAGAGAGACAGTAAATCCGCACAAATTTTTTCTATTTTCTATCGGAAAAAAATTACAAGAGAGAAAATAAATTTCAAATGTGTTTTCTGAAAATTATTAAAGATTCAGTAGCAGAATATAACATTCTGAATTGTTTAAAATTCCCATATTGATGCAGAGAAATGTAATATGTTCAATATGTTCGCCGCAATACTACAACTTTCATAGCAAACATGTTAATTATTGAGAATAATTTTAATAAATCTGAACCAAAACTTTTATATCTTGCAAATTTTTTAAGAGTTATATGACCCAAATACTGCATTAATGTTATTTTTTTAATGTGAAAAAAGAAAGAATGCTATATTCGGCTATGGCGAATTTTCAATACCCTCCACAATAAATTCGCTTTTCTTAAATATAATACAGAAATTTAGTTATATTTTTGGTTATAATTTTTTATTGAACCGATTTTAATAATTTTTGGTAATGAAGTTCACATAACTTAATAATTATTCTCATTTAACGACTTCCAATAGAGGAATAAGGAAGTTTATCGCTTTAGGTTGTATCAGACATCGGTCTATATATTTTTAAATACTAAACCAATTTTGTTGGTTTTAAAAACTAAACTTCTCAGGACTATAATGAATATTTAAGCCAAATTTCATTGAGCCAAATTTCATGAGACATGTAGTCGGACATACCTAAATCAACTCAAATTTTGATTTGATGCAAGAATATATATGGAATATGGTTTAAGCGTTTTACACGGAATAACAAAGTTAATATACCCTCTTCAACACTCGTGGTGGTGAAGAGCATATAATTAATTTTACATTATGTATATTGAATTGTGTAATAAAGCTGAAAGTCAATTTTATGGGATAAGTATGGGAGATATAACACAAATTTCCTAAATATCTAAAAATTTTTAATAATAAAAATATAATTATTTCCTTTTCAAAAGGTGGAAATTTTATGATTATTATCATTTTTTGAAAATCCTTTCATGTATCAAAATCATGCATTAAGTATATAGATAACTGACCTTTATTGGTTAATTATTAATATGAAATAAGTTAATCTTTTAGCTGGTATAAAATTATTGTTCTTCTAATCGGATTCCGCTTAAAATCCACTTTTGTAAACTTAACTGCAAATTTTAAAATATTATAACGGAGTGTAGTTTGAGTTTTAGTTGATCCAGAAACTTCCAACCAAAGTACGGTTTTTGACTCTTTTTTTATTCTTCAAATTATCGGATCTTTCAAAGAGTTTAATTTTAATTTTAGAAAAAAAGTTTTTAATTTTTTTACGCTCTTTGAACAAGAGTTTAATTTTAAAAAATAAAAATCAAAAAAAGAGCAAAATCCGAAAAAGAATTTTCAAATGAATAATTCGCACAAATTGTTTTGAAGTCGTGTGTAGCAATGAAAGATGATGGATGTTTCCAGGTTTGCAACTTTTGTGCGAATATACAAACGTACTCTCATATTAAGATGTGTTTACTTTTATTGTATGCATTTTTAGGTGTTGTTGTTATTGCATTTTTTATTGCGGCAAGAAATTTTTTGTGTGCTTGAGTATGCGATTTTTTGTTTTCTTTTTAACCATTTCGCAATTTTAAGGAGTATAAAAATCAAATTCTTTTTTTGCTCTTTACTAAAAGAATAATAAAATAATTTTTTCCGATTTTATACAGAGCAAAATCGAAAAAATAAAGATTAAAATTTTAATCGAAAAAAGAGTTTTATTTTTTATTCCCTTAAAAAAGAGTAAAAAAAGATCATTTGAAAATAGAGATTTTGCTCCGAGTTTTTCTATACTCTGCTTCCAACACAACATAAATTTTGAAAATCGTGATAATTTAGACATGACAATGTAGAAAACTCTAGATGGCGTTGTTTAGTATAAATTCTATTGTTTACTAAAAGACAATGAGTTTAAAAGTATGAACTGTGCTATCACTTCAATATAGTTGTTATAATAAAAAGCTAAGTAATTGAAGTGTTGTTGTAATTTAGAAAATTACTTGTAGTTCTTATATCTACAACGATAACTGTTTAATGAAGAGAATAAATTACCTTGTTTTAAGTTTAAAAATTATATTCCAAAAAATGTTAATAGACTTATATTATAAGATTGAATTAAGGTCACGCTAGATTAATTTATATGATTAATGATTTCTCTATCAACTACGGATAAAGCTTAAGACGATTCTGGCTCATTTCTTTGTTCAGAAAATTAATTCTACCAAAATTGTTAGCAGTGAATGATTAATATATCTAATATAACTAATTATATTTTCCGAATTGGAATTACGTCTGAAATTCCTTAGTTCCAAATTACAATGAAAATGTAATTTGGAACTAGTTCTTTTTTCGAACTACCCTGTAAATATCCACTTTAAATATCAGTTAATAAAGAATAGCTTTTGGCCATCAGCTGTTTAATCTCGAATTAAAGTACTAAAACTGGTTTTAACGTACAAGACGATCAAAACAAAAAACTAAATAAATATTATTCATAAGAATACGTGAGAGAAAATTACGCATGCGCAACAAGACAACAAAAAACTAGAAAACTATACAAAAATAACAAAAACACACCACTTGCAATTTCCGTTTTAAGCCCAGAAATATAAACAAACATAATAGACCAACAACAAACAAACGGGCTAGTAGACCTTCAAGAGAATAAGCGCAACTAACTGAATATGAGTGAACAAAGCCAATGAGTTGAATATTTTTGTAGCTCTTTCTTCTCTAACGTGGTTAAGACTTCAGTTGTGTTTAAGACCTCAAACTGTGATTTTGTTATTTTTATTGTTTTACCGATCGAGTCCACAGGCAAAAAACCAATTCACTGCTGACGTTAAAGAAAAAACTGTATAATAAAAACAACAACAACATTAAAAAAATGTGAAAGTAAAATGGAATTTTGAAAACGAATTAAAATTAAAACAAGAAAATTTGTTTTAAATTAAAAGGAAAATTGTAAATAATTTAAAAAAATAATAAAATAATTTAAAGTGGAAGAGAAAAATAAATAAAATAAACTAAAATGTTAAATAAACAATATAATTTACATTTTATTATTGTCTTTTTGTTGGTATTATTTAATATTTCATCACAAGTTACGGGTAAGTTTTAAACGCAAAACACATTCGCAAAACCAGCTTTAATGTGTGTGAATCATTTTTGTTTTTTTTTTTTGGTCTTTCGATTTCGTTAAAGGTAACAGAATTTATTTTTAATTCATGTATTAATTTATTAATTGTGTTTTTAGGGCAACAATTAATTGCTTATATATCACAACATGGTCTTCATGGCGAAATAACATTTCGTCAAGTCAATACGAGTCATGTGGAAATTAAATCTGATCTTGAGACCACACTCCAGTATCCCGATCAGGTATGGAGTTGGTCAGTACGTAAATTTCCAGTTGACTACACAAATACTGAAACAAATGAACGTTGCGAACTACAACGTTTGGGTGATGTTGTTGTAACATTTGATGAAGATTTAGAATATTTAATATTACCGGGAAATGAGACATCGACTTGGTGGAGAGATATGCAATTGATAGGTGAGTAATCTGAAAAGAGTATTGACACTTTTTTTAAATATGTAAAACAACAATATTAAAAAATTGGATTTTGAACGATTTCGGAAAGAATCTTGTCAGAATCAATTTCATGTAAAAATCGGAAAATATTTTCTAAATGGCATTTTCTATATGGCAGAGATAACAAAAGTTTAATCCTTCAAAACCGTTTGTTATCGTTCAAGAGGAAGAGAGAGATTGAGAGAGAATGACAGAGAATGTCACACGGTTGTGTTCAAATTAAATTCATCTTTATTATGGTCAATAAACATGTTTGTAATGGATTCTAATTATAGTCGATAAGTATCGATTTGCTATACCCAAAGAAAGAGAAAGATATATTTTTGAAGTCAGAGAGCACGATGAAAAAAATATCATCGCTTTGTTGAAACTGATTTCAACTTTGGATACTAATTTTAATCCAGAAACATCGATGTGGTCACCCCAAAGAAAATAAGGTCAAACTAAATTATAACATTTTATGGTCCTTCGCACCTCACAGAAGTTCACGATAATTCCGTATTAAAATTGTGAAAATATTTATTTATATTGAACAAAAACTCCGATGTGGTGTTTATAGAGAGTTCCTTTTTTAAATTTTTAAAATTCATTATGTTCCTTCTAACCATTCGGAATTTTAAGAAATATTTATAAGAATTTCAGTCAATAATACTGGATCTTAATCAGAAGCTTCAGAAGTAACAAAAGCAAATTAATCGTATTTATGGTTCTTCGAACCCCAAAAAGTTGGACACAATGTAACTGGGAACGGAAGTAGACAGTGTAGAAATTATATGGAAATTTTGACATGAGAATTAAAGAAAAAATTTAGTTAATCAGTAAAGCACCAATCAAATCTGGTGTTCAAAACTCGAAGGCAAAAAAAAAAGTAAATAAATTTTTAGTGAAAATTTAATTTAACTTTAGAAAATAAAAATTCCGCTTAGTGATTAGCAAAAAATTTCATTATTGGCGCGAAATTGAGTTTTAAGTGAAAATTTGATTTTGTAGTGAAAAATTTAATTTTTAGTGAAACATTTAATTTTAGTAAAAAATTAAATTTTTAGTAAAAAATTGAACTTTAAGTGAAAAATTAATTTTTTTGCAAAAAATTTTTACTTTTTCAAATTTTAGTGAAAAAATGAATTTTTTTCGTTAAATATGAATTTTTAGTGAAAAATTTAATTTTTTTCGTGAGAAATTGAATTTTTAGTGAAATTTTTATTTTTATCGAAAAACGGAATTTTCAAAACAAAATTACATTTAGAACGGCAAATTAAATTTTCTAATTTTTACCCATTTTCTTCTACTTCCAGGCGACAACGGCATTTGGGGTAAATCTTTAGTCCTAACCGAAGTCTCACGTAATGTACGAGTGTGTGCCACAATCACCACCATACAAATGAATGCCGAACATATGGCCGAGGCACGTTTTCATACACCAATTGCTGGTTCCGTTTATTTTCGTTGGTTAGCTCCTACAGATGGTGCTCCGGGAGATACATTAATTTATTCCGATCTCTATCATATACAATCACAACCTGCCAATTCGGATCCCACAAAGCCAATGACAAAACATCATTGGAAAATATATGTCACCGACATTTTCAAATATGATCATCATCGTACTGAAGATAATTGTAATTTTTTGCAATTAGTTTTCGATCCTAACGGTGAGGGTGAAGGACGAGGCATAGGTGATTTGGATAGTCGTTTGGGGAAAATTCAAGTGGCAAAGAATGCTTTAAGGGTGCCACAGAAAGCTGTATTTCGTGACACAAAATTGGCTTTATTACCTTCCGATTTGACAATACCACATCGTACTTTATATTTGGTGCTATTTGACGATCAACATCCGGAAAATTATTTGGCCTGTACCAAGATAAGGGATGTTAAACCCTTGAATTATAAGTAAGTAAAAATAGTTTATAAAAAATTCCTTTATTAAAATTCCATTCCTTCTAGATCTTTCATCAATCATGAAGGCATTAATGGAGAAATCACCATGAGTCAACGTTCGAAATTCGATCCCACTTTTCTGAATTTTTCAATCAATACTGCTGGAGAACATGCTCAACATATAGCTCGTAAATTTGCCGAGGATGTTGCCGCTTTTCGTATTCATGTTTTGCCACCAGTTCCCCTTAAAATGGGTAAACCTGATTATTGTGACTCTACTGGCGCCCTCTATAATCCCAGAGAAATTGAAAAATCGACTATACCACCAGCAGGTTTTGGTACCCAAGATCAGTATCCAGTAGGAGAAATAAGTGGCAAATTACAGAGTCGTAATAAGAAATATTATCATCACTCCTTTTTGCCGGGCACGAGCTCTGAACTAAATGGTTTATATTGGGATGTTTTTTTACCCCTGCAGGGTCTAGATAGTATAGCTTATCGTAGTCTGGTGATCTATCACTATAATCGCACCAATTTGGAAAATATTACTGAACAAATATGGAGTTGTGGTACCATTAATCAATATCAAAAGAATGGCTATCAAAAACAAATGTTTACGGCTCAAGTTTTGTTCAGATATCCGATTGTTGGCCGAGTACTATTTCGACAACCAGCCGAAGAACCCTGGCAAGATACTACAGTTGTATTTGAGTATATGATACATGCAGATGGTTCCACGCAGAATAATACTTTCTCACATCGATGGGCAATACACAGTAGCGCTCCGGGAAAAGATTTCTATGATTGGCAAAATCGTTGTATATCGACTGGAAATGTTTTTAATCCTTATAAAGTTGATTGGGGTAATCGCTCAGTAGATGATTTCTGTAGTCCTCGTTTACCGGCCATGTGTCGTATAGGAGCTTTGGACACACGTATTGGAACATTAAGTATAGCTGGTAGTAAACGCAATGCTCAGGAAATAAGTCGTTTAATATTTACGGACACCAATCTGCCGCTGTCGGGAAGGCATAACATTTTGGGTAAATCTTTGGTTATATATGATGATTTTGGTCCTAAGGCTAGAGGAGAAAGATTGGCGTGCTCAATGTAAGTAGGACAAACGTCAGAAAATTCTGAAAATTTTATAATTAATTTCTCTTTATTCCCAGAATTATTGGTCACTATAAGCGTAAAGTTGTAGCCAAAGATTGGTATGCTAATGGTGATGAATTAAAAGTTTCGGGAAAAGTGGAAATTACCCAACAATCGGAATATGATATTAGTAATATAGAAGTGCAATTTAAGGGTTTAGAAGAAAATAGTGGTTATCATATACATATGGTAAGTTACAGACTTAATGCTTCCAATATTCCCCCATTAAATTACCTAATATTTCAGACTCCTGTTGAGGCCAATTTAGCTTTTCCCTGCGAAGCTTCTACCTTATATGGTCACTTCAATCCTTATGGCGTTAATCCTAAACAATCACCTCCTCCTCGCCAGGGTAGTACAGAACAATATGAAATGGGTGATTTAAGTGGTAAATTTGGTACGCTCGATTCTTTGACTCAATATGAAGGAGCCTTTAACGACACGAATTTACCTTTGTTTGGTATTAATAGCGTAATTGGTCGTTCGGTAGTCATACATAAGAAGAGACGTAATGCCCGTTGGGCTTGTAGTACCCTCGAACGTGGTTATTCTCCTAGTGAAGCTCGAGAAATAAGAGCTATTGCCTCTTTTCATCATCCTACTGGTTATGCTTATGGTTATGTTAAAATGACTCAATTGATACACAATGATGGAAGTCAATCGGATACAGTAATAGAGGTTAAATTAAGACATCCTGGTAAAAACGATAGAAATATGGTGGGTAAAATTATGACCATAAATTGGGAGATGAAAACGTACTAAATATTTTATATTCAATTGTAGACTCATAACCATAATTGGCAGATATTTGTAAATCCCGTTGGTGTTGATGCTGCGGTTAAACCGACAATTACTCGTTGTGTGGCTGGTGGTTATGTTTGGAATCCATATTTTACGCAGTTGGCTGATCCATTGAATGTGAGTTGAAATTTTGTTATTTAGAATTATCAGCGACGCAGTTTAATATCAACTTTACCACGAAGGATTTTGGGGAACATTCACAAAAGCTTCTTGTAAAAAAGTACAAATTGTTCAGTGAGATGGTGAGAGTTGTTGTTAACAGAAATATGGACCGGAAAGGCTGAATTCTTTAATGGTTTCTCGAAAGAGCCTTCGATAATGAAAGAAACGATTTAGAAGATATCAAAAATTCTAATAACAGAATTGAATTGAATGAATTTCGGATCATTAAATCAAATTTCTGAAACCACATTTTAAGGAAGGCTAAGACAATCAGAAGAAAAGAAGTTTACTTGTTATTACAATCCAATGGTATTTCGATCGAGATCTATTATTAAAAACTGAAATAATAAGGTAAAAATTGGGACCACACGAAGGCACACAAAAAAGTCTCAAGGAAACAGAGGAAAAGAACTAACTGAATTAGAAAAAGTAGCTCAGTTGGAAACGAAGATGTTCTGAAATATTTTATTGAGAATAATTCTGTTAGCAAGCATTATTCGGTCTACAACAAAAAATAATATTTAAGTGTGACGTTAGTGACAACTCATTCTTTTATTCCTTTCTTATCTATGAATTAGAGTATTTGCAACTTCCTCCTGATTCGAATTTATCGCTTTTTTGCAAAACTCAAGATTTGTTGTGTTGTTTTCTTCTAATCATGTTAAACATGTTTTTCTTTATTCCCCAAAATTGGGATAGATTGCATGATTTTATCGATTTCATTTCACCTGAAGGGATCAGAGCTAATTAACTAAGATCTGGAAATATAAAACGGTATCCTTATATTGCATTTCTGAATATTCTTACTATTATGGTTGATAATAGCTAACAACCGTTGTCACTCCAAACAAAAACCATACCATAGTATGTTTTGAACGCTAATACACCCATGTTGTTTACCATAATATGGTTAATCCACAACTATGTTATGGTTACGTCTCATTACAGTTTTTGTATATTAAATTAATGTTTTTTAAGACACTATCAAACATTCATATCGGAATAAATTTCTATATTAATGAACTTGTTCACTGAATATTTATTTACGCTTACTACAACCGACTCCATCATTAAATACACTACACTGAAATAAAAACATCGCCATATGGTTTACGAAATAAATTGGAAATAATAATTTTATCCAATAAAAATAGTTTTGTTGGAATTTCCAAAATGTTTGTGAACAATTTGAAAATAATATTTTAATCCAATATGACACGTTGGTCTGTTAAACATATTGTGACCATCATATTATTGTTAATTTATTAACAGTAATTTTAATGCAGCAAAAATTTTTTTTTATTCAATAATTAACATGTTAACGATGACAATAAATGTTTGTCACGAAAATATTAGTGTTGCAATGAAACGTAAAACTTTATATTTATTTAAATTTTAGCGTGATTTATATGAACGAGAATGTGGACCTGATAATCCTCTACGCTGTTATGTTGGTGATGTGGGTGCACGTTTGGGCACAATAGGTAAATATTTTAACTTATTTTAATTATATTTCAATTCAATTAACTTCCAAACCTTCTAATATAATCGTAGACCTGGGTGGCGAACGTCGTGTATATACCGATTCAAATTTTCCTTTAGAAGGTCCCGTGGGAGCTATAGGACGTTCTATTGTCATATTTGGTCCTGAGTATTCAGGAGAAAGATTTGCTTGTGCTAATATTGAACCAGATCATAATGTTATCAAATATATAAATTTACAAAAACCTCCCAGATTTGTGGTGTAAGTAAAAGAGTAAATGTCTTATATGGAAAGAGAGCAACATTTATTTCCATTTTTTTTGTTACATAAAGAGCCCAATTTTTGGAAGAGTTGAGATCTGTAATGGGTATTCCAGAATGGATGTTAGATGTGGATGCTCGTAAAACTAAAGAATTACATGGTGGCAGTTGTATACAAATGATTATACATTTTAAGGGTCCTATAGCCCATCGTTTGGAATTGGATATGTCACGTTTAATAGCTGCGGGAAGATTAGATGCGCCTAGTCTTTATATACCAGGCTATGTGAATACCAAACGTAAGGCTACCATCTCATATAGAACTTGTGGTGTTAGAGACATTAATGAGAAACGTATGTACAAGATAAATTTTGTTTGTGGATTTATTTTTTAATATTTTTTTATTATTTTTCTAGGTAACAAGTCCTTTAAAAGCAATTCACTGTCCGGCTCTAATGTGGTGAAACCTAAATTGTTGTTATTTGTAGCCATTAGTTGTCTGAGTGTATTTTTTAGAAAACTGTTATAATTAGTAAATATTTTTCTAAGTAATAAAAATATATAAATATATTTTTAAAATATATTATATACACTTATGTTTACGTGGTCATTGGCGTTACGTCAAACGCATTACCTCTTTTATTATATGTTCGCTTTAAGGGAGGAATGTTTTTCTCCAAACAGCTGTATGCTATCAGTTGCTGTCAGCTGTCTCTTAAGAGTTTGCGTTCAACCACCACCTTGAGAGTATTGATTTTTGGTATTTTTTTTTACTAAAATACTGTTATACATTTCACATTTATCCTGGACGTGTCCACATAAACGCATTAAAATTATTTTGAAAAATTCACTAAATTTATTTTAAGTTAAATTTAAAAAAAAACAGGACTCGGAAATAAATTTTAAAAAATAATGAAATTAATTTATATCATTCCTATACTAAGTTTAGTATCATTAGCAGCAGCTAATATTAGTGGGCCCTATTTATTTTGGGGTCATGAAAAAGTCATTAGTCTACAACCCCGTGCATTAGTGGAGGCTACAGAAAATGATTTTTCAAATTTATTTCGTGATGTTAAAGCTATAGTGATATTTGTGCGTAATAATACTAAACGTTTAGATGGTTTACAGTATCCAAAATTTCAAAAATTAGTGAAAGAAAATGCTTGGACCTATTTGCCTCAGCATTCATTAGCGGCAGATCCTTTTAACTATAATGCCAATATAGAGGTGAGTGAAACATCAAGAAAAAAACATGATGTAATTATTTCCCTTTGTCTCTAGGTTATAAATTTAAGTGGTTTACCCGAAGAAAGTGATTCTGAAATAGTTTCGGGTTATTCAGATGCCTTATCCATTTATGGTGAAGGTGAAGTTTTGGGTATATTAGCTACACGTGAAGAAGAGGCCCACTACATTTCGAAACGTGAGGCCAAAGAGGGAGAAATTGATGAAGGCCGTAGTACCACCCCTTCACCATCCAGTGAAGAAACTGAGGAAAGTTTTATTTATGTAGCGGGAGGTAAGTTTCATTTTTAGGAAATCTTCGTTAAAAAATATTTAATCCAATTCAATTTGATCTTTTAGGGCAAAAAAGCTATTTTATATGTCAACTATGCTCCCGAATTAAATCTTACTTCTATGAATACCAGTCTCGTTTTGAAGGAACATAATAAAGAAATCACATTTGATGATCAAAGTCCCAAGGGTTATGGCCGTTTAAATATTATTTTTAAAGTTGGTGAAGAGAAATTGTTTATGCGTTTTAATTTCACTTTAAGTCGTGGTACTTGGTCCATGAAAGCGGTTGAAATCGAATATAGCGGTTATAAAAATGTTTTGGCAATTGTGGGTAATATGTATGAAGTTCCCTCGGCTCCGGTAGGATTTTCATATCGTTGTTCTTCACGCGATTTATGGTTTACTAATGGCACCGATGTTTTGAAACTCAGTGATTATCAGGTGAGTATAAATTTTGATATACAGAACTTTGAGGCTATAAAGAGTGATTATGAAAAATTATCTATACGTTAAAGTGAATAACTGGGTGATCATAAGCATATTTCAAATAATACGGTATGCAGAAATTTTAGCTTAATTCTTCCGATTTTGAATACATTCAGTTTATTTCGCAAACCAAATAAATCACGAAGTGCATTTATTTGGACGAAGTGCAGTCCAAATCTAATATCCTACTTAATTGTTTATAGCAGACCTCTATGGATATGATAATCACAAAGGCAAAGATCTAAAAAAACTTTGGGCGCAGCTTAAAGATAACATTTAAGCTCAACTTCATTATCTAAAGTTTACAATAGACTGATTCAATGAAATGGTATTTATATAAAACTCTGCCATTTAGCTGGATTTCAAATTAAAAGTGAAATTTTTTCCAAGACAATATCGCTTCGGAAAAAAGTAATGACAGTAAAAAAGTCTGTTTGCGATCTGTCCATGTAAAGTTTGTGATCCATGAAGTTTTTGAAAATATCTTGCTATTTTGGCTTCCATATAATCCCATATCGTTTTAAGAGGCATAAATCTCTCACAATTGTTAGGACCGAAATAAATGTATTGAACTCTTAAGAAAAATTTTAAATAAGCGAATTATAGGTGAGCCGTTCCATAATTTAAGACTATATAAAAACTAACAATTGATTTATAGTATTTCATAGTCGGACTTAGAATAATTTACTTGTTTCTAATATATTTTCGTGTCATCTCTTTCTATTTTCTTTTAGGTGCAACCTTGGCTAAATGGTGCCTCTGAATTTGGTGATGTTTACGATTGTGTCGGTTTCACTACAGCACCCATATGGGCTGGCGTTCTAGTCAGTCTATTTCTATGTGGCATCTTATCAATCGGTATTTTAGCTTTAATGGACATAAAGACACCAAATCGTTTTGAAAGTTCACGCAGTAAACAATTAACTTTTACCGTGCAAGAATAAATTACTTAATTAATGAAGAATATTTAAAAAAATAAAATATATAAATAAAATAATTAACCAAATTAAATAAACACTCGAAAAGAAGAAGAAGAAGATGTTTGTCCACATGGTGGTGAGCGTTATTAAACCCCTGTTACTGTTGGCTCTAGCCGTACAAATATTTCTCATACAATCATTATTTATTTGTATTGTTTTATATATTTATTTATGTTTATTTTATAATAATTAAATAATATTTTTATTGTTGTATTAGTCATCAAGAAAAAGAGAGAAAAAGAGAGAAAATATTTCTTTAATTTAACCTTAAAAACAAAATAAAGTGAGAAATAAAACATAAAATAAAATTGAATAAGTAAGAATGCTATATTCGGCTATGCCGAATCTACAATACCCTCTATCACAAATGAGTGTGAAGTAAATACGTTATGTATCAGACATATACACTCACACATACACTTGCAAACGTATACAATATATAAAAGTTTTTCTTAGTGTAACACAAGAACACTTAATGAGTTATAAAATGAATTTTATTTTGGGCTTAAACATTTTTCAACTGAACCGATTTTGATAATTTTTGGAATGGTAATGAAATCCACAAATCTGAATATAAAAAAAATGTCATTCTAATTTGTCGATTTTCAATTGATTATTTTACAAAAATTCTTGGTTTGTATTCAGAAGGTGCCTCAGATAATATATACTGAACCGATTTTGCTTTTTTTAAATGGGAAACTTCTCAGGACTATAACAAATATAGGCCAAATTTCATAGATCTTTATGAATTATTGTGGATGTGAGCATGCCAACAACAAACATACGAACAGACAAACAGAATTTATATATATTGTGGGATCTGAGACAACTCCTTCTTAGCGTTACACATGGAAGGACAAAGTTAATATGCCCTCTTCACCATTTGTGGCGGTGAAGGGTATAAAAAAATTTTGCTAATTATAAATCTTTATATGCAAATAAAAAATTAAAAAAATATATATATTAATCTTATATATAGTTGCTAATTTTAAATCTTAAATCTAATAGTTACCAATAAAAAAATTACATACTCAACAGCAACAACATAACAACAATATTATTAACTCATACATATTTCAAACAAAATATTCATATGAATTACAAAAACAAGAAAAAAAATCAAATACAAAACTTTTCAAATTGTAGTTTTATTTCTATTTCGGAATTGTTGTTGTTAGAGTTTTACTTTCTAATTTGTTGACCAAATAAGTAACGTATTTACAACAACAATAAATTCAGATGAAATGCAAAAAAAAAAAAAACACACACACATTTTCTTCATACATAATAAAGCTCTACATATTTTACACGCCTTTAGCAGTTGGTCATAGTTTTATTTACGTATATTGCCAATTTAATAATACGGGTGGTTCCAATAGATTGAGTCATTAAAATGGTTTAACAATTTGTTTGTAATCACCCATTGTATAATTCTTGTTATATAATATTTGTTGCCCTATCCGTTAATACATATCCGTCCTACATTGTCCAGTATTAAATTTATATCAAAAAGTTATTATATCCGAATTATAATTTTCTCATGCTTAAAGTTCCTTAGATATTCGATAAATAATAAAACTCCTCCACTTTTCCTATCTCTCCTACTCGTTCTATAATTTACCAACGAATAAATATTTTAAAAACGAGTTAGAAACGAAATTCTGAAACTATAAAACTCTATATATGACAATCATCCCCCTGAATGACAGAATAGTTGATGCTATATTCAGGAAGGCAAAAATTATTATTTTTTGTCACGCCCCAAAATACGCCCCTTTTGTTTTTTGTCCGATCGCAACAATTTTTTTATTGTTCTTCATGATTTTAAACCGGCTAAATTTTGTTCTTTGATAGTTTTTAAATCTGGCATCAACTTCTAGTACTCACCTCTGGCACTTCGGATCCTTCCCGCCTATGGTCTTACTATTTGTATTTGGGGGAATCGCCATTTACGGCATATTAATATTTATATTTAAAACATTCTCTTTTTTTCTACATATAGTAGGCTCTTAGGGTGTAAGGATCCGTAAAACTATCAAAGGACTATTTAATGTAGTTGGTTTCATTTTATGAAGAACAATATGTAATTTGTTCCGATCGGACATAAAATGGCGATGCTGTATTTTGGGGCATGACAAAAAAAATATTTTGTGCATTTCCGAAAATAGCGTCAACTATTCATTCATTCTAGGGGTTGACTGACACAACTCTTATTTTCGGCCCACAATAGTGTACAACTCCGCCATGTTCAAATATCCCTTTAAAATTTTCAGCTAAGTTGTCAAAAAGGAAATTAATAAGGATTCTATCGAAATTGTACATTTAATATTCGCTCTCCCCTTTCCCATGGACCTACGTGTCTTAATTTTTCCCCATCAAACATTTCCATTACGATTGACTCAATCAAATTAAAACACTCACTATGGAATAATTCTTTAGATAATTAATGTTTGCTTTACAGGAGAGTGATTTTTTCCTGGCGCTACCAATTAAAATCTAAATTAAATTATTAAGAACAAATTTCAAAACTGTAGATAATCGGTAATTAATAATTTCTTTATACTTGGGGTAAACCTTCCCCTCTCCTTGATTTGATCCGACCAATTATTTTTTCCAGTTAAGCAACTCCATACAAAAGCTTTTGGGACAAAATTAAAAAAAAACTCCACTCCAATTGCTCAATAGCTACATGAGACCAAATCGGACCAGCAATATATTGACCCATTAAGCATGTCCACAAGTGACTTTTCTGACACAATTATTGGGTTTTAATAAAATTTGTAAACCCTTAAATAGTTTCTCGACCATTACAATAAAAGTTTTGACCCGAATTCTTGAAAAAATCTGCTTCTTATATTTGAAATTTATTAATTTCCGAGTTCTATTTTTAATTTATATTTTTTTGGTATTATAGTCTGAAGTAATTGGGATTTGGTATGCTTTAAAGTCTATACTGGTTTTAACTTTTCACTTTAAATACACTGAAAAATATTATAAAAAAACTCAAATATTATTTGAGTTATTTTCTTTAGGCCTTAAATTTTTTGAACTCCCCAAGATCTTAAGGGAATTTTTCTCCAGAACCCGATTTGTAATAAATTATCAAATTTTTATGTAAACAAAAATTAATAATAATGAAATTAAAGAACTGAAGTTCAGTTTTAGTTTGTTATCGTTACCTTTTTTTCAGTAATAGAATAAATCTCTTAATAATTGTATTAATGGGTTTTCGGAGTTCAATTAAGTATCAGGAGAATTGTACAGACTTTCAAAAAGTGATATTCGTACTATCACAGATGTGAGATATACAATACGTGTATACACATTTTTCCTATGCACTTTTTATAGCCATTTTCAAACGATCCTGGTGTGAACACCATTAATTAGAATTATGGTTTTATACCCTCCTCTCTGATCAGGTGATCATTCCGTTCCTATGAATCGATTTAGTAATGTTTCCCCGTCTGCCTGTCTATTGTTGGCACGCTCACTCTCACAATAATTGATAGAGATGTTGCTAAGTATATGTTACTTCCATAAGATGTTTCCTACTGAAATTCTGGTATATCGGTTCAGAAGAAAAAAGTTAAAGAACGATATTTGAGACAACTATTTAAAACTGAAAATTTTTTTCTAACGATTATAACGCAGATATTGTATTTAGAGAAAATCCAAATAATTTTTTTGGGCATTCCATGGCGGAGGGTCATTCTCCATACCAATAAAAATCTTAATATCATTTATCTCTGAAACAATGATGGAAAATACAAAAAATGGCTTATGGATGGATAGAAAAAATATTTTCTTTTTTTGGAGTTTATAGTTCAGTTTTTCACAAAACTTGGTATATTTTTTTTCTGGTACATTGGTTTTTCTACCGAATATTATAATGTTATTATTTTTGTAAAAAAGGCATAATACGTGAACTGAAGATGGACCAATCTTACTAGAATTTGGATCACAAATTAAAACTGCTGTAAAATGAATCAGTTCTCTTAAAATAATTAAATTATTTTGCAAATGATTTTGAAATTATGCCGATTTTGAAAAAGTGGAAACCCCCACATGAGCAAAAAAAGTGAAATGGCTCCTTCATATATAGAAGATAATACAAAACCACAAACACACACACTCTATCACTAACTACTTTGAAATATTAAGAATAAATAAATAATAAAACTGAAAACCAACTGAAAAACTAAACTTCAACTTGTGATAAAAATCATTTAGGAAAAAACTTCCAACACATACACACTCGCTTATTGAATCCAGTCTCCGGTTTATAGATCAACTTTTCATTTCTACCAAGACTTGTATAAATAAATAAATAAACATTTTCAAAAAAAGGTAATATTAATTTTCTTCTTTTCCAAAAAATCCCCTGGAGTTTTATTTAAAAATGCAGGTTCTCCTTTCTCGTATGTTGTCCTCATCATCATCATCATCATGATCAGCAACAGCATCACTTACCGCTTTTAGGCAAATACTCACTTACATATATGACATGTTTTTTCTTTTTTTGCTTTTTCTTTCTTGTAACACTAAAGAAACTGACCAAATTACTTTCGTTGTCGTTTCAATAAAAAACGAAATTTCTTGTGCCACTTTTCTGTGCGATTAAGTATATTTTGCGTTACATACTTTTGACATTCAACCAAGTCCAAGACCAAGCCAAATATTTCAGCACAATTAAAACATAATAATCAAGTGGCTGGACCAGTGGTTGTTTCATTGTTTGTTTGTATGTCTGTCTAATAATCTGTGCGTTTGTCTGTTTAAAGCCGGCAGCCGGGCGAATTTAGCTGATTTTAAAGTGTCTTGTTCGTTTTGCGACAAACGTTTATTTATTGTCAGTTGTTAGTGAATCTTTCTTGTGACATTAGAAATTTAAATGGAATGTGTGTATCTAGAGGATTCAGGAGAAATATGTGAATTATATTATGACAAAAAACGTTTAAAAAGATAGGACTTATGTGAAATAAAATTGTTGTTGGATGTTATTGATGATCATGAAGCAAAATTATAAAGATTGATATTGCGAGATTTTTATATTTCAAAAACGATCTTTGCTAATATTGCAAAAAGTGATAATGTACACAATTGAAATCGATTTGAGATTTGTTTACGTCAAAATCGATTTTTATTGGAAGTAATTGGCCACACTAGAAATTCTAGCGACCGACAGAGAGATTTCATTGCTGATTTTAACGATCGATATTTGAAATTTATCGATCGTTAAAATCAACATTTCTTAATTTATGTGGTGCAGAATTCATTTCTAATAAGAAATCAGAAATAACGCTATTTTTCCATTTGAAAATAATGTCATAATGTTATCGAGGTATTAGTTATCGATACTTAAAGATATTTATATATTTCATTTAAATTCTACATGCGGAGACGTAATCGACAATAAATAATTATTATAAATAAAAAACATGATCCTTTTCACCACTCGAACCCGATTGAAATATCAAAAATATATCCTCTATTCTGATTCTGTTCTGGAAACACAAAAGAATGTAATGGGAAATTCTCAAATAGTTTCAATGGGAATTGGTATCTGATATTAATCGTAATTTTATGAAGTTTTGTTTTGTTTGGAAGTTTCTAAAATATCTAAAGAACTGTTATCGTGAGATATTTACCCAATCACCTCATTATAAAATTGTCTTATTACCAAAAAGTAGGACAATAGGACAGCGAAGCACACCGGGTTCACTGTCCTATCGACTGAAGTCATTTAAACGAGAAGCTGGATATATTTGATTTAGATTCAATTTAGAATTGGAAATATTTATTTTTGAAACTGAATTTATTTTTAATTAAAAAACGGTGTATATGAAAAGAGTATTCGATTCTCAATGGACCTGTGGACTACAGAAATGTATTGTTCAGTTTGAGAGCAAAGATATAAAAGTTTTGATTTTTTCAAATATAGAAAAAGAAAAATCTTCTATTAATCCACTGGATGTTAGAAGCAATCCTGGGTAAGCAAACTCAAATACCAAAAGTATATTGTGGAAAACATATAAGTTGGATACACCTCGTTCAATTACTCCAAGAGGAGTAATTGAAAAAATTCAGTCTCAGTTTGAAAATTTTTTAAAACAATTTTTTTGTTAAAAATATTGACTCAAGTGGTCATAATTAATATGAATCGATTTGAGATTATGTCGGAAAAAGTTTAGGGTGTAGATTCCAGTTTAAGATTAAATAAAAAAAAGGATTTTTTCAACTGGTTCCAATCGATATAAGAAATATAGTTTTAGGTCCTATATATTTTAAAAATATATCTTCCATATGCGGATTACAGAATAAGAGATATATAGTTTAAGAAATATTTATTTTACTCTATTTAAAAAATTAATCTTGTTTATTTGTTTGGGACTACTGGACCAATTATTTTCATATTTTCACAGAATGTTCCCTGTATCCGAAAGTTATATAGGCTAATACATCTTTTGTACTGCACACCGTTTTAAAGCTAATAAATATATAAAATGCAAATGGAAAATATATATAAAAGTCGTGTTAACGGAATAGTAGAACTAATTCGGGATTTGAATATGGAATTTAAAATTTAGAGGGATAATATTTGCAATATGGGTTTTAATTAATAGAAAAGAATCTCTGCAATAAATCAATGTTTTACAGACCTGTGTTGAATAGATCATACGAAACCGGTTCCATGATCGATATAGGGTTAAATGAACTATAAAATTGATTCAGAAGGACGAGTTTCTTACATTTATAATTTTCATGACTTTGCAATTCTCCCTCGAATAAGACTTTTTATTGTAAATCTATTTAACGATCAAAATAATAATTTTTTTTTTACATTCTCAACTGCGATCAACAGGTTTAATTTCCAACAACTTTCACAATTATGAATACCAACCGAAAACGTTAAATATTTATTTTTGTGTGTAAATTGTGATCCGCCGCATGAAATGTACTTACGCATCAACATCTTCACTCTTTCAGTCAACATTCTTATTACAGAATCAGGTGTAGCAATTTCTAGTTGGATGTTTTATTATGGTTCGAATAAACCAGGTGATGATGATGCTGATGCTGATGCTGATGACGATGGTAATGCCACAAAAGTTTAGCGGCAATTTTTTTTTAATACATAATAGAGGGAAGTGTCAGTGAACTATAATAAAGTTATGGATCGATGTATGTTGTAAGTGAGTGAGTGAGTGAGTATAGGATGTGTGCTAATGGTAGAAGAACAAGAAATGAAGCGTTAATATTGTTTATAGAATAATAATATGAAGAAGATAAGAAAATAATGTAGACCTACTTTTGAAGTTATGGCTTTTTATGGTTAAGTTTGTTTCATATTATAAAATAATATTTTATTCATATTTTTTTGTTTCTTAAATATAGATAATATTGACCTCAATATAAGTTAATTAATGAAGAAATTAAAACACTTATTAATTAAAAATGGCTAAAGGGTTTTTTAAAAAACGATTTCCCTCACATTAATTTCGAACTTCCGTTAAAATTTTTTTTAATTTGTTTCGATTTGACTAAAAACAATAAATATAGTTTATTTTCAAAATTAATTTTTTTTATTAAAAAACAATTTATGTTTCTTTCCCTTCATCCAGGAAATACATTATTATTCACTTAATCATTGTTTGATAAAATTTCTTCTCTATGAATTTTCGTTACTTTTAAATTTCTTATGATTCTTATACCCTTCAACACCGCAAGTAATGAAGAGGGTATATTTACTTTGTAATTTCGTGTGTAATACTAAGAAGGAATTATCTAAGACCCTATAAAGTATGTTTATAATTTCTTACATCACATCAAAATCTGAGTCGATTTAGATATGTCCGTCTGCCTTTTGTTGGCGGGCTCCCATTCACAAAATTTACAGAGCTCAATGAAATTTGGCCTGAATATTTCCTTTAGTCCTGAGAAGTTTCCAATTTAAAACCAACAAAATAGGTTTAGTATATTAAAAGATATAGACCGATTTCAAAGACAGTTTCTAAATTCAAGAGACGATCATCCGTAGAATTTTTAATTATAAATTCACAAAAATTGTAATGAAATTTAGCCGTAAGATTAAGCTCATCACTATTCCAAAAAATATCAAAATCGGTTCAGTTGAAAAAAGGGTTATATACAAACATATATAATTTAAAGGTTTATTAAGGTTTCTTTGTTATGTTTAAGAAAAGCCTTCTCATATAGTATGTGTTTGTGTATATGTACAATACCTATTTACTTATACGCTTTTATGATGGAGGCCCTAGACGATTCGGCATTGCAGAATATACTTTTCTTACTTGTTTAATAATATTTTTTTCATATTTTAAACTGACTGAGATTTTTCATTTTGTTTCTTCCAATAACTCAATTGTGTAGAGAGTCTTTAGAAAAAAATAGAGAAAAATAGCTGTAAACAAGTACATATTTTCAATAGGTTAGAGTTACGACTTAAGACTGGGTTTATAGTCAAAGTGCACGCAACTATAAATATTAGCTGCAGTTGCAACCACAACAGCGATAGAAGAATTGTTCAATTTTCTTTTTAACAATTAAACAGTAGATTTAACAGTTTCACAAGTACATATGTGTGAGTATAGGAAAAAAATGTATATGTATATGACAATAACAACAATTTTTTGTGGTTAAAGATGTTAACAATCGAATGAATATATTGTTGCTATTTAATCAGAAGTTTGAAAGATGTTATACATCAATGGATATAGGACATTATAATCATTTTCTAACGATATAAAACATATTCATATATTTATATGGGAATTGCATTGGCAGTTTTTTAGAATTTAATAGAGAATCTGGACCTTATTTTTTAGTTCCATATTAAATGAAGCAAGCGTAAAATTTCTTTGGTATCAATTGTTAAATAAATTTTGTGTCTAATTTTTTAAATATCAACATACCCGAAGTGAGCTATAAGAGGATCTCCGACTTTATCCTTGACCAGGTCGGGACTTGTAAATACCTCATATTTAACAGTGTAAAATTTAATTCCGATAAATCTAATTGTTCAAAATTTCAAAATTATTTCCAAAAAATCGTTTTGTATTCTGTGTGACATAAAGATGGGTAACCATCGCATTGTCTTTGCCATTTGTGAGTCACACCTTAATGGAACATTTTTTGTCATAATTTTTTGAAATTTTAGCAAAGCTCGATGCGAATTTTGAATAATGATTTCAGTTTACCCATTTAAGGGTCCGAATTAACGATGTCTATCCGACTGTCTTTTCTGTAGCTCTCATTTATATGTCCACCCGGGATGAGGTTTTAAGCTCATAAATCTGAAGATATTTTAATTAAATTTGGCACAAAAAGATTTTGTGTTAATTCAAATTTTATGAAGGTCGGTCCACTAACGACCATTATATTCCATATGACCTTATTGCCGAAAATAACATTAGAGTGCACAATGGGTTTAAACAAAAATAACTTGAATTGAAATCAACGTTGAAAATAGTAAATTTTCGACAGTGTTGATTTTTTCCATTCAGTTTTAATTAAACTTTTTCTAGTTTGTGGTGAAATAATATTTTAAATATTAATATCGTTCGATGTTAATTTTTAAAATTATACAACAAAAGATTAAATTTGCTTTTAAATAGTAAAATTTCAAAACTGCATTTACTGCCCGAATTTTTTTATGAAAATGAGGAAAATTTAAATTTTTGATTTAAAAAAAAAATTTTAATATTGATTATTGGAAAATTTAAAATTGTTGTTCAATATATCTTAAAAACAATATTTTTTGTTTTAAAATCCCCTAAATTTTTATTGAGATTATTATTTTTAAGGTTTAATTAAAATTGGAATTTTGATAAAAATTAAATAAAACTGAATTTTTGAAAAAAAAAATAATAATAATAATAATAACTAAAACTATGAAATTCTAAAATACGAGTACTCCACCTTCAAAGAATGTATTACGTCGGTAAGATAAGTTGCATTTTTCAAATGCAGAATTCACCCTTTTTTATATCTGCCTACAATCAGGAAAAAATTAATAATATTAAAAGAATTTCGCAATAAAAATGTGTTTGAATTTAAACAAAACTTTCTTTAAAGTTTGTAGCTTGTGTAAAGTAGCTTTTGCAAAATATTTAATATATGAAAGTATTTCTCTTCCATACGAGTTTAAACAATTGTTACTTCTTGTTAAATGTTACCAACACTTTTCCCCCCAATTTGTAAGTCAACAAAATCAAGAAAAACGCTTAAATATTTTAAATGTTATTAATGTTTTTCTTTCATGAAAACGTCGAGACAATGAAATATTTAATTGAAATAATAACAAATTTACTTTATTTAAAGAAATTTTAAATCTTTAAAATTAAAAGTTTTTATTTCCATTAAAAGCGAAAAAAGAGAATTTTTGTAATCTTAGTTATTTATAGCAAAAAATTTGAAGAAGATCTGTGTTAAGGATCATTCGAAAAATTAGGTCAGTTGAAGTAAAGAAAACAAAAAAAAAAGAACAACTTGAATTTTTATGACCCACTGCCAGTGGGGTTTCTCATAATGCAGCCATCATCAATATTCAATAAATAATCGACGTTATTGTGTTTATGAATTATTTTTGCATATAAAAGAGCTGCAACACGCGATCTGATCATTAACTTATAAACGATCAATAAAGTTGTATACGAAAATTATTGTTTTTGGGGTTAAAGCTTAAAAAGGTGAATAAAAATGTTTAAATTAAACATGAACATTTAGGAAAATGTGTAGATTTTCACATGTGGGTGTGGTGGGTGAGAGAGAATTTTTTAGGTTCAAAAGTGTCATATAAACAACTTAATACTCCTTAGATAATTATGACTCTTTACTGTGCAAAATTGATTTTTTGGAAATAATAATATAAGGAGTGAAATTGAAAAATTCTTAACACACTTATATACTAATAAAAATGAAATCACAAAACTTTATTTTATTTGCTTATTTAATTGAAATTATTATTACAATTAATAAAAAATAAATATTTCTATAGTTTTAATCTCGAGTGATGAAATGATGAATATTTTTCGGAAATCCTTCCATTAACGTTTTTATAGAGCTTTTTGTCATATTACTCGAACAATTAGTTCATCTCCGTGATCTTCAATTCTCTTTTAACAAGATATCAATTTCACTCCAATGGTCTTAGCTACGGACAGTTTGGAGTATTTCCCTCTCTTGGTACGAGTATCACATTATTGTTCTTGTACCACTCAGAGGCTTGTTTACCATGGTGATAGAATGCCAAGTCATGCACATTGCTTGCCATATCAAGAACTTTTTCTCAAATTTTTGACTGTTTTGGGTTCTTAACTTTACTTCGACATTCCCTTAAGCATCAGCAACATTAAATTTTAGGTCAAGAAAATCTGCCTGAACGTAGGTTTTGTCATCCATTATGCAGCAAGAATATCTTTTTAGAAAACTTGACTGCAATTTCCGTGCTCTGTTTTTGGTCTCTAAATATTTAACAAGGTTCCTATCAGGAGCCTTAAATGTTTTTTAACCTGCATTATGTACAACTTTTCCCACCAAATAGTACAAGTACTGAGCAAACCGGCTGATTTCCTAACGAATATGTAAGGAGCCCTTTTGAAAATACTTTACATTTTTTTGGTATTAGAAACATCAAGGTCATCATTCCTTCCATCTGAACCAGGTTTTCATTCTAATTTGTCGATTTATTATTGAGAATATTACAAAAGTTTTTCGCTTAGATGTTCCCCTCAAACATCATATCTCAATCAGGTCATTGCTTTCATTGAGCTCTGTCAATTATTTTGGATGTGAGCATGCCAACAACAGACAGTTTTGACAGAAGTTACAGGTTGTTTCAGATATCGGTCTATATCTTTTAATATACTGAACTGGTTTTGCTGGTTTTATGAAGGAAACTTCTCAGAACTATAAAAATAATCGGGTCAAATTTCATTGAACTTTATTAAATATTGTGGATGTGAGCGTGCCAACAGCAGACATATAGACGAATATAGCTAAATCGAATCAGATTTTGATTTGATGCAAGAATATAAATACATTACAGGGTCTGAGCTGATTTCTTCTTAGTGTTACACACGGAAATACACCACTTGGATGGTGGAGGGTATAAAAATCAAATAATCTTGGCTTAAAACTTAATGAAAAACGTGTGTTAAAAATTCTTCAATCTCACTTCCTAATCAGAGCTAAAGTGATTTACAGTTAATCAGAAGCAGAAATGCTCTGATTAGACATTCTACCGTAGAAATGAAGGGAAAGCAGTTTAAATTTGACTAAAGGATACCTAGTTTAGGTTGTTATCTAGTTTTTGCACCTTTTTCACCTGATGTGAAATCTATTAATTAGTTGACCCATATTAAATCAAGAGAAACTCTTTATTAATTTATTTTAAATTTTTAAATAACATAATTGAAATATTTTGTTTTTTCTTAAATAACAATTTTTATAAACAAACCATTAAATATAATTATTAACTAAAAAAAACTTTAAAATATTAATATTCAATTACTTTTCACTTTAACGCTTTAAAATGTTTCTTAGAAAAAGAGTCACAAACTAATTGTTATTTCCATTGAAATGCATTTGAGCTGATGACAACAGTCAACTAAAGAGTAAAAAGAAAAAACAACTTAAATAGTTTTTTTTTGTTTGAAAATCCTCATTGACTTTAAAAACAAACTATCACTTTAGAAACCATAAACGGACTAACAACAACGGCCAATATAACCATTAATCTATCAAAATCTTGAAAAACTAACATTTTACTTTTTTATCCATTTAAATAATATTAAACTAAAATAAAGAAACATTTATCGTTATAACTTGTTAAATCATTTACTAAATCAAATAATTAACTGCATTTTGATTTAAAGCAAAAAAACAAAAACGCATAAAAATGTCACTTGAGATAAAAAGCTACAATAATGAAAAAACAACTATAAAAGAAAAGAGAGAAAAACTTTTTATTTCTTTAACAAATGAAATTGAAAATTTTCGTTATAAGATTAAAGAGGGAACGCTATAATCGGTTATAGCAAATTGAATTTTTCGAACAAGGAAGAAAATAATTTATAATTATAAAATTCAATACAAATTTCGATTATTTATCATAATATTTAGCTTTATTATATATTTTCGAATTTCGAAGTTAAGTTCGAATTTTCGAAAATGGTTTAAATTATATGTTTTATTGATATGCTTGTTATTTTTATATAAATTATTATTTTGTATACACGTTTTACATAATTTAGTGGTTTTTAAAGTTTTATATTAATCTTCGAACTTTGAATATATATAAAAAATACAAAATTTTATTGAATTCAACACAAATTTACACAATTTAATAACATCCGGCATTAATTGGCAACTTTTATGTAGTTTAAATAATTTCGAAAAACTTTTAAATTGATTTATTTTATTTTAATTAATAATGATAAAAAAATAACAAAAATAGCAAAAATTATTTATTTTCATATAGTTTTTTGATTTTAGAAATGATGTTCGAAAATTCGAACATACCTAACAATGACGTTTTTGTTAAGAACATATTATTTTTACTTCTATGTTCTAGTGTTTCACAAATTTTAGGTAATTTTATGATTTTTCGAAGTTAAATATTACGCTTCGAATTTTCGAAAACGTCTAAAAGTTAATTTTATATAACTCTTGACAAATTGTATTATTTTATAGTGAAGGCAATATTTGGGTAATTTTTGAAATTTCGAATTTATATTCGAATAGTTGATATTAAGTTAGATTATCCGAACTACAAGCTTAATATTTTCATGTTATGAAGCAATTTTTCATATATTTTAGTTAGTATATATTTTCTTTTGGTTTACGAATTTAAATATTATACTCCGCATTTTCGAAAGTGTATAAAAAATAATTAATTTCATAAATTTCGGCATTCTTTTATAATAAATAGCAATGTTTTTTTTCAATTTTATACAGTTTTTCGAATTTCGAAATTTTATTCGAATTTTCGAACTCCGTCAAAAATTAAAATTTTTATCATCATGCTTGTAAATTGTATTTAAAGTATCATTTTCCATTAATAATTTTAATATATTTAAAGATTTATGTTATTCTTCGAATTTGGAATTTTCAAAAATTGTTAAGAATTTAATAAAAGAAAAGTTGTCTTGATAAAATTTTTTTCAGTTTTTATAATTTCTTATAAACGTGCTAATTTGATATTTTTATATTGTTTTTTTTTTTGTATTTCGGAATTATGTTCGAATTTTCGAAGTTATAAATTTTATTATTATGTTTGTTTTTTTAGATTTTTTCTGCCAATTTTTCATTGAAAAGTACTCAGAAACATGTTAATAGAGTAAACAACATTAATTGTGTTCTTATTCGAATTTCGAAATTATTTTCGAATTTTGATTGATTAATAGTTTTATTTTATGAATTGTATTTCTATCAATTTTGAAATTGTCTAAAAAGATAAATTATTTTTTAAATTGAATCTCAAATTTTTACAATTTTATTAAAAATTAAATAATTACGATTATATTGTATTTTCTAACTCCGAAATGAAGTTCTAATTTTCGAACATTATTAGATTATTTAAAAATTTTCCTACAATTGAAACCAGAAAAATTATGTTTCCAAAAAATACCAAAAACATATTTTGGTACCAAAGTTCGAAATAAGATTATGTTAAGTTATATGTACTTAAAAAATAAAGTGAGACTTTTAATTACTGGACATTAAAATATTCAACACATTCATCAAGTACTATAATTCTCTTATACCGTTATTACCCTTTTAAAGTAAAAGTACTCAAATATATTTCATATCTTTATAAAATTATGTCGAAATAAAGAAAAAGTGAAATCCTAATTATTTCCTTCAGTGAAAAGTACCGAAAGTACTTTCGAAGTACCAAATTTATTGAAAATTGAGAAGGAGAAGGTGGAGATGTATCCCCCATACAAAGCAAATTTCGATCATCGAATATCTAAAGAACTATAACGGCGCAAATTTTTATTTGGTCCCAACCACTTTATATAGGAACTGTTGATTATCGAATATCTTAAGAAAAGCAATAGTTCTCAAATTCGATCTCAATCACTCTCTCAAGAATTTGTTTTACTGATAAATAAATAGGACGGGGAGTATTCAAATGGGTACTAATTACTTTCCCAAGGATCTTTTTACTGGCCAAAATGAAAGACCATAGGGAAGGGGTACCATCCACTTAAAAGGGCGGCAAAGCCCACCGGGTCTTAGCTAGTTAATTATAAATAGTGTTGGATGTTTTAGTACTGACGATATTCTATGAATTTTGTGTTTTTAGTACGTTGTTCACATTATTTATAATATTTCTTTTTTTTGGAAAGAAATTTCCTTATTTTTCGTCCTTTTCTCTTTATGTGAGGAATATCATGAATTTGAATAAATTTTGATATCGAAGTAAAATATTTATTTTGTAAATTGCTGGAAGATAGAAATAATTTTTTAAAGATAAAAAGTACCACTTAAAGGATGAAAGTACTAAAGGGTGAAGTACTAAAAGTACCAGCAATAAATCATATTTGATTAAAATTAGATTTGGAATTTTTTTGAAAATGTATATAAGTTTTATAGGTTGTTTTAGATATCGGTATATAACAAATTTTTCGAAGCGATAAATGGCCCAAACTGGGTCAAAAGCAGTAAAAAATAAATCTCGGCAAATTCATTGAATTCAAGTTATAATTTTCGATCAAGAGATGTTATCAGTGCAAGCAACAAATGGACGGTAAGACATATGAAAACACAATATTATAATGATTCATGGCTGTAACACACGTAATGATAAACTTAATTTATTAACCCCAAATCACTACTTTCAGTAGAGTCTATAATAAAGAGTTTTATAAAAAAAAATTTATTTTAAACTTTTTATTATAGATTTGTTAAAAATTGAAATTATTTTAAAATTACTTATTCCTACACTTGTTGTTGTTTTTATTGTTGCATCAAGTTGCATCTACAATCAATGAAATTGTATCCATAAAATAAACAAACATACAAATAAACCTGTTGCAAATATTTATTTATCATTAATTTTTTTTTGCAAATCAAAATGTTATTCTTTCCAGTTTCTTTTTTTTAATACAAGTTACTAACTGACTAAACTAAATAATGTGTATTTTATTTGTTTTTTCATCCCAAAAAAAGATCTATTTATAACATTATTTTCCTTGAAGTCTGTATTAAATTACCAATTTTATTAATCGTTTAAATATATATTTTTTGTTTTTAGCGTTTTTTTTTTAATAAAATTAAAAGAGAAATTTGATTTGATTTGAAATTGTGATCTTTAGTTAAACTTAAATTCATAGTTACGAGTTCATGTTAAAGGCATATCTAAATTATGGCTAATTTTTGAGACAAAAATAAATCTTTTGGGGGTAAAATTACGTTAATGTTTTGATTTAAAACAGTTTTTTTAAAGGAAAAATATAATTTAAACAAATTTAATGGAGTCTAAATGAATATCCTGGAGGTTTCATAATTATTATAATGATATTTCTTGGAATGAAGGAAAACAAGCCCCATGGGAAAGGAAGGTGTTTGCTCTATGAAATTGTTATAAAAAGAAATATTTTGAAAAACATATGAATATTTTTTATATTTTAAATATAAATAATATTTCAAATACATTTTTCGAGTTTTTAGTAAAAATTTTAATTTTTATTGAAAATTTGAATTTTTTAACTAAAATTTGTATTTTAAGTGAATATTAGAATTTTAGTGAAAATTTGAATTCTAATGACAATTTGATTTGAAATTTGACAAGAAATAAGAGAAACTTTAAATTTTTTAGTAAAAATTTGAATTTTTTTAGCGAAAATTTGAATTTCTGTTGAAAATTTGATTTTTGTTAAAAATGATTTTTTGGTGAAAAAATTTTGATGAAAATTTGTTTTCTAGAAAAAAAATTGATTTTTTTTGAAAAATGGATTTCTTTAGTGAAAAATATTTTTAGTGAAAACTTTATTTATTTAGCGAAAAATACAACTTTTTACAACAAATAAGTTGAAAATTTGATTTTTTGGTGAAAATTAGATTTTTTACTAAAAATTTATTTTCTTGCGAAAAATTATTTTTTTAGAGAAAATTTATTTTTTAGTGAAAAATATAATTTTTTTGCAATTACTTTAATTGATTTTTTTTTTACAAAAATAAAGTTTTTAATTATTTTTTAGTAAAAAATATCGTTTTTGTGAAAAATTAAATTTTTAGTAAAAATTGTGAAATTTTTTATTTTTGGCAAAAAAGTTGAATTTTAAAGTGAAAAATTTAAAGTTTTAGTGGAAACAGTGATTTTATTGCTAAAATTTTGATTTTTTTGTAAGGATTTGTAATATTTTAGATGAAGAAAGTATTGAGAGGGTAAATTATTATAGCAGAAAATATTTATCTCTTGTTTATTTTTTATTTACTAAAGAATAATTCCCTTTTATTAATTTTGAATTCCCCGAAGGAAATACGGGGAGATCATATCTAGATTAATGGTTATTTGAGCTGGATATTACCATATTTTAAAGTAAAGTGCTTAAACTAAACGTATTTATATTCTAGAGAAACTCATCGTCCTTTAAAGAGTTACAATTTATACAACTTTGGTGAATACAAATTTCGCTTAGAATCGCTCTACGGCAATTTTATACATTTTTGGAAAAATCGAAAAGGCGATCATAAATTTCTCTTAGAATTGCTCTAGGCTCATAACAAGAGTATATATTTTTGCAAAAAAATAAAAAAATAATCACAGATTTCCTTTAAAATTGCTCTAAGGTTTTCAATGAGTAATTATATAATTTTAGTTTATTAAAACCTAGAGTTATCAACAAAAATCGACTGTAACATTCAAGGAGATATGAGACTATTAAAAATCTAACTTACCAATATAAATCATATATAAAATATCGTGAAACTCACCTGAAAAGAAATAGAAAATACGTTAAAATTTCTATATTAAAAAAATTATGGTTAGAATTTTTTTTATTATTTTAAGTAAAACAAAAACATTTTCCATCCAAAAATATGATTAGAAAGTTCATTAATTTCAAAGGTCACAAGTGAAATGTAGAAAAACAAAAGTGTCTAGAAAGAAATCTTATTCTAATGGTTTTTGGCACTTGTCCAATCTTTTAACCTCCCAACTTCAATTAACTGTGACAAATTATAACAAAATTAAGAAGAATTTAAATTAAACAAGAAACTTTTACTTTTGGTATTTAACCCTCTTTGAATAATGTGTAGGCAAACAGGCACCAATGATCATAAAATTATGGTTCTATATAATTTTTACACCCCCCCCCCATCACCAAAAGCGGTAATGACAGCATATTAACTTTGTCATTTGGCGTGTAACTCCAAGAAACAAACAGCAAAGATCCCTAAACAAACGAAATATTTAATATCGCGTAACTCTATAAATAAGATTGTGTTCCGCTTAACAAGCTCATGTTTATGTTCATGTAATTGTTTCTAAACCGATCGTGGGCATCGATCGACAACAATGTGTGAAGAATATTGGAATTGTTTATTTTAAAAGCGACAGAATTTAAAATAAATTTTTATGGAACCTTTTGTGAGGTCCTATGAGGCGTTATGATCGGTCCATATAATTAGCAATTAAGACTTCATTTAAAAAATTGTTAACTTAAAACTTTATTTTTATTTCATTTTATTATACCCTTCAACACCGAAGGTGGTTGAGATATTATGCGTTTGTGCTGATGTTTGCAACATGCGGAAAAATAGTGTTACAACCACCTTTAAGTAAACCGTTCGACTCAGAATCACTTTCTGAATCGATTAAATTAAATAAATGAGAGAAAAGCATCTTCCAGCAATCCGTTATAAATTGAGTTATTTATTTTTGTTGGAACTAAACAAATTTTGGATTTGTCAACTTCAGAAAATTAAACTATAAGACTACCAAATATTTGACCAAATATTGTGGCAATAACATGAGCTGAGACAGGACCATCTATGAATTAAATCTTTTTTCATCAGTTATCTTTTTCAATTTCTTTGGTCATTTCAAGAATTTCCTTGCAAATTTAAGATGATTTTCCTTTTGATCTTTTCGAGAATTAGCTTCTTCCATATTATGTTTTCATCTCTTCGTAAAATATGAGTAACGTGTTTGGAAGTCACAGAAACATTTAGTTTGCTCTTTATTTGAGTGAAATTCAATTTGTTACGGGTTGATTCTTGTTTTATAAGATTAATTTAATTTTGTATTTATCCTGGCAGAAGACCATAATTCAGTCCTTTCTTAAAGAAATCACGCACCACACTTTCGGAAAATTTAATTTTACGACCAATTTCTCTATTGGAATATTATGAAAAAAAAAATAATTGGAAAAGTTCCCTGGGATAACTTAAAACGTTATGAAATTTATCGATTAAATAAAAAAAATTCAATGGTTAAATTGAGATAATTTCATTAAAGACATAATTCTATTTATAAGAAACAGAAACTAATGATATTTTATTTTTGGTAATTTTCACGTCTGCGTTTATTGAAATATTCCACATAAAATAGGGTCAAAAAGATTTGACCGCATGAATAAGGCACACGACAAGAATCACAAAGTAAAACAAAGATAGAGAAAAAATAAATGCGTTTGTAGGAATGTGCATCAGTGTATATGGACAATTTCTTTAATTTTTTCATTTCATAATTTCAAACAAAAATCGATATTTTTAACCTCTTCAGGGCTATGATTTTTATTGAAAGCTATTAAGGTCATAGGGATTCTGATTTGAGTTTTGTGACATTCGTCAAAAGTTGGTTTTAAGTCATATTCTGGAAATTAATTGAATTAATACTCAATTCAAATTATAATTCTAGCAATTTGAAAGGAATTTATGCTGTTTTCTTAATATTAAATATTATAATATTAAATTGAGAATTTTCTTTACATTTTTTAATTATGAATAAAATTTAGGTATTTTAATTTAATGCTCATCTCTTTAAAATTTCAAAATAACAACCTCCATTTACCCTCCTTTTTTTACTCATATTACATTTAACTGAAGTTCCTAATTTAACTAAATCAGCACCTGTAACTTATAAACTATAATTATTTAAATAAACTCCAAAAGAAAAATACAAAGAAAAAAAATAAGTTACTTAAGTGATCGCATTATAACAAATTACTCTGCGTAAAATGAATAAGATCGCAAAAAAAAAATATAAAAAAAAACTCCAAAATAATTGTGAGATGAAAAACTTATTAAGTTGATACCCAGAGCGAAGCGTAGAAAAAAATGTTGCAATTTCAATGTTTCACATGAAAATTGAATACATATAAACAATTAATTATTTTAAATTACAAAATAATACAACAAATAGAAATAACAATAACAATACAAACGAATATATAAAAGTTTAAAAAGGAAAAAATAATCGATATTACTTCATATAATAGAAATAATACGGATTTGCGAAATTCAAATTAATCAATTTAAATACACTGGAAGAAATGGGGATTTTTGTTTAAATTGCATGAATAAAGCGGTCAAATAATAGGATTAAATCAGGACTGAGATGGAAAAATTCTTAACTTACAGTTTTAATTTATTTATTTTATTTAAAGTATTACAATTTAGAACAAGAAAATATTTATAGTTTTAATCACTAGCGATGAAATTTTAATCCTTAACGTTTTGATGGTGCTTTTCTCACTTTGCTCGCACAGGTAGTCCATCTCCGTCTTAAATCGACCACAATTTTGAACTTCTCTTCAATTCTTTTTTAACAAGAGCCCAATATCTCTCCGCTGAACTTAGCTCCGAGCTGTTAGGAGGGTTTGCCTCTCTTGATACCAATATCAAATTATTGTTCTTGCACCTCTCAAGGTCTTGTTAACATTGTTACAGGATGCCAAATCAGACCAAAAATAAGTGGAAGCAAACTTTTCTGTAAATATTCCTTGATTTAAATTTCGGTATTTATAGAGTCCACTCTAACAAATGATTGGCTTTTGTAGCCGCCAACTGCTTATCTCAGAGCCAATTTTACGAAGGCTTTTGGGAAAATTTTCTAAACATTTCTTCGACAGAACGTACATTTCGTATGCAGGAAGAATAATTTCTTAGAAAACTTGACTTCAATGGCCGTGAGCTGTTTTTTGCCTCAACATTGTTTGTTGCGGCTTGTCAGAAAGTTTTTAAGCCTTATATGTTTTTTAACTTGTATTAGTGTTAACATTTTATATTAAATAGTCCGATCACTGAGCTAATGGGTTGCTTTCCTACCAGATCTCTAAAAAATTCTTTCTAACATCATGTGAACCATTCCTTCTATTAACGGAAAATTTCTCCCAAAACTATTTAATAATATTGAAAACATTTAACTTAAAGTTAAATTTTTTTAATCTCACTCCTTATTTATAATTCCAATTAATTACTTTTCCCAACACTTCAAGTGCTAATTAAGGTCTTATTGATTTAAAATCCACTTTAATAAATATGCGAAAATATGTCTTAAATACAATTGTATTTTAATTTTGCTTAAAATCGAAAAATTTATTTTAATCATTTCATGAAAAATTTCAACCTTTAAACAAATGTTCAGTTTCTGAAGTTGAACATTTATTACATCATTTAAATACCAATGAAAGAAATGTTTAAATGCTGCTCTTAAATGTAATTACTAAAGCAAAAACTAAAATAAATACAATTGTTTATAAAATTAAGGTAATTATTTTATTTAGTTAAAGAAGTAAGTATTTAAAAAATTATAGGTGTTAAAATTGAAAGCTCGCAACGACTTTAAATTACTTTAATTTTTTTTAAATAAGTTTGTTATATTAATAAAATGTTGAGTAAATAGAAATACCTAAAATATAATTTTCGAAAAAAGTCTTTATACCCTCAACTACAAGGGATATATCAACTTTTACAATCCGTGCGCAACAGTAAGCAAGTTTTCGTTTATGAATCCACAAGTGTGAATCTTAGTGCCCTTCTATTAAACTGATTTCAATTAAAATTAGATAGGTTGTTTGTTATTTAATTTAAAGTGAAAAATTGAATTTTTAGTGAAAATTCAAATTCTTAGTGAAAATTAAAATTTTTAGTGAAAATTTGAATTTTAGTGAAAATTTGAATTTTTAGTGAAAATTTGAATTTTTAGTGAAAATTTGAATTTTTAGTGAAAATTTGAATTTTTAGTGAAAATTTGAAATTTTAGTGAAAATTTGAATTTTTGGTAAAAATTTGAATTTTTAGTGAAAATTTGAATTTTTAGTGAAAATTTGAATTTTTAGTGAAAATTTGAATTTTTAGTGAAAATTTGAATTTTTAGTGAAAATTTGAATTTTTAGTGAAAATTTGAATTTTTAGTGAAAATTTGAATTTTTAGTGAAAATTTGAATTTTTAGTGAAAATTTGAATTTTTAGTGAAAATTTGAATTTTTTGTAAAAATTTGATTTTTTTGTAAAAATATGAATTTTTTGTGAAAATTTGATTTGATTTGTGAAAATTTGAATTTTAGTGAAAATTTGAATTTTTAGTGAAAATTTTAATTTTTAGTGAAAATTTGAATTTTAGTAAAAATTTGAATTTTTAGTGAAAAATTTGAATTTTTGTAAAAATTTGAATTTTTAGTGAAAATTTGAATTTTAGTAAAAATTTGAATTTTTAGTGAAAATTTGAATTTTTAGTAAAAATTTGAATTTTAGTAAAAATTTGAATTTTTAGTAAAATTTGAATTTTTAGTAAAAATTTTAATTTTTAGTGAAATTTGAATTTTTGTAAAAATTTGATTTTTTTGTAAAAATATGAATTTTTGTGAAAATTTGATTTGATTTGTGAAAATTTGATTTTTTGTGAAAATTTGAATATTTTGTGAAAATTTGATTTTTTTTGTAAAAATTTTAAATTTAGTAAAAAACTGGACGTCGCCAGTGGTGGAAATATTTATAAAAATTGTGAATTTTATTTGAACGACCCTTCATTTCCTAAAATAGGCAAAAGTATTAGGAACTTTTCACAATGAAAGTAGTGAGAAACATAACCAGGACACGAGGAACTTAAGTCTGAGAAAAATTCAAACTAAAAGATCGTGATCCATCGCTATTTTAGAAAAAGGTAAAATACAAAAATGTTAATACAATATCAATATTCATTTTGAAGAGTCATTCTCACAACTTCTTTAATACCCTAAATTAGTAGTAGCATTTCCAATGTGTTACCTAAAATACCTCTTCAATTTACTGTAGTGTAATTAAATACATTTTTTCTTTACTTTTAGGAAGATCTTTTTTTGAAAAATAAATGTAACATTTGTTGTTGTTAAAACTGTAGTAAAATATTCACTTATTGAACTTAACGGTGCGTTAATTTTTCCACCACAAAAAAAGGTGGTAATTTTTCAAGTACTCTAAAAACTGAAACATTGAAATTTTTGGGTATTTCTTTTCCGAGATCACTTATTTCATTTATTAACCACCCAAGTGGTATGTAAATCAGTCAAGGTTAAAAATAATTATATTTAATTTTTCTAGAAAATGAAAGAAAATTAACTCATAGAAACTAAAATAAATTAACCTTTCTATTAAGGAGTAAGATAGAAAAATTGTTAACATACATATATATTAATAAAAACGAAACCACTAAATTATTATCATAATTCACAAAAATATATATTTTTTTAAACTTTTTCGGAAAACCATCCATTTCTTAGTGCTCTCTGTCACTTTGTCCGAACAGGTAGTCAATTTTTTTTTAATAAGAGCTCAATATCACCGTAAAAAATATTGTTATTAAAAAAATATATTGTTATTGTAATAAAAAGTTTGTTTATTCGCATAATGATTTTGCATTAATAAACATATTGTTGTAGCCATTAAAAATATTGTTTTCGTTACTAAAAATATGGTTATATTTTGTCCAAATAACAATAATTTTTTTATTACGGACTGTTTAATAACAAAAAAATTGTGATCAGTCAAATATATTTCAAAACATGTTGAGACCACAATATTTTTTTATATAATAAAAATAATTTTATTACAGCAACCAAATTGTTATCAAATAAAATAAAATTAACAATTAACATGTTGGTGATAACAACAAATGTTTGCGACGAACAAACACTATTAAGTGGAAAGATTATGAAATATCATGAAGAGAAGCAGCATTTTTCGTAAATATTCCTTCTTGTAAATTTCTGTATTTATAGGGCCCACTGTAACAAATAAATGGCTTCTTTTGTCGCAATTACATAATGCTGACCGTACTAAGAACTTTTTGGGAAATTTTGATGGCTTTTGTTCCTTAAACTTTTCTTCAACATTCCGTTGAACATCGCAAGATTTTACCATGTTTCGTCATCCATTATGCAGCAAGAATATCTTTTTTAGAAAACTTGACCTTAATTTTCGTGCCTCCAAATTTTTTGCAACGTTCCTGTTAGGAACTTTTTAACCTTGTATGTTTTTAAACCTGCATTAGATTTAACTTTTCGTACCAAATGGTCCGATCAGTGAGCTAACCGAAGTGCTTTCCTATCGGTTTTGTTGTCAACTCTTAAAAGGCTTTCTATTTCTGGCTTTAGAAACATTATGTGGACTATTATTTCTACCTGAAGCGGGGTTTCTATCAACGGACAAGTTCTCTCTGGACACAATTTGACAGCAGATCTTTTAGTGTTTGGCCAACTTTTTGTAGGATCAAGTTGGGTTCTGTTGTTTTGTATGCACCTTATTCTGGTCAATAATTTTAATCAGATTAACAATTCAGTTCATTTGATGGACATTAAACATAATAACTGACAAAGGTAACTTGATCGAAAAATGTCAAATAATAATTTAGTTAAAAGTTTTACTGAAAAGCGTGTGTTAGGAATTTTTCGATCTCATTTCTTAATATTTTCTATTTTCGAAAATTCCTCTTCTTAAAGTTCTATTTTTAATTTTATTTCGTTTTCATTTTTTCGATATTTTTTGGAAATTCTTTTATTTTGTTATTTAAAAGATTTATTGTTCAAAATTCACTTTTTATGGTTTTTTAATAATGTTAATTAATGCGGAACTTAAAGAAGATATAAAAAATATAATTTCTTAGAAACTCTATTTTTATTTTAATAACAAAACATTACATTTAATAACCTCAATTTCTTAAAAAAAACAAAGAATGTAACTTTTTACCAAAAACTACACACAGAAAATAACGTGAAACAAAATCAACGTTGAACATAGTTGATTTGAGATTGAATAAATTTTTTCATTTAGTTTCAAATTCGTCATTTTTACGTTGGTGGTAAAATAATATTGTACATATTAGAATCTTTCGATGTACAACGATAAATTTTAAAATAACTTTTAAGTATTGAAAATTTAAGTAGTAAAATTTCTCAAGAAACTGTATTTACTGTGGCACAATGTTAAATTAACTTTTTTCTATAAATTAAAATAACAACTAAAAAATTATTTAAATCATTTCTATTTTAATGCATTTAGATTGATATTTTTCTGTGTGTATAATTTGCATTTTTTCTAAATAACATAAACATAATACCTTAATGAAATAAGTAGCATAAAATAATGTGTTTTTTCTGAAAAGAACTTTTTCTTAAATGGAAAGTTAAGAAAAAATTAGAACAATTTCGATGTGTGAAATGTAAAATCAAATAGATTGATGAATATATTTTTGTTTATTTTATTTTGTATAAGTTGTTATCATAACTATTATGGGTTGTCAAAATTGGTCATTAATTTGGATCACAAAAATCGATGTTACTGGGTCACATAACAAAAATGAAGAGCATTTTTATAATGGAAAGTTAATATTGAAAGTAGTTCAAAAATCACAATATTTGTAGTCACTATAATGTTTGACGCTCAATGATCCTTAACAGTTTTTATCGAAAGAAGTTCAAGTACCCTCTACACTAGTCTGCAATATCTCATGCCAGGAATAATTGTTGTTTGTTAATGTCCTTAGAAGTTTCCTATTTTCACCTATATAGGTCCAATAGTAATAAGTTAAAAACAGATAACTGAGATAATTCAAAATTTTTCAATAAAAAGTATTTAAAATAATGATCCACATTTCACTATAGATACTATGTATGGTGTATAAAAATAGGGTATAGCTAAGCTCTTTAATTTAATTCGTTTCCATAGTGTAATGGTTGAATGAATTATTTGTTCTGTATTCTCCACTACCGTTTGCGATGAATAGAAATACATGTGCACGTTTAAAAGATTCTCACAGTTAAAGTAATAAACCCTTTTTCATAGAGAAAAAATTTTAGCCAATATTGCCAATTACACTACCCTAGAGCCTTTTGTTAACAAAGGATATTAAAGAGACAATAAAATTTTCCTAGGACATACAATACGATTCATCGCCGTCAGAAGACAGTAAAGAATTTGTGAGCATTACCAAACGTCCTTATGACCACAAAACAGGTTGACATATATGGTAGAGTTGGCATATAAGTTATTATTTAACATGATCATTCGAAGGCCGCTTGATTAGAGAAGAGATTAACGATCTAGACTGACTACTCAAATGATTTTCGGACCTGCGAGGTTAGACCACAAATTCAGCTTACACCACATCTGCACTATAAATGACAACTGCTCTATCAACAATTTGAACAATTGAATTTCATTCAATAAACTTTTTTGATTTTTGGACAAATGTACAATAGTGTGGGGGCATGCAACTCCTCAGAGTGCCAGAGAAAATTATAGCTTTTAAACTTATAAATCGAATATAGCAATGGATCCACCACACACTCAAAGGCATTCTTAAGGACATCATCACATTTTTTCTTAAATGGAAGCTGCAATGGAACTACATAAGTAAGATACATACAAAGCTGTCTATTAAAGGATATTTATTTGTCTCTATTTCCCTTTAATATTGTTGAAGTCATGGTCATTTCATTTTTTCGAGGGTGCTGTATCTTTTAATTGACAAAGATCCATTACTCTCCACGCTTGTGTCAATATTTTAAATACACTGAAACCAAAATTGGGATATATATTTTCGAGATATTCCTAGAACTGCTTGAAATGATTTTCAAAATCTAAATCACCTTCCTGTGTTCGGTCTATTCCGATTCGATAATTACAAAATACCAACTTTTGAAGAAATGATCTTATAATCGCAAAAAAGGAATTTCCAATAGCGCTAATTCGATTGACAGTAAATCAATAAATTTGCAAAAAAAAACAATAATGAAACTTTTAAAATTCTCTTAACCAAATAAAGAAAAAAGATTATAAAAATCCAAAGAAGATATTTAAGTATTATTTGGTTGTTGTTGTGGTTAATTTTACAGGTTGTTTGAATAAGTTGAGTTGGTGGTTGTTTGCTAGAAACACTAATCAAACAACAACCACAACTATTCACAAAAATTATTAGAAAAAACGAGGGCAGTGGGGAAAATTATTAAAATTAGTTCTCATGAAAAATATATTTTTTATACATACACTGATGCATATTCCTATAAACACATTAATTTTTTTCTCGATTTAGATTTAACTTTGTTGTTCTCAAAGATTTTTAATGAGGGAACGGTATTTTTTTAAGTAAACAAGTTTTTTAGTGTCGTTGTTGCCTTATTCATGCGATCAAATTTTCTTGGTGCTATTTATGTGAAATATTTCTATAAAAGCAGACGTTTTTGTTTCTTATAAATGAAGGTGTGTTTTAAAGACAAAATCTCATTTTTACTGCAGATTTAATAGATAAATTTCATAAGGTTTAGAGATGTCAAAGAAACTATTCTGTCCGATCTAGAAAATAACGACCAAGATTGTTCCACTATAAAAGTTTAAACTACATATTGTTTGTCATATCAAGAACATTTTAGAAAAATTTTACTCCATTTCGGTCCTTAACTTTCCTTAAATATTCCCCCGACTATCGGCAACATCATCGTCCACTGAGCAGACTTGACTTCAAGTCTTAATTTTTAGCAGAGTTCCTATCAGGAAATTTTTGAGCTTTGTATGATTTTTAAACTGCATTAGTCCGAACACTAAGCTGGTTTGCTTTCCTACCAAGTGTGTTGAAAGCTCTTTTAAGGCTTTATAAACATAATGTGGACCATTCCTTCTACCTGAAACAGGTATTCCATTAACGAACAAGTTATCCCGGTACTGTTTAATAACATTGGAAACAGTTTGATGGCCGACCATCATCAGTTGAATGCTTGACCAACTATTTAAAGATTTTTTTAAATTCTTCATACCATGCAAAGATCTCCCCGAAATACATGATTGATTTGTTAAAAGTTTTCTTCATAAAAAGCTACTTCCGATGGTCATGAATGGAAAGCAATAGGTCTGAAACAATTTTAAAGTTAACCTCTTATCGCTAAATAACAAATTGTTAAGCATTTGTGCGATCTCAACATTTGCCACTTGTTATTTTTTTTTGTCGACAACAGGGTGATCATTTGACTCGTTTTTAGAGTTTATAGCTGCCGCTGCTTGCTTACTTTTTTTCTTGCAAATACCAGACTACAACAGATTGAATTTATGTTGTTGGTTTTTTTTGTTTAGCTGTAAAACCAAAAGAAAGCCAACAACGATCGAGCCAAACAAACATAACAATTCCTCTCTTGTGTTATGATCATGACATTCAGTCTTTGTTGGACTTTTATCATTGACGGTTGTTTGAAGCGGTTTAACGAAAGAACGTATTATTTCAACCAACATCAACAACAAAGTTAAAGCTCGTGTTTATTTTTTTGAAATTTTCATTTTATTTATTTATTCATTATTTATCTGTGGCAATTGTTGCATGCCACCACAATGAATTGTTTAATAAACATTGTTTATAACTTACAAGTGAGTGCAACATTAACATCATCCGAGTAAAATAAAAATAATAAAAGCAAAAAAAATTGTTTTTTCTATTTGTGTGTTAAAAGGTTAAAAGAATTTCAAATGTTTTAATTACTAATCGTGATTTGAAACTCAAAAAAAAAACATAAAAGAAATTTATAAGAAAAATATACAGTAAATGGAAAAAATTCAAGAGGAATGTGAATTTGAAAAAAAGTTATCGTTTGATTAAAAATGTTGAAAGTTTGTGTCATGTAGAAAATTGCTCTAATTTTCATGTTGTGTTGAATTTTTAAGTAATTTATATTTTGGAATTACGAAAACGAAACGAAAAAGTTTGGTGATTTTTTTGGTGAAACAGAAGATTGTGTTTTCTCAAACAGTTAATCCGAAATCTACAACTTAACATTTGGATAATAATTATATGATACATTTTAACAAATACATGGGATTAATTGATTTTATTAACTGAAAGTGGTAAGTAGCTTAAAATTAATACAGGGAAAAGTAGATTTAATTCCTTTAAATTTAGAGAATTTTAGAAGTTTTTGAAATGAAGTTTAGATTTTTTTTATTATTATTATTTTTTTTAATCCGGTGCGAAAGACCTGAAACTCCATTTTTTTAGAAATTTATTCATTCTTCCTTAAGTTTGATAAAACCAAAACTTTAAGTAAATTTTAAGTTACCTGAAATTTAAACGATAATAATATATACATTTGTCTAGTTAGAAAGACCATAAAGTCTTTACAATCACTGGAAAATAGCGAAAAGTACCTAAAATACCATGAAGAATATATACTTGCATTACAAAACAATGTGAATCGATTAAGTTATATCTGCCCGTTGTCATTCCAATGTTTGTACGCTAATTGTCATTCAGATTTTTTATTTAATCGGTCCAGATCATATTTTTAAATACGTTTAGTTGATATGGACTGATTTCTTAGTTAATTTAAAAAATCTGTAAGAGATTTTCTGCAAATTCATCAATAAAAGTTGAATGGATTAAAAAAGACACAAAAGACAGAAATTCTTAAATTATTTAAATTTAATCCAGTTGGAAGGACTAAGTTTTAAGAATCTCAGAACAATATCTTAGTTATCTTATATCTTATCAATACTGCATTTAGACAGTTTCAGATCTTAATCTGAAACATCATTTATTTCGTTTTTCGTTCTGCGTCAGATATTGAATGGAAAAATTTATTCAAAGTTATATGTTTTTCTCTTAAAAATCTTTATACTCAAATTATCTTAATGCAAAATAGTAATTTTCAGGAAATTTTAAAAAACTAACAGCTCTGGAATGTTAGTGGTTTATTTTAAACGGACTTTGCCAACTTTTGAAACTGAAAACTTCAATTCACATTAATCAATGATATAACAATAAAGATATTTTCTCTCTTTTAAGAGAAATTTTACTAAACATTTCAGTAAGAGAAAAGAGAGGAGAAAATTTTATTGGTAAATATTATTATGTTCATAGTGACATATCGACTGTAATAGAATAATTATTCGAAGTTCTTTAAATCATTAATTTTTGGCTCGAAAGACCAAAACCAGAAATGCGACAAATTGGAAATAATTATTTCGTAATTAAAAAATTATCACTAAAACATAAATGCCGCCTCAAAACTTCCATTTACATTAATCAGCATCAGTGAAGTCAGATAAATGAAACAACAGGAAATTTCATTTTTATACTTGATATGGAACCATTTGAAATTTAAATATTTTTGGTCTACCTGAGGATTTGTTAACGCAGAGAAAAACATGTTAGCGGTAACCATAAACGAGAAGCAACAAACTATTGTTATTATATATTGTTAGCATAACTATAAAACTTGTTAATTCATACAAATGAACTGTTTAATAATAAAATTTTGATCAGTTAAACATATTTCGAAACATATTGTGACCACGATATTTTTTTATTTAATAAAAAAAATTTGTTTACAGCAACTAAATTGTTATCAAAATAAAATGAATTCAACAATTAACATGCTGATCATAACAATAAATGTTTGCCGCGAATATATTAGTGTTTGCAATGAACATGTTGCAAAATGACATTTCTCTGCGTGTTGCCTTTTATTGATTCGTATAAAGTTCATCAAATTCACAAAAATACTGAAATTTGTAGATGAAGCTTATTTCCTAATGATGCATTATAAATTGGAGTTATAACTATATATTATGATGATATTTTAATCTCAATCCGTAAAATTTTTTTTCATTAAAGAAATTTATTGATAATTAAAAACTTTGGTTATAGTTTTATAACATTTTTTCTACTGATTTTTTCTTAATGAAAAACGATTTTTAAATAATTTTAATACCATTTAAAACAATCGTGATCTGAATTTTAAGTTTATTTTTTTCAAAAGACAATAAATTAGAAGTTTTAGATCAGAAACTGAAATAATTTAAATTTTATTACTATTTTGAAAATGCTCATTTTTGGTGGAATTTAAATATTTTTTTTTTGTCGATCTCTTTACAAGATTAATGATTTGAGACGGTCATCACATGTTTCGCAATGAAAGAAACAGATGGTTCTTAAAACAGTTGTTAAGAATCTTTTTATATTAATTTTAATCTTTTTTTTATTAAATTTTATTTATTTATCTTAAAAATTCCCAATATAAATAAACAACTTATTTTTCAATTCTTAAAGTGTGAACGTTCTATTTTAAATTCTTATTAAAGAAAATGACTTTTTAACAAAAAAATTTGCATAAAATTTAAACAAAAAATTATATAGACAACGGAATTTTAATAAAACAAAGAAGAATATAAAAATAAAAACAAGTGCAAACTGTAGTCGGTGAAGCCCGACTAATTAATACTCTATACCACACTGTTGACTATTAATGACAGCTATCAAAAATTAATGATCAACCCTCAAATAAATATATTTTCTAATTATTGCTTAGGAATATAGTATATTTTGTACTTATATTAGGATTTGTGCGCTTTAAAAGGACTTATTAGAAAAAATTCTGGACCGACACACGTAAAATTTCGTACATCTATTTTTGTCTTATACTTATCTTAACACAACACATATATGTAAGATTTAAGCCCTTCAAAGTAATATTTTAAAGAGGGTTTGAATGGGACCTATGAGAAATAATGACTTATTTAGAAATATTATATTAGACTTATTTGTGTCAAATTTCGTAAAAATTGCTTTATATTTTGGACCTTTATGAGTTAAAAACCTTATTCTAGGAGGAATATTTTAAATGTGAAATCAATATCAATAGACAAAATAATGATACATTCCAATTTTCATCAACATATCTCTAAAATTGCGATCAGAATTTTGTTCACAAGGTTTACATGAACAGGCAATCAGCCGGCCAGACGGACGGACTTTTTTAAATCACTCTGAAAGTGATTCTATGTCGATCGGTATACTTAAAAGTGGTTATAGCAATATTTTTTCTGTGCTTTACAAATGTAAACACAAACGCATTATACCCCAACCACCTGTGGTGGTGTAGGGTATAATTAAGAAGAGGAAGAAATTCGCTTTTAAAAAAATAGATAACTGTAAAATGTTGTTAATAAATAAATTAAAATAATTTAGAATCAATAATCTCTCGCCAACACAATTTTATTAGAATCATTTTTACCGTTATGGATAGTTTAGACGAAAATGATAAATAAATTACAGAAATCGGATGGAGGAAGGTCAATATTAAGAAGAATCTTTAAACAAATATTTATTAAGATTTATTTTTTAGAAATAAAATTATTTTCTTCTTTACTCTCCACCACCACAAGTGGTTAAGAAGGTATATTAACTTTGAAATTTCGTGTGTAATGTATATATATTTTTGCATCAATTAAAAATCTGAGTTGAATTAGAAATATCCGTCTATCTATCCATTATTTCCACGCAGAGATATTTGGCCTTAGTGTTTGTTTTAGTACGGAAAAGATCCCTAGTATCCTCAGTTAAGTCATGTATATATATTTTGGGATCAATCAAATTCTAAGAATATTTCAGCTATGTCCGTCAATATCTAGCAGGCCTAAAAAATATTCAAGCTCTGCTTCATGTAAAGATATCAAATTCAGAAATCAGAAAAATATTTAAACCAAAATCTAATTTGAATCAAATTATACTGAAAAAAGATTTCCTTTAATATTTTAAATTTATTTCATCAAAATCAGGGACGAAAAATAGTAAATGATCTAAAAAAGCCACCTCCATATACACAACAATATCGTGGAAACTAGATCATTAAGGGGAAATTGATTTATTATTTTAATTAGAAATTAAAAAAAGGCCGTGTTTGAAAAAGAGCTCTAATAGCAATGCAATTTTGACAACATATAGGGTCCTAATAGTTCTGAATAATAATGCTGCAACAAATTTGTAACGCAATAATACAACACCGATATTAAAATCAAATTTTAAATTCGTGACAAAATTTCCAAATTAAGTGATGAAGGTATCATTACATTGGGAACTAATGGGCTGGACCTTGCAGAATTATGTTTTATATAGTAGAAGACTGAATTCTGTATAAGTCAAATCATCATGAACCGATCAGTACAAATATTTCAAAAACAAATTTTATAAAAGTTTTTCTAAATTAAAAAAAAAAACTTCAAAACTTTATATCAATCATCCAGAAAATTCAGAGTAGATCGTTCATTCCGATTCAGAGTAGATCGTTGTATTGAAAGCGATTTTAAAATCATTTTTATGAGAGCTAAGAATGTATGTCGGATTTAAGTCCAATGCGATCTGTGAATAAGTTGTAGAACATAAAAAAGTTATCCAAAAATAGCAAAGAATTTATATGGAGATGCCAAACCTCTTTAAAAATGAGGGACTAGAAATATCAAGTAAAAATGCTATATTCTGAAAACTTAAAACCATAATAAGGAAAGGGATCTTATATGAGAGCTGTAAAATAAAATTGCTCGATATTTGTCAAATTAGTTAAATATAAATCAATTAAATGTTCATTTATTATTTTTGCATTTATTCTGATTAAAGGCCTTATATTGATACTAGGTCCAATAATGGTCCTAGAACAATCTAATTTTTTGGTTTCATTTCTATTTAAAATTAATGTATATGATAAATTTCAAAAAATTATATTTCAAATTGCGATCTTTAAATAACATTAATTTTGCGCTGTATCAAAATTTTCCATATCTTAGTCTATAACTTTTATTCAACTAAACCCATTTGGTATTTAGTTGAATAAGTATATATAGCAGTGTTTTACGGAGAAATTCTTTTATTGTAAATTTAAGAAAAGTTTTTGTTTTCACTTTTGAGGTTGTCTAAAATAACGCTTTATAGCTTCTTTCCTACTGAACCAATATTACCGGTTTTAAATAGCAAACTGAAGGGGGCTATGAGAGATATAATCTTATCTAACTGAAGGGGGCTATGAGAGATATAATCTTATCATTATTGTGAACGTGAAATGGTTTCAACGAAAAATGGCGCATAATTAACAGATTCAACTTAGAAGATTACAAGTGGCAATATTATTCACTCCCTTAGCTTCAAATCGATTACCTATTAGTGAGAGTATCTAAGTTTTCTGGAAAATTGTTTTTTTTTAAATGAAGAATATTTGATATTTCCCTCTGCCAAGAATATTCATTCTAAATCGTTCTATTCCCAATTCTACAAAATAATAACTTTAGGTAATTTTCACCATCTGTGATTTTTTTTAGAATATTGAAAGAAAGAAGAAGAAACGTAAAAAAACAAGTCATTAGATTCTATTCCCGTCAAAATTAACATAATTAACATAAAAAGCATAGAAAAACTAAATTGACTGACTGATGGAATAGAATGATTAAAGTCAGTCAAATATTACTAATTATGATATGATAATTATAATCAACAAATAAATATTTAAGCACAAACAAAGAGAGACACATAGAGATGATGACGATAACTCTAATGTTCATGGAAATGATAATGATGAGAAAAAAAGTTTTAAAAATACTCAAAGTGACTGATATCTGTCTGCGCAGCTCAAAAAAAAAAAACACATCTGGAATGACTTAACAAAAGAAAAAGTTGATAGATGTTCAACAAAAAACAACAAACAGTAAATAATATTATTATTGCTTTTTGTTCATTTTTAAGTCTTTCCGTTTGAGGAAATGTCTTAGACCTACTTATTTTTTCTTTTCGTTAACTCTTCTTCTGTTCTTTTTAACCAGAAATAAGCAAAAAATTCTGATTAAATTGAAGAATTTTGTCTTTTTCTTCGTTACACAGTGTGTTCAAATTGATCTCTTTTTGGAAATAATTCTATAACTCTTGAACGGTTAGAGATATTTTAATGAAATTTAACGTTGAAAGCGCAGAGGTGTTTTTAAGTTAATCTGCTCAGGGACATAGTCAGTGACCCTCCAAAGTTGACCAACTCGGATATGCTGATTTTTTTTTTAATTTTGTCAAAAAATCTATTTATGCATTGAGAAAAAAATGGGGTACATGTTTGGATATCCTTATAGTTTTGGAGATATCTAAGTCGAGATAAATTTTTAACCCATTTTTAACCCTGTTTGTTTTTAGTTTTTTTAAGATAACGGATTTTCTGTAGATTCTAAAACTTTTCAAAATAGTTACCAAATTCCCTATAAAACAAAAAAAAAATTATTACATAATATAAATATATGAATCCGTTATAGAGTTATATTAATCTGAAGTTGGTACTTTAAAAAATATATTTTTTGGGGACTTTTTATTTTTTAAATGGTGGCAACATTCATTATTATTATTTTTTTTTGTTCTGCGCTTTATAATTTTATTTATTGTCTTATAAAGAAATTCTAACAGGAATACGTGCAAATTCAATCCGGATGTAATTGGGGAAGAGACATGTACACAAACCCTATACAAACTTGGCCAATTTTGGAAACAATTTTTTAATGTTTTTATTAAGTTCTCAAATCGCAAAGCTTCATATGAAGGGTAAACACACAAAAATTATGTATTTGCCGGACGGAAAAAGTCAAATGTTTAAACATGATTTTTAAGGATTGAAATTTTGGGCATTTCCGTGCGGAAATTTGGGAATTTATTAAATTTCTTTAATCAACAAGGATTAAATACAACATTTTATTGACTTCGTTTTTATTTAAGTTTACAAATGAATTTTATATTAAAAAAAAACTGCAAAAATCGAAATTATAAGTTTTTCGAACATTTTTGACATCAAACGACATGTGATTTATGTTTCCTTTAAAAATTATGAATCTTTAAGTTATAAGGTTTTCATAGATACCAAATGCTTGTGTAGAAGGTTGATATCTTGGCTGAAAATTCAGCCTAAACAAGGATTCCTGTAAGAATATTTAGCTCTGACTATGTTCAGTTTTATTAACAGAATTATTTCCTAAAAAAAGTTTTCATTTGGAAACACTGTGCGTTAAGCATAAATTATTTATTGAATTTTATAATTTTTTCTAGTAAAAAATACACACAAAAAAATCAATGCAAAATCAATTAAAATATAAATAATTTAACTTTTCCAGTTATGATTTTGCTTTCTAGATAAAAAAATGTTAATTTAACATTGTTTCAAAGTAAATACAATACTTTTGAAATTGATTCCAATTGTACAATTGGAATCAATTTCAAAAGATTCCAATTGTACAATATTATTTCATTGAAAACTTAAAAACGTTTTGATTCATATTTTTTCTCTGTGCATAGTTGTTTTTGAAAAGAACATTGAAAAAAGGAAACGTTAGAAATTCTTAAGATATAAATTAATATGAAATTTTATTTGTTTTATTTTAATTGATTATTTATGGGAAATTTGAATGAATGATTACCATTGACTTAAAGAGATTAAGGTCAATCTTTGATTACATGCAGATTTCTATTGGGAAGTATTTAGAAAATTTCTTTAATAATCGTCTTTTTTTAGCTATTAATTATTTAATATCAGGCATTTAGAAAATGCAAAGAAATTTATATTTTATTTATAGAATTTATTTTTATATTCAGGTGAAAGTAATTAACTTGGTTTCATTTTTTTTTTTTTTTTTTTCAAATAATTTTGATGAACAAAACGAAGAAAGAATTTTTAATTTAATGAAAAAATTCTGAAATGAAAACATCATAAATTGTTAATAAATTAATTAATTCTAGCGATTACAATGTTTAAGAGGCAAAACTAATTATTGCAACAAATGAGAATGTAATTTATAATGAAATGAGTTTAATTTTTTTCCATATTAAATGGAAGAAAATCTTGGTGAACATAAAATAATGATTCCATGTTTAACTTGTTGACCCTTGTATTTTCTGAAATTTCTAAAAAAGTGAATTATTTAAAAAATAAAGTATTAGTGAAAATGCTTTCCCAAGTACATCTATACACAGAAAAAATCGATGTAAAATAGAAATAATTTAATTTTTGTCAGTTATGATTTTGCATCATAGATGAAAAATGTTAATTTAACATTGTTTTTGTAATTTTGATACTTGACTACTAAAAAGTAATTTTAAGAATTTATTGTTGTATAATTTTATATTTTAATATCGTAAGATTCTAATATGAAAAATATTATTTTAACACAAACATAAAAACATTTAATTTGAACAAAATGAAAAAGAAATTTATTCAATCTCAAATCTACTATGTCAAATGTTGATTTTGATTCATGTTTTTCTGTGTGTAAAGCATCCACTGTAATACCCTTAATATCTTAAGTATCAAAGGCAAAGTCTGAGGGATAATCACATTAGTTAAAATATATTTTATTTGCTTATTTACAACTTTATTCTATCCTACATCGTTGAGAACACGTTTGTGGTAACCATAATCGTGAGGCAACATACTATGGATAAAACTATTAAGATTGTTGCACAACAAAAAAATTGGAACAGATTAAAATAAAATAGCTGCAGTAAAACCATATTATAGTTATTTAGCAATCATATTAAACTTTTACAATCATAGTATGGTTGCCTTACAATCAATTGTCAGCCGTAATAAGATTGTGGCACCACGATGACATATCCAATGTGAAATATTAAGAAGAATTGTATTTTCAATAATAAATTATATTTTCAGTAAAATTAAATTTGTTAGAAAAAATTACAATTTTATCTGAAATATTTATTGATACATTTTAATTTTTTAGTGAAATTTTAAACTTCTAGTGAAAATTTACATTTTTAATGAAAGTAAAAATTATGATTTTTAGCGAACATTTCAAATTTGTAGTGAAATTTAAACAAATTTATTTTTGAGTGAAAATATTTTTTTTTGTGAAATTATGAATTTTAGCAAAACTTTGTTTTTAAGAAAAGAATTTTAATATTTCGAAAAAAAATTAAAATTTTTATACAAATGTTTAGTTTAAGCTTTAAATAAAAAGTAAAATTTGATATTTTATAAAAATTTTAATTTAAATTTTAAAAAATTTAATTTTTAAAAGTAAATTGTAATTTTTGATGAAAAATTGAATTTTTTGTGAGAATTTTAATTTTTAGTAAAAACTAATATTTTAGAAAAAATTAAATTTTTTATGAAAATTTTTTTATATTCAGTGAGTTGTAAATTTATGGACCACCCTCGTATAATTTTCTTTTATGAGTATATTTTTATGGCACTAACATATGTATGAAATTTTTGGGAGTTTAAAGGAAATTATGGATCGACCATCGTAAAATTTCGTTAATGCTTAATTTTGTCGAATTTTATTACAATATCAACATATATGTGAGATTCAAGTTCTTCTAAGTGATATTATAGGACCTATGAGTAATAATGAACCAAACCTCATAATAATTTTAAAGAAATCATCAATCGTATATACGTACCACCTATGAAAATCTTTCAATAAAAATATTGAAATAAAAACTAATTTATGAAGACAAAATGCGATTAAGACAAAATGCCGTTTCTTAAAATGTGTTCACATATCGTGGATGTGTATAACTGGCCCCTCTAAATTATACGTATAAACGCAGTAACATAACCTTAATCTAACTGATCATTGTTAAATTTTATCAAGATTAAAATTTTTAATAAAAGTCTCTGGTATAAATAATTTTTCTAGAAAAATAAACAAAAGACTCGCCTAAAAAATTCCCAAACTTTTTAACAATTTTCAAAGCTTAAATAAGTTTTAAACATTAAAGTGTATTTTTTTAATAATCACCCCAAAGAGAATGCATGTTGCACTCCACTCCACTATACATGCAACAAATTGTGTCCAATGTTGAATATTATGTCTCACATAATTATGAAAAAATATTAAAAATAACAAACAGTTATTTTTGAAGTGGGTGTAAAATTATAGCAACAACAACATACAATAACATTTTTATGTTGTTGTAAAATATGGTGGGAAAATATTTAAATTGATTTTGGAAAAATCACTTTAAATTAAGATCCATAGAAAAAATTATTGCAACAAAAATGTTTTTTGAATTGAATTTAAGTAAATTAAAATTTTAAGGGAGTTTTTATCCAAAAACGGAAGTTTTCTTTACAGATGTTTACAAAATTTCTAATTTATTGTCATATTGTCAGTTTGATTTCAAACAAGATACGGGTTTTGACTCTTTTTTATTTTTCAAACAACCGATTTTACACAGAGCAAAATCGAAAAAAATAAGGATTAAAATTTTAATTGAAAAAAAAAGAGTTTTATTTGTTTAATCCCCTCAAAGAAAAGTTCTAAAAATCAGTTGAAAATAGAGATTTAGCTTCGAGTTTTTCCATACTCTGATTTAAATATAACAAGATATTGTTGTTGCTTATTGTAATTATACGTAACAATCTCATGATAAATATGATAATTATAATTAATTTTTTTTAATATCATTTTTTCTTGTTTTAACTTAATATTAGTGATTTGTTGAGTTTGTTTCAACTTGTTGGAGGAAAAATGAGTGAAATATTAGATAAAATCAGAAGTAGTGACATATTTGTGTAACTAAGGGTTACATTAGATATTTACACGTTTATTCTAGATATTTAGTTATTTTTATTTAATATTCATTTTTATGGGAAGATAAATGTGAACATGTGTTGACAAAGAACAAGAACAATAGTTTACAAGTTTAGTTGTAAAAAGGGTATTTAATTAGGAGCAGTTTTCAGTTCTAAATTTTGAAAAAATTAATTTACATAAGAATAATAAATAAATCGTTACAACTATAAAATGCTTATTAACATGAATTTGTTAAGTAAATAACAATAATATGGTTGTTGGCAATCATAATTTATTGTCTCATGCGAATGGTTACCACAACATATTCTCTGCATGCGGATAAAAAAACAAGTAAATACGTTATAATTAGTCAAGCTCGACTATGAAATGCTCTACACCACATTGTTGGTTATTAACAGTACTACGATAAGTTATGGAACGACCTTGTTTAGTTTGTTTAGATTTCCGCTAAAGAGTTTAATACATTAATATGAAGCTAACATTATATGAGATTAATGCTTTTGGAAACCTTTTTCGGGCATTTTTTAAGGGAGCTATGAGAAAATATAGGCCAATCCTCGTAAAATTAGTAACTATGGAAAGGACCTTTCCTCGTTTGGCACGTAGGTTAAGATTATATAGCAAAACTTATTGTGCTAAATTTCTTTAAAATCGTTTCATATTTTAGAATTTTATGACTTTATTTCGGAAAACATTTTTACGGAACCTTTGTGAAATAATAAATCGATCATAATCAATTTCAATAGGCTTCATTGGTCCAAAATAATATTACGTACCAAATTTCCTAAAGATATCTTACGACATTATATTTAATGTCAAACAAATTAATATATTTTAAATCTGACTCAAATCAGATCCTGATATGAACGCTGCTAAAAAATTTTAGGCCAAAAACAAAACCCTGAAAATATCTTATTAGAAACTGAAGTCAAGTTTTCTAATAAGATATTTGCTGGTTAATGGATGTCAAAACGCATGTTCTGGAAGATTTTTCGCAACTTCCTGTTCAAGAATTTTATGTTGCAGATGCTGGAAGAAATGTTAAATAAATTTTAGTATCAAATCAAATTTAGCACCAAAAAGTAAAATGTCTCCTTATTTGGGTAAACAAGTTTTTGTGCGGCACAAGAACTATAATATGGTATTTATACCGAGAGAGGCAAATCCTGCTAAGATGAGGCCAGTGGAGCTATGTTGCCCTTTGTAAAAAAATATAGAGAACAGAAAAAATGTCTAAAAATCCACCTGTTCGAGCAAAGTGACAAAAAGATTTATAAAAATGCTAATGAAAGAATTTTCGAAAAAGTTCAAAAAATATTTCTTTTGTAAGTTGTAATAAGAAGTTCAATTAATAAATTAAGTGGTTTCATTTAGATTAACATATATGTATGTTAAGAATTTTTCGGTCTCACTCCTTACTGTTCCTTACTCCATAAAAGTAATGTTAGAAGTAGCTTCAGATATCGGAACATAACTATTTTTCTACTGAATCAATTTTGTTGATTTAAAATATGAAACAGTAAGAAAGCAGGAAAAATGAAGTCGAATCATTAGATGCAATAATATAAAATTTTCAAGCGGACGTAGCTAAATCTACCTTGATTTTATATTATGGTTCAAAACTATACATTAAAACCCCTTAAATAGTTTTATTCTCTATTTGTGGCGATAGAAATTATAAAACTTAATTTTAAAATTCATTTTAGATCCACTTCAACACCTATTTTTGAAACACCCTTTCCTCAAAGAACTATTCTAACACCTGTCTATATGTCAGTTAGTGAGACAATATGTCTAACTGTCAGTACCGTATAATCTGTTTAAGCAATGATATGTAATATTTTTTAAGTTGTTTTTTTTTTCTATTTTTTTTTTTAGAAATTGTTAAGAAACCAAAATAAAACCCAGTTAAGGTCTGTTGGAGGTTTAATGAACCTTTCCGTTTTCCGTTTAAAAAATTCTTTCATTTACTTTTTTGTCTCTCTATTTGTACTTTGATGTTTTTTAGAAGTTCTGTGTAAAACACCTCAAGAATATGTGAACAAAAATGGGGAGAGATAAATTTTAAAATCCAACATGATTTTATTACACCATCATTTTATTGTTTTAATAACAAACAAAAAAAAAGTACAGCAAAATAGAATAGAATAAAAAAAACTAAAGGAAAAAATAAATGTTTTTTTTGTAGTTTTGTTGTTTCATTTTCATGTTTTCTTTCAATTTTTTGTAATTGTTTCATTATTTTAACATTAGAGACCAGAGTTTTGTGTAATCATCATTTTACTATTTATTTATTGTTGTTGTTATTGTTGCTGTCGTAATAGACACCTTTTGTTGGTTACTTAGAACATGAACAAAAACAATAATTTCTATTTTTTTTTTTTATAAAACAAAAGAAATAAAGTTCTAAGTTTTAACTAAACAACTCTGCAACTTATATTGCATTTTAGTTGTTCACAGTGTTTTGGATTCATATAGAAGCTTTTGCTTGATTCTATTCTAGAATTTTTTATACCCTCTACCACCACCACAAGAGGTGAAAAGGGTATATTAACTCTGTCATTCTGTGTGTAACGTTAATTAGGAATCATCTAAGACTCCATAATGTATATATATTCTTGCATCACATCAAAATCTGAGTCGATCTGTCCGTCTGTCTGCTCACATCCGCAATAATTGACAGAACTCAATGAAATTTGGTCTGACTAATAACTATAGTCCAGAGAAGTTACCTATTTAAGAGATATAGACCCATATCTGATATAACCTCTCTATAAAAGTTAAGAATTTTCGTAAAATTATCAATTATAAATCGACAAATTCGAGTAAAATTAATTAAAATAAATTATCATAATATAAATTTTAATAATTATTATATTTTTTTGAGACTTGAAAATAATGAAAGGAATTTATTGAATTGTCTTCCTATTTATAATTTTCACAGCTTCCGTTCTTTGTAAAAATAGTATATCTTCGTTTTAACATATTTTTAATTGAAATACAAAAAAAGAGAGCTAAAAATAAATCTGTAATAAAATTCCTAATAGTGATAGTAAATGAGTTTTTGAGTTTGAACCAAATCGTACCAAAGTTGGACAGCTCGAGATCTCTGAAAAATATCTTATTATAATTTTAAATTTGATATAAACTTTCGTTAAAAATATTTGCAACATTAAAAATTTTCTTTAAAAAGTGGGTACCCCGTGCCCCATCTAAAATTTTGTTAGTATTTAATATTTTGTTATTACTTCTTTTTCTATCTACCAAGAAATTGGCTATAAAATTTTCATAGTTACAAAATATTAAAAGTTTGGTTCTTCAAATAGCTAAATCCACTCAGATTTTGATTTGATGCAAGAATATACACAGATTCCTTCTTAGCATTACACACGGAATGATTCCTTCTTAGCATTACACACGGAATGACAAAAGGGTATAAGAATCCTGCACTACAGAGCTATATAAATCATATTTATTTAATTTAATCGAAATTTTAAAAACTTTAAGATTTTCAAAAATTTTTTAAAAATTCGTCTTTTCTCGTTTTTTTATAAAAACTTAAAATTAATATAACAAGTTATATTCTTTCTTATTATATTGTAAGAAATAACAAATATTTGTCTTTCATTTCCCTTTCCGTTTTATAAACACAAAATACAACATTAAATATTTGTTTTTTTAATTATCGTTGTTTCTTCTCTTAAATAACAATAAAAAACAATTTGTTTTTCTTAAGTTTTTTTCTTTTTGCTTCAAAGAACATTTATTTGTTTGACTTTGCAAACAAACACAACACAAATGCAAACACTTTCGATATGGAACAACAGAAAACACACGCGCAAAAATATCTAGCAACATGTTGCTTTTTTAACTGGTGGACGCTAAACGAAGGAAATGAAAAAGAGCACACACACGAGAAAGAATTAAAAGTTCTGAAAGTTGACATTCGAACCAAATACTCTAAACCTAAGAAAATGAAAATAATTTTCCAATTTAAGAAAAATGTTACAATTTTAATAAATTAGAGAAATATTTAAGAGACAAACTTTGAAAAATGTAAACGATTTTGATGGAACAAAAATGAGAATAAATTAATCTGTTCAAAATAAACTTAAATAAATTAATATTTACGGGGACCATTTAAAATATTTCAGATAAAAATTTTAATTCAAAAATTTTTTTAACTTTTTAATAAAGTAAAATATAAAAATTAATAAAATTAACGAATATTGACTATATAATTGAAAATGTTGATCAGAACATAAAGGTATATAAATAATTCTAAAATAGAAATAATGTCTCAACATACAAAAAGGTTAGAAAATATCATAAATTTCCCTTAATGTAGGTTTATCAAAGGTTCATACCCACTTTAAGCTTTTTTAAATACGGCAGTTAATGATTTCTATAAAAATTTAATAGATATCCTGGGTTTAATACAGAAAAATCATGTTGATTTATATTAAGTATAGATCTTTTGTTCTATATAAATTATCCTATAGACATTTTAAAAACTTACATACCTTTTCATTATATTTTCTTCAAAAATTGTTAATAAATTTTTTTTATTTATAAAAAAACGAGACTCAACATTATTGTAAACTGATAAATATTTATTAATTATTGAATTGTATTTTTTTAATTATAAACTTTTAAAAAAGTTGAATGAAAATAAAATTTCAAAACCTAAATATGAAAAATATGGATTTAAGAGTAAAAATTCTTTATAAACATATTTTTTTATTTTTAAAAAGGAGTAAATAATTTCGGGAAAAATGATACTGAATTTAAAAAATAAATATCTGTACTAAAATTAATTAAATAATGAATTATTTAACGTTAAAAACTGTAATAATTCTGTTTAAAATAAATTTAAAAATAATTTATATTTTTTCATAACATCTCATAAAGGAGCAGTTAATATGAATCATCATCGACCATTTATTTTCAGAAAAATAAAATTAATAAATACTTTCCTTGTAGTAATGTTGAGTCTTATTTTTTTAACTCCATTAAAACTTAAATAAAACAATATTTCTTTAAATTTTCATAAATAACTGATTTTTTATAAGAGGACAACAATCTTCCTATAATTTATTGCATTAATTTTTTTTCAACACAATAAAACAAAACACACATTTATTTTCTTCTCATTATTTGCCTTTTTTTAACATCAAAATCACTTTGATTTTATTTGCTCTGTTTTTTTCTCACTTCCTGTGAGAACATTTTTTAAGGCAACAAAAACTAACACAACTTTATTTACTTTACATTGATTTTGCATACAAAAATACACTTAATACACTTTTCTGCAACAAAATAAACAAAAAACACAACCGTAAATGAGCTACGATCGCAACATTTCCAGCAACTTGTTGCTTTATTAACTGCTGTCAACTAAACGAAAGAAACGAAGTAAAAGAAAAGCAACACAAACACGAACAAGAACAAATTGCACATTTGCAATATAAAATTGCATTTTTCTTATAGAAATCGATAAGAATCAGATCAGATTTTATATTTTTATGAAAATATATGAAATAAATTATATTTTAACACTATTTTCTTTAAATAAACTTTAATATTTAATATTTTATTGAATAAAACAACGAGAGACAGCAGTTTTTGCGACTTGACAAACGAACCGATTAGAATAAACTACAGAAAGTTTGAAAGTCCTTGATGAATTATGAAGGAAACGGTTATTAATGGAAATTTCAATTAGAATGAAATGTTGCAAATTTGGAAATGTGGAAAAAGAAATCAAAAACAATGAATAAAACATTTGGAAAATATTTATTAGATTTTTTAGTATTAAAATCAGATCAAACGCAATTAGTGTTTTTATTGACAAAATTAAATATAAATCTTTATTATGAAGTTTGTAAAAAATTTTGTAAATAGATTTTTGATATTTATTTGAATTCAATTAAGTAATTGAATATATGAAAAAATTACTATAAATATAGTAATTAAGTAATATAAGCACTACCTTTATTATCTAAACGAAATCTGTCGCCAAAAAATAACTTAAGATCTGTATTGTTTCTATATTATTCTAAAGCATATTTCATGTTTAATTTATTTAAAATCAAAAAGCAGTGATGTCCCATCATATTTTATTCATCATAATCTTTATTAAATCGTACAAACCTTTTTTAATATATTTTTCTCAATCTTGTTGGTAAATTTATATCGATCTTGATTGTTTTTATTATTTATTTTTCTTTAAATATAAGAAAAACAGGACTCAACATTATTATAAAGTAAAAAATATTTATTATTTACTAAATTAAGAGAATTTAATAAAATTTAATCATATAAATTTTATTCTTTTTAAAATAAACTAAGGAAAATATATAAAAAATAACTCTGAATTGATTGTTAAATAAAAATCAAGTGAAATTAAGCGCATTGATTCCAAAATTATTCCAAATATTTAGGAAGTAATTATGTAGCTTTCGAATTAATGAAGATATCCTTAGCTACTTTCTCAAGATGCATGTTTAAATAATATAATGTGTGTTCTTGTTTTTATCATTTACAGCAAAAAGAAATAAATAGTGCAAAATGACTGGAGGAAGCCAAGTTTAGGTTGGATTTCAAGCACAAGTAGAAACTTCTTACACAATATTATGAAAAACATTGTAAAGATATATAAATAACGTATATAAACTTGTTCATGATTAAGGAAATTAAAAAATTACAATTTTCCATACGGTATCACTGAAAATCTCAATTCGTATAAAACGTATTTAAAAAATAGATTTTTCTTTTATTGAAGTAATCACCCTGTGCTTATAAATAGAGGAATATTTATCTTGGATAATTAGCTTACATATGTAGATGTAAAAAATAATATGTATTCTAAATTTGCGATTAAGAACTTAAAAATAAGTAGAAATTATTGCTTTGGATAGTACTTTTGGATTTACATTACATGCATTTCAGTTGGATTTTCTGTTAAAAAAAAAAATAAAAATTAATTTTTGTTACTGATGTTGAGTCTTATTTTTTATATTTTTAACACCATTTTACACAAAAGTCCATTAATTATTTCCTTATAATTTACTACCAATAACATTTTTAAATAAACTAAAATAATACACATTTATTTTCTTTTATTATTTGCCTTTTATTTACATCAAAACACATTGATTTTATTTACTCTGCTTTTTTCCCACTTCTTGTGAGAACATTTTTAAGACAGCAGAAACTAACACAACTTTATTTACTTTACATTGATTTTAAATACAAAAACACCAACAACAACTCATATTTTATTTAATACACTTTTCTGCAACAAAATAAATACAAAACACAACCGTAAATGAGCCTCGCGCGCAACATTTCCAGCAACTTGTTGCTTTATTAACTGCTGTCAACTAAACGAAAGAAACGAAGTAAAAGAAAAACAACACAAACACGAACAAGAACAAATTGCACATTTGCAATATAAAATCGCATTTTTCTTATAGAAATCGATAAGAATCGAATCAAAATTTTATATTTTTATGAAAATATATCAATTAAATTATATTTTAACACTTTTTTCTTAAAATAAACTTTAATATTTAATATTTTATTGAATAAAACAACGAGAGACAGCAGTTTTTGCGACTTGACAAACGGACCGATTAGAATAAACTAAAGAAAGTTTGAAAGTCCTTGATGAATTATGAAGGAAACGGTTATTAATGGAAATTTCAATTAGAATGAAATGTTGCAAATTTGGAAATGTGGAAAAAGAAATCAAAAACAATGAATAAAACATTTGGAAAATATTTATTAGATTTTTTAGTATTAAAATCAGATCAAACGCAATTAGTGTTTTTATTGACAAAATTAAATATAAATCTTTATTATGAAGTTTGTAAAAAATTTTGTAAATAGATTTTTGATATTTATTTGAATTCAATTAAGTAATTGAATATATGAAAAAATTACTATAAATATAGTAATTAAGTAATATAAGCACTACCTTTATTATCTAAACGAAATCTGTCGCCAAAAAATAACTTAAGATCTGTATTGTTTCTATATTATTCTAAAGCATATTTCATGTTTAATTTATTTAAAATCAAAAAGCAGTGATGTCCCATCATATTTTATTTATCATAATCCTTATTAAATCGTACAAACCTTTTTTAATATATTTTTCTCAATCTTGTTGGTAAATTTATATCGATCTTGATTGTTTTTATTATTTATTTTTCTTTAAATATAAGAAAAACAGGACTCAACATTATTATAAAGTAAAAAATATTTAACGTATATAAACTTGTCCATGATTAAAGAAATTAAAAAATTCCAATTTTCCATACGGTATCACTAAAAATCTCAATCCGTATAGAACGTATTTAAAAATAGATTTTTCTTTTATTGAAGTAATCACCCTGTGCTTATAAATAGAGGAATATTTATCTTGGATAATTAGCTTACATATGTAGATGTAAAAAATAATATGTATTCTAAATTTGTGATTAAGAACTTAAATATAAGTAGAAATTATTGCTTTGGATAGTACTTTTGGATTTACATTACATGCATTTCAGTTGGATTTTCTGTTAAAAAAAAAATAAAAATTAATTTTTGTTACTGATGTTGAGTCTTATTTTTTATATTTTTAACACCATTTTACACAAAAATCCATTAATTATTTCCTTATAATTTACTACCAATAACATTTTTAAATAAACTAAAATAATACACATTTATTTTCTTTTATTATTTGCCTTTTATTTACATCAAAACACATTGATTTTATTTACTCTGCTTTTTTCCCACTTCTTGTGAGAACATTTTTAAGGCAACAGAAACTAACACAACTTTATTTACTTTACATTGATTTTAAATACAAAAACACCAACAACAACTCATATTTTATTTAATACACTTTTCTGCAACAAAATAAATACAAAACACAACCGTAAATGAGCCTCGCGCGCAACATTTCCAGCAACTTGTTGCTTTATTAACTGCTGTCAACTAAACGAAAGAAACGAAGTAAAAGAAAAATAACACACACACGAACCAGAACAAATTGCACATTTGCATTATAAAATTGAATTTTTCTTATAGAAATCGATAAGAATCGAATCAAAATTTTATATTTTTATGAAAATATATCAATTAAATTATATTTTAACACTATTTTCTTTAAACAAACTTAAATATTTTCTTTTTTATTTAATGAAACAACGAGAGACAGCAGTTTTTGCGACTTGACAAACGGACCGATTAGAATAAACTAAAGAAAGTTTGAAAGTCCTTGATGAACTATGAAGGAAACGGTTATAAATGGAAATTCCAATTGAAGTTTAATGTTAATAATTTGGAAATATGTGAAAAAGGAAATAAAAAATGAATTTAATGAAAATGTCTAAGTAAAAATTCAGATTAGTTATAAAAGTTCTTAATGGAAATTTAAAAATTATTTTAATTAATTACAATGTTTTTGTTTTAATTGAATGTTGGTTTTATACGGAATTATAATTTGTTTTATATTAAAAAGATTAAATTAAATAAAGTATTTTACTTAAAAGATATTTTAAATCAATATTTAAACGTGTAATAAATTTCAATAAATCCTGTAATAATAAATGTATAAAGGTCTTCCCAACTTATTTAGAACCCAGAAGAAGTGTTGTTTTATTAAATTATCCTTATTACATTATTTTCCTAATTAAGGAACATAATGACATTACTTTTTATTTAAATAAATGGAAAAATTATACTCAACATCATTATAAACAGAAACATATTTATAATTGACTTAAATATAAATATATATAAAATATTTAAAATTTGTTCAATTAGAAAGGAAAATAAAAAATTATATGATTATTTTTATTAAAAAGATTTTAGAAAATTTTGAACGCTGTATTTACTAAAAGAGTTAAATAAAGCTTCATAAACCAAAATTCCTTAAATTTATATTCAAAATAAAATTTTATTATCATATTCATCATTAAAGTGTGTATGAATCTTTAATAAACTGACATTAAGGAAAATTCATGATAACTTTCAAATTATATTCCTAGAATTAGAGTTTATCTGGATACTACTTTTTCTTTTAACAAAAAAAAAAATAGATATATATTTATTCATTTTCTATTGAATTATCTAAAAAAAAAAATAATTTTTTTTAATATTGAAAACTGAAATATGGAAAAGATGGATTTTTGAGTAAACCTTCTTCATAAAAATAATTAAGTTTTTTATTTCCAAAAATAAGTAAAAAAATCACTGAATTGAAATTATTTCATGAAAACCAAAATTAAATTAGTAAAATTTTAAATTCAAAAAAAAATCATATATAACAAAAAATAAATGTGAATTGCTATCGATCATGTTTATAAAAAATTGAATTTATTTTTGGAAGAATAAAATAAATACTTTCTTTGTATTAAAGCTGAGACTAAATTTTTATTTTTTAACACCCTTAAAATGTAAACAAAACAATTTTTAACTTTTTATATAAAACTTTAATTACCTTTTAACTCAAGGACAGCAATTTCCTTATAATTTCTTGCATTAAATTTTTTTTCCAAAACACTAAAACACAACACACATTTATATTCTTTTTTTTCTATTATTTGCCTTTTTTATTTTGATTTTATTTACTCTGCTTTTTTCTCACTTCTTGTGAGAACATTTCTAAGGCAAAAAAAAAACACCAACACTATTGACTTTACATTGATTTTGCATACAAAAACACCAACATACATATTTTATTTGATTAAATTTTTTTGCAACAAAAAAGAAATATAAAAACACTTTCGTAAATAAGCAACGCGCGCAACATCTCAAGCAATTTGTTGCTTTGTTATCTGCTGTCAACTTAACGAAAAAAACGAAGTAAAGGAAAAACAACACACACACGAACTAAAACAAATTACACATTTGCAATATAAAATTGCATTTTTCTTATAGAAATCGATAAGAATCGAATCAAATTTTATATTTTTATGAAAATATATCAATTAAATTATATTTTACCACTATTTTCTTTAATTAAACTTTAATATTTCCTTTTTATTGGATAAAACAACAAGAGCAGTTTTTGCGACTTGACAAACGGACCGATTAGAATAAACTGAAGAAAGTTTGAAAGTCCTTGATGAACAATGAAGGAAACGGTTATTGTCGGAAATTCCGATTGGACTAAAATGTTACAAATTTTAAATATGTCAAGAAGAAAATAAATAAAAATATTGAAAATTTTTAAGAGAAATTATTAATATCATTTTCATAATTCAAATGAAAAGGATTAAAATACAATTTTATGATAAAATTTTTGGTATTTACGTTCTGTTTAAATAATTTTAATTTAAGTTATTAAATTTATGCAAAAATAATATGAATACAATATTTATCGGATATAAACACTATATTTATCGGATAAAAATCAAATTTCAATTTTGTTGATAAATGTTGTACTTCAATTTGGACTTTATCATGACATTTCCTTTTTTCTTTTAATAACTGGAAAACAAGACTCAACAGGATTTAATAAAAAAGTACATTGGATCCAAAAAAAAAAAATGATTTAAATAATTCTATATTTTGAATCGTTGAAGATATCTTTATAAAATTAGCATATATAGCAGATATGTTTTTAGCTACTTTCTATACATTTAAGTATGATAATAATGCTGGGAATTAAAAATCAAAATCCACTCGAAAACCTCTCAACTAAAAATATTTAATTTTTTTTTAATATATTTAAGGATTCAAAAACTACAGATTTATTAAAAAATCATTTTGGAAAAATCATTTATCTATAAAAATAGATACTTTTTTTAATATTTTGTTTATAATGTTGAATCTTATTTTTACATTTTTAACAACAATTAAAATTAGAAAAAACATCTTTAATTTCAACATTAATATTTTACATTTAATTAGTTTTCTCAATAAAAGGACATAATTTTTTAAATTTGTTCTAATTACACTAAGACAAAACACAAATTTATTTTCTTCTCATTATTTGCCTTTTCTTTTACATCAAAAATACATTAATTTTATTTGCTCTGCTTTTTTGCCACTTTCTTGTGAGAACATTTTTTAAGGCAACAAAAACTAACACAACTTTATTTACTTTACATTGATTTTGTATACAAAAACACCAACAACAACACATATTTTATTTAATACACTTTTCTGCAACAAAATAAATACAAAACACAACCGTAAATGAGCCTCGCGCGCAACATTTCCAGCAACTTGTTGCTTTATTGACTGCTGTCAACTAAACGAAAGAAACGAAGTAAAAGAAAAACAACACAAACACGAACTCGAACAAATTGCACATTTGCAATATAAAATTGCATTTTTCTTATAGAAATCGATAAGAATCAGATCAGATTTTATATTTTTATGAAAATATATTAATTATATTATATTTTAACACTGATTTATTTAATTGAACTTTAGTATTTCCTATTTTATTGGATAAAACAACGAGAGACAGCAGTTTTGCGTCTTGACACTTGTACCGATTAGAAAAAACTAGTGAAAGTTTGAAAGTCCTTGATGAACTATGAAGGAAACGGTTATGAATGGAAATTCCAATTGAAGTTTAATGTAAAAAAATTGGAAATAGAGTAAAGGAAATAAAAAATGGAAAGAAATTTGGTTCAAATGAAAAGGAGTGAAGGAAAATGTTATAATTAAATTTTTGCGGACGTATTCAAAACAAAAATTTATAGAAGACCTAACGAACAATATACATTAAGACCAATAGTTAAAGTTAAAAAATTGTATTCGAATAACACGAAATAAATACATTTGTTAATTTCGATTTTATACTGGCAATGCCCTCACTTTTTTCCCCACTTTCGAATTAGAACTTGGAATTAGGGAATGAAATGATTTCTTTTTTTTTTAATTTTTTAATATCAATTCTTTTCGAATTCTTGTACTCAATGATAAATAAAAATACTTAAATAGATAAAATTCAAAAGGTATAAAGAATCAAATATACTAAATGAATTTTTTAGTCAAAACTAATATTCGAATAACGAGCTTAACTTTATTTGATTTGGTCATATATTTATCACTAAATAACAATCGGTTGATTAACTTCATTATAATTTTTTTAATATAAATTTAAGAAATTTTGTTTTATAGAGTTTTGTTAAGTTATTTTGAATTTTTTAATGCAATATGTATCGGATAAAATACTACCTTTAAAATCAAAAATAAAATTTATCACAAATTAAAATAAGCCTTGTATTATTTCTATACCAATTAAATGGAAAAAATCATCTCAACTTATTTAAATCGTAGAAAAAGTGTTTTCCTTTCCAAAATTAATAATAATTATAATATAATAATCTTACATACCTTTTAACATATTTTTTCTCAATTTTGTTGATTAATTTTATATTTCAATTTTGAACTTTTTCGTGACATTTTTTTAATAACAAAAAATAAGACCCAACATTATTGTAAAAAAAATAAAATTTCAAAAAAAATCATATTGGAACCACTGTGTGCACTCTCATATTAAATTGATTTTACATTAAATTTTAATCAGAATCATTATTTTAATGTTTTCTCAGTTCTTGTTAAATAAAATAAAATAAAATTTATATGAGTAAATTGGATATTCATGTATCCAATTTACTCATATAAATTTTATTGAAAAATATTTGGAAAAGGAAATAAAAATGAGAATAAATAAAATTTGTTTAAAGTTATAAAAATATTTAATAACAATTTTTCAAATTGTATATGAATGAATATAGCATTCATACTTGTTTTTCTGAAATTTCCATTAAGTATGATATTTTCTTACAAAAATATTTATTTTCCTATTTTCAGATTTCCTAATTATAACTCCCTTTTAGCTTGGATGTTTTATTGAAAAAGGATCATCTTGTTATTGTTGTAACACTATGCTGTAAGAATATTAAAATCTTCATATTAAAAATATTAATAATAAATTTCATAAACTTCATCACTTGTATATAACACTCACTTTAGCACTTAAATATTTCATTATAAATCAAAAAACAACTTTATTTTCATTTTCTTTATTAAAAATAATCCACAAAAAAAATCTTAAGATAAATAACGAATACCATCCACCACCATCCAATACACAGGAGACAAATTCTTTTGAAAAATCATCAAGAATCATTATCAATGGCAGACAGTCGTGAAAGAATACGAGGACCATCTCGAGATGGTCGAGAATTTTTGACAAGTCCTCGTCAAGTATTAAGACGTTTAATGTTATTATCTGAGGGTCGTCAATATCGTGAAGCTGCTGGTGTTGTTGGTCGTTTGGGTCCCTCCGTTTTAAGATCTGTAATTGCTGAATTACCCATAGATTTGCTGTTGGAACATTTACCACACAGTGCTTATTTATTGGAGTCGTTTTTCTCGAGGTAAGTAATAAAAAAATAATATATATCCCATCTTACTGATTATTTTAATTAAAAATATTTACCTTAATTTTTTTTAATGCAATTGGTACTTTTAAAAAATCAAAAAGGTACCAGAAATTCATCTGATTCTATTTTATCCATATGTACTTCTCTTGGCACTTAATTTTCACAAAAATACTTTGGAAAGTTCCAATAAATGGATATTGAATTAGTGGAGACTTAACGTCCTACCCATTCCTTTTTTACGAAAAGCTCAAAAAGTACCAATGAAAAAATAGAAAAAGTCCCCTAAAAATAAATTTGTATTTTTAAACGTAATCTTATCGACAACTATTTTATAACTTTATTATTAAAAAGTATTAAAAAAATGCTAAAAATCTATTGAACGGTCAAAAGTTTAAAAAGTACAATTATATGTTAAAAAGTACTAACTCCTACTTCTGGTGTGCATCTTCTAAATTAAATTTACTCTTTTAATGTAACTAAATATAGCAAATTATTGATTATAATTTAAAATATTTTCAAATTTGGCTTAGTTTCTCTTTTAATCCATTTACATAAAAAGTACCATAATATGTTTCCAAATTTTATACCATTTATACGAAAAAAATCAAACGTATGTACGATATTTAGAGCTGAACATTCAAAACTGCCAAAAGGTACCTTTCCGATGTAAGGAAATACGTCCTTAATAAATTTTTAATTATATTGGAATTTTATAATAGAAAAAATATTTTATGAAAAAAGTACCACATTTGAATTAAAAAAATACCAAAATATTTATATTTCGATAAGTTCGAAGATGAATGGACAATTTATTTCATTATATACTGACAGAAAAGGTACATAATATTAATCCTGTCTAAGTGGATCCATGTATATTTTGAAATGAGAACCAAAAAATTATACACTTAATGATTGAGCGGAAAAAAATATTTTTATTAAAATGTAAAATATTTAAATTTTATTCTAATCTTTATTTCAAAAATTATTTCCAGATTAATTGCCGTTAACCCATCTCCCAAACCCGATGTACCAGTTGAAGCTGTCCTATGGCAACTAGTAAGATTATTCTCAAATCCCCATGATCCCGGCCTTAAACAAAGATGTTCAAAACTCTTACAATCTCTGGTACAATATGAACCGACTTTAAGACATACCATACGTGAGACTCATAAATCGTTCAATGATGCCGTACAAGGTTTAGGTGTTCATGGTTTAACAACAGATTCCTCTGGTCAATTGATATCTCTGCATATAGCTTTAAAAACAGAATTACAAAGACATGTTGACACATATAAGGTGGCCCTACATAAATTAGAGGAATTAAGTATGATAACCGTTAATCAAGATCCTGCCCATTCATCACATCAACGTTTATTGGGCATAAGTTATGGTGATATCCAACAGAGACTTATCGATAATAAAACCCTGCTGACAATACTCGATAAACCAGCATTAAAGCAATTATCTAGTCTCATCGAGAATCTCTCACAAAGAGTAGAAAATGATAAAGAGGTATTAAAGGCCGTGGGCCAAGTGAAGAGGGTGGATATGCAAGCAAATTTAGATAAGAGACCAGCAGCTGGTTTACTTATGAATTTTGCAAAAGGATGTGAAATTATTTTACAAATGATGGGTCCAGAAGGAATAAATGGTACACCTACAAATAGTACTGGTATGGGTTCACCAAATGGTAGCAGTTGTTCAGATGGTTATCATTCAGATGATTCAGCTAATGAAGAAATAAGGTATGACTTTTTTCTGTTAAAACATGGCATCTGATTTAAAAACGCCTTCAATTTAAAAAACATTCATTTCTTTTTTGAATTAAATTTATGCTTTAAACACCGAAACGCTTTCGCTTGTTAAAATCGCTTTTATCTTTTTATTTTTTCTATATTTTTTTGCTTTAAGTGTTTCAATTGCTAAATAATTATAATGAGTGATTTTATTATTTCTTTTTTGTTTTATTTTCTCTTATTTCTGTTTATTAGTGGAATGGTTTCACAGTATCGCTTATTGTATCTGGAAAATAGGACAGATACTTTGGAAGCATTGGACAGTATGCCACAATTGAAACACGTTCATAATTTGAAAGCGAAAATCTTATTCTCAATTATAGTGGTAAGTATTTTAGTTGTTGTATTTGTTGGGTCTTTCACAGTTCTGATTTGTAAATATGTTAAATAGTTCAAAATCGTGTTGAAATGCGTTTTCAAATTTTGAATAGAATTTTAAGGTTTCTAATTAAAATTTTTATGCAAAAGAATGAGAGATACTTTTATTTCTATGTTCTAAATACATAAAAAGAATGAAATAATTGTAATTGAAAAAGAAGGTAAATTATGTTATTATTTTGTATTCAGACCACTTTTTGATGAAATAGTTTTCAGATTATCCGAATAACAATTTTTTATATATTAGATCACCTTCCGATTTAACAAAAAAGTTATTTACTACTACATGTGGTGAATTTATTAGTGGAATTTCGAAAATTCCAGAATTTCCAGAAATTAGAGCCATCCAAAATCAAGCCTGTGCTTCTAAGTTTTCGGAAATTTTTTATTCATTAAAGTCATGAATTTATTTTTACTTCTTGATAAAAATATAAAAAAGGATAAACTTGGAGTCTACATTTCCCTCACATAAATATATTACACCAGCTAAGACCCGGTGCGCTTTGCCGCCTTAAAAAACTGGGTGGTAACCCTCACCATGGTCCTTCATTTTGTCCAGTAAAACAGTTTCTTTAACCAAATTGGGACCAAATTTGAAAATTCTCGCTGTTATTGTTCTTTAGGTACTCGATAATCAAAATTTTCTTTGTATGGGGGCTACTTCTCTCTCTGGCATAAGTCCTTCATTTTGTCTACTATGTTCTATGTTCTTTGATAAAGTGGTTGGGTCTAAATTAGAAAATTCTCGATAATATAGTTTTTTTAAATATTCGATGATCAATATTTGTCTTGTATGCCTTGTAAACGTCGATGTTTTAACTGTGTGTAATAATAAGGCTTAAAATTGATTTTACCAATGTCGGCCATTATACCAAATACGAAATATTTCGGAATTTAGAACTACACCTGAACAAAGCGGTTCTATTTCAGCTTTTGGAAATAATTCTGTAACTCTGGAACTATTTAATATTTTTAATAAAATAAAAATGAATTAACTTTTTTCAGTTATGATTTTGCTTCATAGATAAAAACTTTTAACTTAACATTTTTTCTCAGTAAATATAGTTTCTTGAGAATATTCTTGGAATTTTACTATATAACAGTAATTTTAAAAATTTATCGTTATATTATTTTATATATTAATATCGAGAGAATCTAATATGTACAATATCATTTCAAGACAAACGTAAAAACGTTTCTTTAAAACTAAATGAAAAAAATATTCAATCTCAAATCTACTATATTCAATGTTGATTGCACTTCATGTTTTTTTCTGTGTGTAAAATTTTTCATTTTAAAATCAACTGCTTGTTTATGGACTACATTCTTCTCAATTCTGAAAGAATTTCCAAACAAATCCGGGATTTCATTAATTTTCAAATATTTTTCTTTAATTTTTTAAGGAGAAAAAAAATATGACAAAAAAGGAAGCGGTTTCTTAGATATGAAGCTACAATCATTAGCTATTATCTCAAGAAATCTGAAATGAAACTTATTTTAACTGTAGGATGAGCAATTTACTGAAAAACTAAATTTTGTAAACAAGTTTTCCCGGATAAGTGGCAATATTTGTATAATCCCACATTAAGGACATTTTTGTCCTTATTATATTAAAATTTCATAAAAATATCTTAATTCAAATAAAATTTACATTATAATATCTTTAAAAGAGTGCACCGAATATAAACATTTTTGAATTTTTGACAAATTTATTAAAGATATTTATCTAAAATATATTATTTCGAATGGTAATATTACATGTTATTCTTTTTCAAGTAATTAACTTTCCAATGATACTAAATATTTATATAAAAATTTTATAGAACCCTTTAAAAATTAACTGAAACTTTCCATATTTAAACCATTAATTTCTTTGCAAAAAAATCCAATTCTCGAAAATAAATTTTTAATAAAAAACGATTAGTTTAAACTTACAAATACAAATTTGTATCTCGAAAATAAATTTTTAATAAAAAACGATTAGTTTAAACTTACAAATACAAATTTGTATAAAAATCGAGAATTTAAAAAATATTTGTCTTTTTGATATTTTTTAAATCCGCTTATTCCTCCAACTATGTATTTTTTAAAATCCAAATATTAAAAATATGAAAAATCTGGGGCTGTAAAATGATTTTGAGTCTACTGATCATTTTTTTTTTAATTACATTTTTGACAGATGTTCGAAAATTTTTGAAATTTCCAATTTCAAAAAAAAAATCTACAGAAAACTTTATCTATTAAAAATGTATATATACTTTCCAAAGTGCTTTTTTTGTCATTTAAAAAGCCTCCACTTTCTGATTAAATCATTAAAAACCAGAGATTTTTAATTACTTTTATTTTCTATAACAAAATCTTGTTGTTAGCAAAATATTTATTATTAACTTTCATTTTCTATAAAAAAAACTCTTGAAATTTCTTCAAAATATGTAAAGATAACAAAACAAGTTTTATTATTTTTAAAACTAATAAAACTCTATGATAAAGCGTTTTTGATAAAAAGTCGTTTGGTTTCATCTGGAGGCGATATGCAAAAATTGTTTAAAATTACAAGTCTTAAACAATAAATGATGATTACAAACATAATATTGATTGAGAGCAAGAAAAAAAATAATAATAAAAAATAAAAGCTAAATTAAAGTACTATAATTTAATTTGACCAAAGTGTGTGAAAATTATACAAATATAAATCTGACACAACACAGTGGGGCAGAATTGAAATTTTTTGGAAACAAATATGTAAAGCAATAATAAAAGGTATAAAAGGTTTCCTAATATCCAAAAAAAATATTTGGTACAATCCAAAAATTCTAGTTTAGAGATCACATTTATTCGAGTTCAAGAAAAGATCATTAAAAAAAATTAAGATCATATTAGGGATTCCAAAACTGCATTTGACTTATTTACGATTAAGATTAACATTTTTCTTAAACTCCTCATCGAGGGATATAAACAAAAAAATAATATCCAGTTACTGAGCACACATATATCTGAACCGGAACTGGTTAAATTTTTAACAAAGTTAAAGTAAAAGTTCCTGACAGGAATGCTGCTAAAATTTAGAGACCAAAAATAGAGCACGGAAATTAAAGTCAAGTTTTCTAAAAAACACCTTGCTACATGAGCTAAGGCCAGTAGAGAGATATTAGGTTCTTGTTGAAGAGCAAAAAAGGTGCAAGAAAACACTATTAAAACTGTAATGCAAGATTTCCGAAATTTTTTTATTTTAATTATAATTTTAATCAAATAATAAATTCAAACTATAAGTTAAGTGGTTTCCTTTTCTTTAACACAAATTAATGTTAGGAATTTTTCGATCACACTCCTTAATAATATACTTTCCAACTATAGTTCTTTTAAAGTTCATATAAATCCAATCCAACTTATTAATAGTTATAAATTTGTATAAAAAATCCATTTTGTTCCCATTGTGCATAATTTTAAATTTTTTCAAAATCATTTCTTTTATTCATTTTTCAGCTTTCATTCCGTTTGTGTCATGGTTTACGTGAACGTAAGGTTATGGAAGTAAGACGCACTTTAAATTGTCCCTTAGATAGTACAAATGAAATAACATTGGCATTGGATCGTTCCATACGACAACATTTATATGAAACCATCGATACATTTCCCTTAGGGGATGTTGAAAGATCTGTATTTAATCAGGTAAAAAATCGAAATTAATTCATAACATTTGCACTATTTTTAATTTAAAAAAAATCTTAGGTTCTTTCCACTTTACATGAATATCCCTGTTTGGAATCTTGTCCTCCTCTGGTACATTTTGTTAGTGCTTGTGCGCGTTTAGCCTGGAAAATGGTTAATCAAAAGGTGCCCTATTATTTGGATAATGATTTTAATTTGAGTGAGTTTTTTCTGGTATTCTGCATAACTCTTTGATTTTAATACTCTTAATCTATTTTTAGGCTTCTTACGCCCCGAAAAGCATGAACGTCATGCTTTAGCCGATCGTCGTTCGGATCTTATACGAGCTTTTCTTTGGCCCGCTCTTATGCAAAATAATCATTGCGTTTTTAAAGCTATAGTAACCACTTAAGATCCTCCAATATAGAGCTTCTTAGATTTAAAGATTTTTATAACTTTTTTGTAAATATTTATTTTTAATTAATTATACAATAAATAAAATAAAATTAATAAAAATTATAATAATTTAAAAGTGTAAAATAAAATTTATAAACAATAAAATTTCAATTTCTTAATCTCTAAAGACTTTTAGTTTAAGATAGCAAAATTCTATCTGAGATCTTTTAAATATATAAAATCTGAGTTCCGTTTTTTTGTCTTTACGACTGAATTTTTGAATGCATCTTAAACTATTATGGGTCTTAGGACTAAACTTAAACTACATTGTTTATTGGTACATTGTAAAATATTATGTTTATAAAATTCTATAATATCGTTCGGTGTATTAAAATATTTCTCATTTGGCTTCTCTTGACCAATAGCAAATAATTCCTTACCATCGATCTGACGTATATATAAATGAAAGAATTCCTTTTGGGCATAAATGCTGACGATGTATTTAATGGATATATCCTGGAATTAAATTCAATACATTTTTTATTTATTTATTATAAGTTTTATATTTTTATACACTTACAGTTTCTTTGTAAGGTCTTACTAAACAGGTGCCATCCTCTTGACCCATTAATAAATCTTCGGCGGTGGCTCGATCTATTATACGATAATAAGGTTCAGTTTCTATCTTTCTCTTCTCAATTTGTAAATAATTTGCATCTATGTCGTCTGTAAAGATATTTAGGATTTAAATATTTATGTATATAAAATACTAAACGTTTTCCAAGGGGCTTAAAATATGCCTTTAAAATTGAATAGGGAGTGGTACTGATCTGGATGTAATTTAAATTTTACTTCAAAATTCACATTGTTAGGAAATCATAACCAACGAAAGGATGTTAATCCAAATATAACTTCACACATCTTACTACAACAATAAAAGAAGATTTTATTAAGAAAGTGCACGTTAATAGGAAAATCATTGACATCTGCTATTATCGGGAGTAGAGAATTTGTTATGCAAAGCAATTTGAAAATGAGTCATGTAGTTTCTAGAATTAGATGCTCTTGTCAGATGTGAAAATTAATTTTCCGACCTGATCAACATTCTAGAGTACGAAGAAAGGAAAGTAAAATTTGGTGACGGTCGTGTAATGGTTCGATGCTGCATGTCCACCGCAAGGCTTGGAAACCTTATCTTTATTGAATAAATAATGAACCAGCATACGATGTGAAGATGTAGTTTGCATATAATACGGCACATGTTTTACCACATTCTTTGCACTTTTTAAACCTAAATTCTATTAGGCACATGTGGAAAGTATTAGAGAGTATGTCACGTAAGATATCATGCAAAAACGAGTTGAAAGCCGTATTATAAGATTTGAATGACAATCACAACAAAGTTGGACCATCCTTGAATTACCAACAAATTATTAAGTAAGCTTTTAACAATTGTTTTCATCTTCGAAACAATAGATTTGCTTATCGTTTTACAATAAACAAATTTTTAGTGATACACTTAGATAATTCGATTATTTTTTAACATCCTCCTTCTTATAAACTCGTGAAGGTTGGCTTGTCGTAGCTCCGTACTGTTTAGAAGATTAAAATATGTTGGTATAAGTGATACATTCTTATCACAATATGATGCTAAATCTGAACAAAAATATATAGATACTTTTTGCTATCTGAAATCTTTTTGACGATCTTAACGAAAAAAGGCTTTAAAATCGAAATGTAAATTCTGATTTTTTGGTCAATATATCGACAAAAAGTGTTTAACGAACCAAGAAAGATTTTAACATCTCTTTTTGCATGTCCTACGAAAAAACTTTGCTGTTCGCAATCTGAATTCGTTGTGTTGCTCGATATCTTACGAACATCAGTGATACGAATTTTTAATAAATATTTGAATTTTCTCTTTTAACAATTTTTTTATTAAATCAACTATAATATTCACTTTAATTTTTCCGCAAAAGTTTGAGGTCGTAAGTTAAAATGTTTATGGCCTCACTGTATAATTAAGAAATACTTGTATAATCCATTATAATCTCTATTACCCATTATACTAATTGTATATGGAATACCATTTCCGTACAGTGATAGCAACTAACTAAGAATATTTAAAAGATCCTGTTTCTTATACCTTAACCGATTTTAAAATGGTGTTATTAGTGAATATTGCTAGTAAAGCCCTAAAAAACTTTGACCTATTTTAGGTTACGGTTATGCTATGGATGGTCCCATTTTTTCATATATCTTTTACTTTATTAAGAGCCAATGATTAAATTCTTTAAAAAAATATTTTTAAAATTGTTTTATCAAATCAGAATAATTATTAATTAGATTTTTTACTAAAAGAGTAGTAATTTTGATTAAGTAACATACAGTGAACCAAATGTCGTAGCTAATATTAACGAAAATCTTTCGTTTAACTTTAATGAAAAAAATCTAATTAAAAGAATTTTTCTTCAAACTAAAGAATTTTCTTCAAATATTAAAAGAAAATAATTAAAATTTCGTTAAAAAATTAACGAAAATATGTTATATCAACATATATTTAGTAAAAAAAGGCACAAATTAATTTGAATAAATAATAAAATTTGTTCATTTAACAATTTTTTTCATCAAATAAATCAAATAATTTTGTATATTTTCTCTGTCATATAAAATGAAACAAGACAAAGAAAATGTAATCTGAATATAGAAATCTTATGAAGAAAATATTTTATAAAACATTCTGTTTAATATGATTGAAATTAATGGAATATTTAGCATAAATTCATGGAAAATCTGATCCACAAACATAACTTTTCATCAGAAATATGGAGGAATTTATTTTTGTCTATTTGAATAATATATTATTCAGATTGAATAATAATTATTCAAATTAATCCCATTTTTATAATTAACCATTTTGCGTCAATTAGAAGAATTTACGATAAATTAACGAAAATTTTCGTTGTGATGAATAAAGGTCGTTGGTTGATATAACCTACTTTTCTTCAATTTAATTACCTTATTTGGTTCAGTGTATACCGTATTTATATTCTTTCGAAATAATCTGTTTTTTGGCTTTATGTAATGTAAAAAAATTCAAAAGCTTAAATTTTGGGAGAAGCCGGGTTTGCCAATTTTTTTAAAACATTCGAATTTCCAAATTTCTACTTAATAAATTTAACAGTTGTCTTTCAGCCGAACCAATTTTTTTAAATCCTGAAAGCTTTCAAGATTAGTTTGATATATAAATCTTTATTTATAAATATTACCGTTATTATTTTGCGCCATACTGTATCACATATTTTACAAATACAAAACTACGCATCTACATATTTGTTTTGTTTACAATTTTGTTTTTGTAATTTTTTTAATTGTATCATATGCAAAAAATGTTCACCATCATTTTTTACTCATTAAATTTCAAAATACTCAAATTACTTTCAAGTTAAACTTATTCAAAACACAAGATTTCTAATGATTTTTTTCTCTCTTTTCAAGTCTCTTACCCACAATGACATAATCATGTTGTTGTTTTCTATACGATTGTTGTTGTTGTTGATGAAGTTCACTTGTATTTAAATTTAAACCACCGCTGTCTACTGGATCATATTCACCATCATCATCTGATAAATTTCTCATTTGTTTATAACAATTACAACAACAACGACTGCAACAAACACGCGTAGTATCAGAATAAGAACAGGTATTTGCCAGATTTGAAAAAAATCTAGCGAATAAATTATGTAAAACAGTCCAATAAACACGTATTGACCAACACATTGCGATCGGCGTTTAGTTTAATAACCAAAAAAATACCACAAAAATTTTATTTATATTTATTTAATTTAATTATTTTTATTTAAATATATTTTATTTTTTGTAAAAAACATTAAAAGCTTTTAATTTCAATTAAATGTTTATTTATTTTTATTGTTGTTATAATTAATAAATTGATTGTAAATATGAATTTAACGCGTCTGAACATGTCTACGTTATCGTGTCTTAATGAATACTGACAAATAATAAAATAAAATTTATTTTAATTCTCCAAATACTCATTAATAATAATAATGATGGTCATGATGATAACTTAAGTTCTTCTGGTTTTATCATTTCTATAATAGATAATGATCATTAAAATGATATTTAATATTTGAAATTATCTAGAAGATATTAAAAACCACTTTCTTGTATTTTGGTTTTAATTTTCCATAAATGCATTTGTTATTGTTGTAAATATTATAACAATTAATTAAAAAGAACAAAACAAAAACATATTGTCACAGTCTCGCGTTTTTTTTTTAATGCAGTCAAGTGTTGATCACAGATTGTTAAGGTATTAATTATATTTTGAGATAAATTACATGGAAATGAATTAAATATTAAAAATTTCCAAGATTTATAAAAAACAGAACTAACAGCTAAGACCGACTGCATAATACCTTACTACAGGATATAAGCATGGAAAATTATTAATTGGGTCTGTTTGGAAGCTACGGCCATTTATGAACCAAAATTCTTAAAATTAGTTAAATTGATTTTGAGAAATAAAAACTTATTGGCAATAAATTAAATTAAAAAATATGTTCATATCTGTGAGTTTTGTAAGCTTAAAACTCCAATCCGAGAGAACTTTCGTATTAAAGTGAAATATTGAACCAATCATCATCAATTTTTATAGGCATCATCCTAAGCTCAAAACAAATCATCATTAATAAATTTAATTGAGATAGTTCCAAATATGGATTAGCAAAGTTTTAAAAACTCCCAGCCTTTCATATATTTTTTTGGTAATTATTCTAAAACTTTTGAATCGCTATATATATTTTTTAATGCAATTTCACATGTTTAAAGTTACTTTAACTTAAAATATGCAAAATTTTCCACTTTGCCATTTGAGAATTTAACAACAAAAATATTTTTTTACAGATTCCGTTTAGGGTTTGGTGGCAAGCTTATCTGAATTAAAAAAAAAAAAAATAAATAAAAATATATATATATATTATATATATATATATATATATATATATATATATATATATATATATATATATATATATATATAATATATATATATATATATATATATATATATATATATATATATACTGGGAAATATATGTTAATTCATGTTGCATGTTTGTAGAGCAAATTTCCAAAACATTTCGAACTTTTTGATTTATTTATATAGTTTTTGCAGCAGTATTTTTAATAAATTTAAAAGGGAATCCGATTTGAAAGTTTTCATCAACAATATATGCAGAAAATTCTGACATAATGATATCTTGAACATTATTAAGGTGGAACCCACATAATTTGTATAATTAATATTATAAATAAATTTTAATAATTGTTTACTTCCATTTCAAAATATTGATCGCAACTGATTTAGTATTTAATATTATATTTATACCGGTTGGGTTATGTCCATTTAATTGAATTGTTAACTCGATCATATAAACAATCCGAACTTAAATCTGGCCGGAAGTTTGCTTTTAAAATTAATAATATATTAAGTTTTAAAATAAAAATAACATTAAATTGATATGTTAGTGATGCTATTTCCCCCATATTGTGAAACTTTTCCATACAATTCTAGTATAATAATTTTTTTGGGCCTTATTCCTTGTTCGAAATATTTATACGTGCCCCAATTTTTTGAAATATCAATCACATAGTGATTATAACTCTTTATCCTCTAATTCAATATTGATGTATATTGCTAACGTATTGAACATTACTTAATTTGTCTGATAATGATCTTTATAACTTTTTTGTAATTGATTATTAATGTTTTATATATCGGTCTATAGCATTTTAACACTTAACTAATTTTCTTGATAATGAATTTCAAACTCATCTTTCAGTATCTTTAAGTTAGACGCGACAGGTATAATGACAGATGAACATCCCACAATCGACTAAGATTAAATTTTCGAAATTGCTTCTGATATAGGTCTATTTAATTTTTTCAGTTCATTGCATAAATTTGCTTAAGTTATCGGTCTATAATATTTTGCCTATAGAACCAAAATTGTTGGTATTAAAGGACTTTATTAAATGGTCTTAATTAAGTTCATAACGTTAGTTTGGATGCGACAGATGTGCGGCCATAAGGACAAATTTTGTATATAACCGTGGTGATGATTAAATTCTTTAAAGCTTCTGAGCTTAAATGCTGATTCATTTTAATCTTTAAGTTTAATTTCCAATCCCATTCTTGTAAATTGTTTTTATATCCATTTTCTATACAACTTTTTCACATTCTAAGCAAAAATATCCCCCCTCCCAAAATTTGTAATATGAATCTTGTTATAATTTGTATAGAGTTTGTAAACAACTCCTTCCGGATTATAAAATTTTTCTCAGACCTCTTTTTTTTCTCCTCGAAACTATATACACTCTATATTATATATATCACAAAAAATGATGATAATCATGACTTTTTTCACACATGTGTGGTTTTTTGGATGCATAAATATGTGTCTCATTTTCACTGTCATGTAAATTTAGTAATAATTCATCCGTTTTACTGTTTTTGCTTTTATTATTGTTGTAGTTGTTATGGTTTTTGTATTGTCTACTCATATGGAGACATGTTGGTGCCAATTGTACTTTAATTCATTCATTATTATTATAATTTTTTGTTGTATTTAATGATCATCAGTGATCATTATATTAACACATGGTTGCTACTGCTGCTGCTGTTCGCTGCAAATGACCTTGAGAAAACGTTGATCTTATGAAGATACATGAATATATAATTTTTTGTTTTATGTATTAGATTTATTTTTTTTTATGTGTATTAAATAGTTTATTTATATTTATATTAAAAAGCGCGGTTTAATTAAAAATAATAAAACTTTGCGATGATAATATTTTAAAAATATATTTTTTTCAATAAGAATGATATGAATGAAGTGAAAATCTCAATATTAGATAATATTAAATAAGCTTTATCTATTTAGATATTTTTTTCAATTTTATCGAATTCGAATGTCATACTTATAAAATATGCTTTTTTAATAGTAAAGATTGAAATCGATAATTTTTCAACATTCAAATATGTTAATTAAACCGAAACCACTAAACTTACAGTTTTATTTGTTATTTTATTTAAATTATTATTACAATTTACAAAAAATAGTATATTTTTATTCACTAGAGACCCTTTTCAGAAACCCTTCCATAAACGTTTTTATAATTATTTCTTCTATTGGTACAAATATCACATTATAGTCTTTGTGCCATTCAAGGATTTGTTTTCCAATAATGACAGGATAACAATTGCGGCCAAAAATAAGTGAACACAATACGAAGTCTTATGAATGGAAGCAGCAATTTTTTGTAAACATTTTTTATATAAATTTCGGTATTAATAAAGCCCATTGTAACAAATGATTTGTGGCAATTGAATATTGTTTGCAGTTGGAAATTTCGAATACTATTGAATGTTGCATTAGCAACATACAATATTTGACCGGGAAGTTGTGAAGAATCTGTTAGAACATACGTTTCGTCATCCATTATTTTTAAAGAAATCTTGATTTCAATTTCCGTTCTCTGTTATTGGCCTCTAATTTTTTAGCAGTATTCCTCTCAGTAACAGTATGAACCTGTGTTTTTTTAACCTGCAATCATATAGTCTGAGCATTGACCTAAGCGGCCAGCATTCCTACCGGATGTGTTGAAAATACTTTCTATTCTTATTTTGCCTTTAAAAAATCATGTGGACAATTACTTCTATCTGAACGAAATTTTCTATCAACAGAAAGTTCTTCCGGTACGGATTAAAAACATTGGAAAGAGTTTAAAAGCAGACCTTAAATGCTTGGTCAACTTTTTGTAGGACCGATTGTTATTTGTTGAAAATATTTAATAATTTAATTACTCCGGTCACTAATTTGAATCATATTAACAATATATTCATTTGTTTGATATTAAACTTATTTGAAAAACACTTGAAAATAATGGTCTATTAAATACTTAAGGTAATCTTCGTCATATTGTTAAGAGCTCAACAATGACCTGCCTGTCTATCAGTGAAAATTTGTGAACTCTTTATTGAACACCAAATTCAGACTAAATATGTGTTACGCTAAATTTTGATCAAGAAATGACCACAGCTTCTGTACAGACCTATTTCCGTAATTCCATTTCAAGTGCATAAATCTAAAAAAATATTGCACCCATTTAGGATTTAAACAAGAAGCCAAAGTTATACCAAATTTTAGAAGAATCGGCCCAAAATTTTCATATAGTCCTACTTAGTAACGTGTTAAAAACAGATACAAAAATAATGTGTATAATTTTAATAAAATTTGTATATATATAAGATTTTTATAGACTCAAAACAGTGATCCGGAAAAGGGCGTTCATGGGAGCTAAAGCAAAACATTGATCGATATTGATCAAATTAACAACATAACATAAAGGACAGTTTTAAAAAGTAGAGTGCCGGCTTCCACTAGCATTTGTTTGTATTTAAAAGCTTTATAAGCTTAAACAAAATTCCGGAAAGGGGCCTCATATGGGGACTAGGTCAAATAATGTCCGCAGCACATTCTAGTTTGTTTCTGGGCTGATGTTTGTATAAAATTGATAAATGTAGTAAATTTCATAAAATATTGTTCAAAATTGCGACTCATATGACATATTTATTTTGAAGTGTATCAAATTTTGCATATTTATGGTTATAACTTTTTTTATTGGTCCGATTTGGATTTTTTGTGCTATGATAAGTACATTAACTGTTATGTAATGTATGTTAAGATTAAATTCTGTCTAAATCCAATTACTTTTTTTGAACAATTTGGAAAAATTCTTCTTGGAAATTTTCACAGATATCGATTTATAACACTTTTGCTAATGAACCGATATAGATGGTTATAATAAGAAACTTAGGAAACAATATAATTTTTCATTAGAATGCAATTTTTCCACAAAAACGATTTTTTACTTGAAGTTCTAATTTTTACAAAACTTCAAATTTTAATTTAAAAATAAAAACTCGAATTTTTCACTAAAAATCTAATTTTTCATTAAAAATACAATGCTTTGCTAAAATTTTTGTTAAAAAATCTATAACTTAAGTTTTTTTAAACCATTAATTTTTCACTAAAAATGTATATTGACAGATCTTAGTAAAATTCAACCTAAGTATTTGCTATAGTCCTGAAAATTTTCCTATTTAAATCCCGCAAAATTCGGTACAGTACATTAAAAGATATATATTGATATCTGATACAACCTCTAAGTTCAAGCAAAGAACTTCGTAAAATATTCAATTATAAATCAACAAATTAGAATGAAAATTTTCATTAATAATATAAAATTATGTATACTTCATTACCATTCCAAAGTCATCAAAAACAGTTTAGGGGAAAAAAAGTTATATAACTAATTTTTAATAAAATAAAATATATAACTAATTTTATGATTTATCAAGTGTTCCTGTGTTATGTTTAAGAAAAACGTTTATGTATTGTATGCCTTTATGAGTGTGATTGTACGAAACAAAACGCATTTGTGGTAGAGAGTATTGAAGATTCGGAATAGACGAACGTAGCATTCTTACTGGTTTCCAATACAAAAATTTTAATGATGTTTGATATACCAATAGTCTGGTAAACCTACACTAACACTATTCTATTCAAGTGGCATCATCATTTCGAACATTGTTTGTTTATGTTTTGTTTTGTTGTACTCAAAAAGTGAGGTTATATAATAAAATTCAATTACAATCAGCGAGAAGAGATTCAGCTGTTCGGAGGAAATTTTTTACAAAGATGCGAAAATTTTTATTTGAATTATTAAAATCTGCAATATTTTTATAAAATATAAGAAATAAATATTTGAATTTTATAATTTGCGTTTAAATAAAGAAAAAATTTGTAAATAAAAAGTGGAAACGAGTGAAATAAGAAAGTAAAAAAAATGTTGCCTTGAATGTGTGAGTACAAATGCGGAAAAATGATTTATAACATTGAGACTGTGCAAAATCGATTAAATATAGAAATTGTGGCAAATAATTTGTAAAGTTAAGTGAAACAAATAATAATAAGAAAATTAAAACAAAAATGCTGGAGAAATCGGATCATGTAGCGCTGACACTACCAAGTGCGAGCGTCGGTGGTTTAGAGGAATCTTCGAATGGTAACAATAGTTTAACCAGTTCCCGTAAAAGCTTAAAACGTGTAAGATTTTTATTGTTGACTTTTGTGATATAAAAGAATTAAATTTAATTTATTTATTTTAATTTTATAGTACTGGAATCAACTACCTCGCTGTCAACGCAATCTCATTATTTTAGGCATTTCTGCCATGTGTATTACTTTACTTTTCCTACTGCCGTCCGATCAGCTGGATCTCAATAGCAAACAATCATTAACTGATGGTGTCTTACCGTATCAAGATACTAATGAAAAAATACCTCTTGGCGCTTTAATACGCAATAATTATTCCAATGGAGGACAACAACAACATGCAGCTTCTAATGATAATAAAAATGTTTTTCCTTATGCCGACACTGATAATGCTCAAAATAAACAAGAGGTACGTACGTATGGTTCATATTACATATTTATAATTATTTTTGAATTTGTTTATTTATTGATAAGATATTTTAGTGAGTTATTGATTTTCACACCTTTCTAATTGTTTGTTTTTATCAGTAGAAACAATTCATATAAACATTTTAATTTTTATTGTTACTACTTTTGACATTTATAACTTAATACCTTTTATCCGGAGCGCTTTGCTGCACAAAAATTATATAGAAATTTCATAAATCACAACTTTTAATAAAAAATTTAATCCAACAGATTTTGTTAAATTGGAAATAGCTCTTTAGATATACTATTACCAATATTTTTCTGAATAAAGGGCACATCTCCGACTGATGCTGTAAAGTCTAAATTATTCCAGTTAAACCGTTTCATTTATTTATTTAATTATGTTTCAATAAATAAATTAATTAATTGACCCTGTTAACAATACTAACCATAATGTTTATTAATGTTTTTAGTATTTTTAGATGTTAGATTTTAGATGATAATAAATTTTTGTTTTTATCAGGGAAACCTCTTCCCTGGTCACATTCGTTTTACATACTCCTGTTAGACTGTTCTTTGAGAAAATTTTGCTTTTTGAGGGCTATCTCACCCTCTGATCATATCCGTTCTACATTTTCTCCAGTAACTTGGGACAAAATTTGTTAACAATCACAGTTATAGCTCTTTAGATATTCATGGGTAATATGGGTCCTCTGGGCTTTGTATGGACACTATCGGATTTGGTTCAGTAGATTAACTCTCTTCAAGTCACAAACAAACACATAAGGGCCCCATTAAATAAAAAATCCCAATTTTATTATTTGGATTCCAATTATGCCATAAAAATAAATATAACTTATTTACTGTTATTCTTTTATGAAAAGTTTTTAATTTATTTCTTACTTCCAATTTTCTTTATTTTATCGTTAAAATATATAGAGTAGGTCAGTATTGTTCTCAATAACCACAGCTACCATGGCGGAATCGTATGAAAGAAAATATAAATAAAATAATTTGCCATAATACAATAAATATACCTTAAATACCCTTCACCCGATTATTATAATTGTTGGAATTGATAAAAATATTTTTTAATGAAATTGCTTTATGTAGGAGATAGAACAATATCTACATTTTATTCAAATAAACAACATTTTAATTATGTGTTTAAATTAAAAAAAATCGGAATCAATTTTTTTTGGTTTTTAACCAATTTTTTGGTAAAGTGGAATTTTGAAAATATCTGGATTAAATTTAATTCGTAGTATTATATTAGTTACGATAAGTCCATTATTTCATATAGGCCCCACAGATATCTTCTCTAGGATGAGGGTTCTAACCTCTAAAAGTCTTATAGGTAAAACATTTTTATCATTACAAAAATTAACTTCAGAACATCACTTAAAAGTACAAAAAATCTGAAATATACCATGTATTTGGATATAAATTTCATTTAAATAATATAACACAGAATTGACGCTCAAAATTTTACGAAGATCGATCCATTATCTCAGATAGATATCTTTTAACTAAGAAAATATCGTTTTAAAACGCATAAATCTAACACAAGCGTTTAGAAAATTTTGACTACTTTTGGGTCCTAAACTTTTCTTTAAAATTCCCTTGCAAAAAATCTACCAGAACGTATGCTTTGTCATACATTATAAAGCAAGAATGTTTTTAGAAAACTCGAATACTCATACCTTCTCCTGAACCAGTTTTTTTTTGTCAACGGTAAAGTTCTCCCAGTACTGTAAGATTGGAAACTACAGACCTTTTAAATGATTTGCAAATTTTTTTTGGGGTTTTGTCAAAAAAATTTAATAGTTTTTATAGTCAAATTATTGAATATTAATTCAAAATATGAAAATCGATCTAGTTTAAAAAAAAAAACTATTATATTTTTAATCTTTGATCTACATATGAATAAACTAAATATACGTTCATACGTCATGTGTGGCGATTGAGTGTTCAATAAATTATATAATATGCGATAAAAATATATAAATTTTATATTTTATTCCTCAACAGCGAACGTGCATAGACTCTATGCTTTTATATATTGAGAATTTTCTTTATTGTTGATAAAAAATAATTGGCATAGGTCAGTATATCAGTAAAAACCGCAGGTATATTGGTCAATAAAAATTGCAGAAATATGCGATAATATAATTTCATTCACATACTAATTTTATAATGAAACGATAACATAATGTTTATTTATTTTTTATAGCAAAATACAGCTCATCAGAAACGTGAACTTCCTCAAACAGATCAACAAATTGAGGAAGTTGTAAATTTACCCCAAACACAAAGAAATCAAAATTCTTTAGCTCAAAACCAAATTAATGCTCAAAATCTTGATATTTCCCCTGGAAAAAGTAAAATACAAACTATTCTTAATAATGATTTAAATAGCAACAATAATATCGAATATGTTAATTCACATTCAAATAATGTTGAAGATGATCGTCAAACTATAGAAGCCGCCATTCAAGATCCATTAAGTTTGCCTGGTTCAAAAGGCATAACAATTGAAGAATTCCTAGGCCGTATTGATCTTAAACATTTGCCTACAAAACAACATTTTCATGGAGCTCGTAATGAGAAACAAGAAGCTGTAGTAAATGCTTTTAAACATTCATGGACTGGTTATAAAAAATATGCTTGGGGTCATGACAATTTAAAACCAATATCAGAATCTTCACATGATTGGTTTGGTTTGGGTTTAACATTAATCGATTCATTGGATACAATTTATATAATGGGTTTGGAGGACGGTAAGTTATATATTTAAAAAACATCTTAGCATTTTTATAATTAATCTATTGGTTTTAGAATTTAATGAAGCCCGTAACTGGGTTAGTGAACATTTAAATTTTGATGTAAATCGTGATGTTAATTTATTCGAAGTTACTATTCGTGTGTTGGGTGGGCTATTGTCGGCCTACCATTTAAGTGCTGATAAAGTTTTTCTACAAAAATCGGTTGGTTTTATTTTTCAAAAGGCTTATATTTGATTTTTTGCTTTTTATTAAATGAAATTGCTTTTTAGATTGAATTAGGCAATCGCTTACTGCCTTGTTTTCTATCACCCTCGGGTATTCCCTATTCCGATGTTAATTTAGCTGCTTTATCTGCTCATGCACCCAAATGGTCACCAGATAGTTCAACTAGTGAAGTTACAACAATACAATTGGAATTTAGGGATTTAAGTAGAATTACAAATGTTACTTTATATGAAAGTGTAAGTAAAAGTTATAAACTCTTGTTATTTGCTTAAGATGTGTTTTATCAAATGAACTTAAATTTTAATTACTTTATTCCATAAATTAAATTGATTTTTGATAACTTTAAAATTTATTTTTTCATTTTTAATAATTTTGTTTTGTTGTTTTAGGTATCTCATCGTGTCAATGAGAAAGTTCATGCTTTAGAAAAGAATAATGGTTTAGTGCCAATTTTCATTAATGCCAATACTGGTACGTTCAGAAATTATGCAACTATCTCTCTAGGAGCTAGAGGAGATTCTTATTATGAATATCTTATTAAACAATGGATTCAAACCGGCCAAAAGGAAAACGATTTGTAAGTTTTTAAACATTTTCTTAAATTTTTCATATACATATACTCATTCAATTGTTCCAATGGAAATTTTTAAACAAGTTTTCAATTTTTTTTTAAATTACGAAACTGACTTAAATGACTAAATTATTTTCCGAATCTCGAAAAAAAATTTGTTACTTAAAGATTTTAGTTATGTTAAAACTTGATTTAGTGCATAAACTACGGTCATTTTTAAAGGTGTATCAAATTAACTTATTATACAGAATTTAATCTTTTACAGAATGTGAAACTAAATTCCGCGAGTGCTTTAAACATATTCTTATAGCGCGAAAAGTGTTGAGTTTAATTACAAATTCAGTCCTGACCGCCTATTGGAAAATTACAATAATGAGGAATTAAGCTTTTTAACAGAGATATAAAGATATAATTTTGGTGGACTTTTTATTTCATTTTACTTTTTGTTTTGAAATTACAAATTAAACCTATGGCGACTTTTGTTTCGCAAATCACCTACTAGATGCGACTTTAATTTCCAAAAAATCTCAACGGAAACGCTGATTGCGCTATTTACTGAGACCTTAGTTATTAGCATAAAGTGAGACCGGTACAAAAGATAAAAATCTAAAATTTAAAAAGCATCGTGTTTTCCTATGGTCGCGACAGTAATAATGAAAAATGTGTATTTCAGTGATTTATTCTTTATTAGATTATACAAAAATAAATATAGCTTTTTTAATAAATAATTGCAGATAAAGTATATTTATGTAAAAGTAGTTAATATCAAAATTATTTCGGTTTTAGAAAAAGCGTTTGTCTAAGCATATTTTAGCCAAAAATGTAGTATTTACGAGTTAAATCAATTAATATTCCCAAAACGCATTATTTAATGTGTTGAAAATTAAGGTGATCATTTCATTATCAGCTTTCTTACATTTTCGTTAAATACCTTTTTATTTTTGAAATATATTTAACACATTTAAAACCCTTTATCTAAAATCTTAGCTTGGTTATGGATTATATACGTGCCATTGATGGCGTTTTTTCCCAATTATTACGACGAACTCCCAAAGAAAATCACTTTTACATAGGTGAACTTATTAATGGCAAAGAATTTAAACCTAAAATGGATCATTTAACCTGTTATCTTCCGGGAACTTTACTATTGGGTCATCATTATGGAATGCCAGATTCTCATTTATTATTGGCTCGCGATCTTTTGGAAACTTGTTATCAAACTTACATGAAACAACCCACACATTTAGCACCCGAAATATCATATTTTGCTGTGGGAGAGCACGAAGAATTAGATATTTACGTTAAACCTAATGATGCTCACAATCTTTTAAGGCCAGAATTTGTGGAAAGTTTGTATTATTTTTATGCATTGACCGGTAATCGAACCTATCAGGAAATGGGTTGGAATATATTCCAGGCATTTGAAAAATATACCAAAGTTACACACGGTTATAGTTCGATTGGTAATGTTAAAAATATTTTCAATACAAGACTGCGTGATATGATGGAAAGTTTTTGGTTGGGTGAAACCCTTAAATATTTCTATTTACTCTTTAGTGATAGTCCCAAAGAAATTGACTTAGAAAAATGGGTCTTCAATACGGAAGCACATCCTTTACCTATAAGAAAAAACTAAAAGTACATAAACTAAAATAAAAAAAAACTTTGTAAGAGTCTGAACTTCGAATGAAACAAAACAAATTAAACATTTTCGATAATTGTAAATACGCGTATAATGATATAAATATTTAAGTTAATTTCATTTTTAATTAGAAATTTTCAATTTATGTCATTTGTGTACAAAAGTGCTGTGCATAAGAAAAACTAATTCTTTTTTACTTTTTACTTTTAATTTTAATAATTTATTATATAAAAATAAAAAAAACATTACACAAATTGCAATGAAATGTAAGTGAACACGAAATAAGATATTTAATTGATTAATCATCTTATTCGTTATATAATTTTTAATTAAACATTAGGTGAATTATATTATGAGTGAATTATTTTGTCCAAATCTTTACATTTCATTGTATTTTTTAATTGTAATTTTAGTAAATAACAGTTTTTGTTAAAACTTAATTATTTAAAACAACAAGCAAGCGTTAAAGCCAAATAGCTAATGATATCATAAAATTTACCAATAATGATATTTTCTCCTTTTCTATATATAAATATAAAATAAATAATATAACTTTATTATAATAAAATCGAAAATATAAGATTTGTAGCTATAATTATGAATTTTAAGCAATATTTATATACAAAATATCTCAAAACTAAATTAATATTACATTTATTTTATCAAATTTAATTTAATTCAATTATGATATTACAAAAATATAAATAACATCTTAAAGTCCATGTGCATTTAATGTATTTTATTAATTTCAAATTATTTAAATTTAACTCGTCATAATATTTTATTTATAAAATTAGTTTTATGTTTGATTTTGTTCCTTTCATAATTAAAATTAACAATTAATAGAAATATTTGGTTTTCATAGTTTTCTAATTAAAATATTTCATTAGATATTTGATTCGATTTTAAAATTTTAATTCATTTTATTGTTTAAAACAGTCTCAGATTTATTTCAATATAAATATTTGTTATGGTTAATTTTATTAATTATACGAGAGTTTGTGAAAATGTCTCGAGACTGTCCCGCTATGTGGAACTAAAAACTCGTTTCAATAATCAACTTAACAATTAAGAAAAATGATTAATGGACTTACTAGGATGAAGTAGTTAGGCCGGCAATTCCGGATGGGCTGGAGGACTTGACAGTCATAGAACTGACAACCCTTATTAATCTAATCCTTAGGGTAGCTGGCAACAGGAGCCAACGGTTGTACGTGAATAGGATATGTTGGGCGACTATATCTGTCTCTTTTCTTTTTCACTCTCTTTCCTAATTTTTTCTTTTTCTTATTCAATAAATCAGTTCCAACATGATTTTTCCCGTTCTTTCTTTCTTTCTATTTTAAAATTTATTTCACTCTACAGGATTCCAACCCTGTCTTCAAGTTGGATTAAGGGATTACAATGGATCATTAGGTCACCGAGTAAAGGTGTGCATTTTTGATGTGATGATAATGCACATCACCCTTCCCTACCTGCCTACCTACAAACCTCATTATTTTCTGTATCTATAAACTACGCCTTCTCCTGTTCTTTCAAAGTGCGCTGTTTTATTTTTTTATTTAAATTATTTTTGCAATTTACAAAAACAAAATATTTTTGTGGTTTTACTCAATATTTAAGAAATTTTGAACTTTTTTTTTTGGAATAGTTCCATTATCGTTTTTATATGAAGTCCATCTTTCAACTATTACGAACGATAATGAAGGGTTCCAAAGAGGAAAGGTTCCAAAGAAAGTTCGAAATTACAGTTTTTGTAAGTTTAGTGGTTTCGTTTGTATTAACATATATGCATGTTAAGATTTTTTCGGTCTTACTCATCTGATGACTTTATATTTATACTGAAATTTGAATAATAAAAATTTTTAATTAATTTAATTTCTAAAATTAATAATATTTGGATAAACAATACCTTAAATAATTGGGTATTCAAAATTTTGATTCTTCCAAAATAATGAATAATTGACCTATTGAAACTATTGATCTGTATATAAATTAATATGAAAGATATCAAACGCACGTTTCTCGTTAATATTTTTCAATATTTTTTCTAAAAAACTTTTAAATAACTGAAGCACAATCTTAACAAACTATAAATACTTTCCAATTGTTTGAAATGTAATAGTATGTAGTATGTATATAACTTTCAAATAATAAAATAATAATATTAAACTATTTTAAAATAAAAACTTAATGTTCTTTTGAATAAAATGATAAAAATAATTGGAAAAATGACATCAAGTTACTATATTATAAACAAAATGAGTTTTATTATGTTAAAATATGAGATAAGAAGGTAAGTAACTCACTGTTCTTATTCTAGACACATGATATTCAATGAAACACCCTATTTAGTAGAGAATAACACCTATTTGGTGTCTCAGCTAATGCGGAAACCCTTTAAGCAAAGACATTTATCAAATTACACACCCTGTTAGTAAAGCTACAGCACAAACTGAACCACTCTGTTATCATAGATACAAACCTTTTAAAGAGAAACGAAATGGAATTGAAACACTCCTTAGATAGGAACGAAATGGAATTGAAACAAAATTTCCGCTGAAACAGGGAACAAAATGGAAATGAAACACATGAATTACAAAAAATGAGGAACGTTTTGGAATGGAACAAAGATGGGAACGTAATGGAATGGAACACATAATTTTAACGTAATGGAATCTCCTGAAAAAAAGTTGAACAAAAATTTTCCGTATTTACGTTCAAACTATCATATCTCTGTAAATACTTACCCAAATCAATTGCGGTTGTTTGCTCTTTATAGATTTTTATAGCTTTTGCTTTCAATCTAACCGCCTTCCATGAATATCCAATACTTACCGCAGTATCATTGAAAATAAAAATACTTAATACCCTTTTTTATAATTTATCATATATTTTCAGTTTAATTAAATATTTTCTGTTTTTCTTTTCATTTCCCCTAATGATTTTTTCCGTTTCCATTTTTTTTAATACAACAACGACACTTTATTATTATAATTATTATTGTTTATGAATAAATAAAAAATAGTACGTTATATTGTTTTGAATTTAAAGTGTGCGTGTGTTTTATGTATTCTTGATTTTTTTTATTTTGTTGTATTTAAGTCATATGTTTTTTGTTTTTTTGTTTTTGTAATTAATTTTATATTTAATTATTTAAATCAAATTCTTTCAGTTTTATCTGTTGGATTTCTGTTTTTGTTTGCTGTTTTAATACTAATTTTGTTTTAAAATTAAATTCTCTCCTATCAATTATTATTTAATTTAGATTTTTTGTTTCTTTTTCTTTAGAAAACACGATGTTTTAAGTTATTTTATTTCGTTTATATTATTTATAGTCTATAATAAGGTCAATATGTTTAAATTGTTTATTTTACAATAGATTTAGCTTTAAGTAATTTATTTAAATTTATATGATAATTTTTATTGTTTAATTTTTTGGGGGAATATTAATTTATATTCTATTAATTTTATTTAGACAAAGATTAATTATTAATTTACTTGATTAATTAATTTAAAAATTACTTCAATTTTGTGTATCTGAGTATTTTACTTACTAATTTAATATGTTTTTGCTTTTTTCGTATTTTTATTAAAAAAAAAAAAAACGAAAATTTTCTTTAAATATTTTAATTTATCATTATTATGCTACAAAAATTTGTTTCGTACGTATTTTCTTGTCGTTTTTTTTTTAAGTTTTACAACTTCCTATATTTTGTTTCAAATTATTTCTTTGTATGTATTTATGTATATGTGGGATTTATTTACAACTTATTGTGTGAAAGAATAATCTTATTTAAAATTTAATATGTAATGTTTTTCTTTAAATATGCTAAAAAATTGGTTATTCTTTGATATCTTTTTGTTTTGTATTTTTTAATACTAATCTAATTTTTTCCTTTATTCCTGATTTCTTAAGTACGGTTTTTGAAATGTCTATTTTGAGAGAATTTTTCGCATGTATCTCGATCTAACAAGGACTTTGATCTTTAAATATGATAAAATACTGGGGTATATAAAACCTAATATAAAAATCGTCACAAAATATTGAAAGTCAGAAACGAAAATTTTAATTGTAGAAAAGAGTCCCGGCAAACTGACCACTCACTGATATGTTCGGTAACAATAAACAAGGCTGAAAGTGCATTAATTTTTGCTACTATTTAATTCAAAGAAATTACATCAGTGGAACGAAATGAAATGTTAAGAAGAATGATGTTAATTCAGTTAAAAGTCTTTTTCAAAAGACTTTCAACTGAATTTACATCTGTGAAACATTACAGAAATGAAATTGGATATTTTTTAAATCAGATATTTAAAATCAATCCTAATAATTTAGAAGCCACTATTAACGGTAACTCTTTTCATCGATAAGGGATGCAATTATTAAAGTGTTAAAAAAGTTAAACAATTTTTCTAAACTTTCTTAAAATCAAACCAAAAAAAGACCTTTTAAACCACATTGTTGGTTATAAATGTAGTTACCAAAAATTAATGAACGACCCTCATATAAATTTATTTTTTATTTATGTTTAAGAGTGAATTTATGTGGGAGTTGTGCGACTTAACATGAATTTTTCTGGGGGCGATATCTTGAAGCTAGAATTATTGGCCGATCCTCCTATATTTAGCACATCGAATTTCGCTTATATTTATCCTAATTTGAGCAATTCATATTTAAATATCAACGATATGTGCGATTTAAGCCCTTCAAAGTGATATTTACAACATGAATTGTATGGCACTTATGAGAAATAATGGATCGATTCTGGTATAATTTGGTACATTAATTTAGAATTTTATAAGACTTATTTGCTTTATAAAGCGATATTACGGACTTTTATGACCATTCCGGAGGAACTAGATGAAATTATGGATCCATCATCACCAATTTCATTACGCATCGTTCCTGAGCCAATATAGTGACATGTGCCAATTTTTATGAAAATGTCTTTAAAATTGTGATTTGCATTTTGTTTACGATGTCCGTCCGTCCTCGACTCAGATTCAAACGGTGTACATAAATATAGTGGTAGCAATATTCTTACAAACTTCTGCACAAACGTATAATAGCCCAACCACGTTGGTATAGGGTGTAATAATAAATCAAATTTTATGTAATTATGAAACAGGAAGTTGTAAATTTAATTTTTTGGTATAGTGTAGTGTATACATTTAGGATTTTTTATAAAATTTTTAAAATACTGTTAAAACGCACACAAAGACAGATTTGTTGGACAAAATTTGTAACATTATTTATAATGTCATTTAATATTATTCTATTTTTGTTTACATTACCAATCTTAATTATTATCATTTATCGTTTTATTTATGCCCTGTTATTCTCAATATCTTTTTTCGTAGAAAACTCTATTAACAACAATTTTTAAGAGTTAAAACGATATTTTTCTAGGGTTACAACCAATTCGTTGGTAAGGGATTTAGATCGTAATTTTTTATATATTTTTTTTTCAAAGAACATTTTTAGGGTTTTTAATTATACTTAAAAATAATTTTGGAAATTTTCTATTTAATTTGTTTGTTTTTTCCATTCATTTTAAAATTAAATGTTTAGAATTTCTTTTGTTAAAAATTTTGGGTAAGAGAAATGATTGTTTATAGAAAGTAATGATATTGCTTTCTGGACTTAAACTAACAGATTAAATTTAATTTTTATTTTTTTTTAAATTAAACTAAATTATATTTTTTTTTTTTTTTTTTGCAAAAACAAAAAATGAGAGTTTGCTAATTTTTGAACTTTAAGTCAAAATGAAATAAATAAATAATATTTTCTTTTTAACAATTTCTAATTGTTTAAATGAAATTTAAAAAGGACCTTTTTAATAAAAAAGAGCCTTAAATGTTTTTTAAGTTATTATTTCTATATTATACACAAACACTATTTAAGGATATTGGGATTCTAAGGGAAGGGAGGGAAAAATTAAAACAATTTGTTATATAAAATAATTTATTATTTTTTTATATATAAAAACCAAATTAAAAAATAAAACAATATTTAGAAATAAATATTTACAAAATCAAAAAATCATATATTTAGCATTTTTAATTGAAATAAAAGTCTTAATTTGTTTATAATTAAAATTATAACTATTAAATTAAGAAAAACACCAATTTTGGGCATTTTATATTAATTTGTTTAAACTTATTAATTATAGATTTTTTACAAACACCTTTAAATTTATAAATATTTTTTATTTGTTGTTAAATTTTACTAGAATTTTCTATTTAATTGTCCCTAAATTTAAGCTAAATTTTCTTTGACACATTTTAGGTTTTCTTTTTTGTTTTTAATGAAATATTTTTTTATATTTTCATCTTCTTCGATTGTACAATACTGTTGTATTTTCTATGGTGTCGTTCTATTACTTTTCGATCATTTTCAATAAATAAACAAAAACATGTTTCTTATAAAATTAATTAAACTAATAATAAACAAAATAATTATCAAAATATAAAAAAATTATATATGTAAATTAGGAATTTTAGCTAAAAATTATATACACAATTTTGTTGATCTTAAATTTTAACAAACAAATTAAAAAAAAATTAATAATTTATTTATAAGTTAAATGCCTTAAAGGGGTGATTGATTAGTTCGTTTAGTTTAGGTTTAAATTTAAAATCAAACATACATAGTGTTTGTGTTAGTTTGGGGATAATTTTATTAAAGGGATTTTAAATTAAAAATGTTATAACTTTATTAAAGGTTTTAAATTTCAAGCAGTTAGGATTTTATTGAAAATCAAAAAATTAAGCTAAAAGAAATTGTATAATCATTAAAATTTTGAACAAAAACATTTATAACATATTCGAATTAAACAAGGAAAACATACTTTATATTGAAAACAAGTAAGAAAGTTATAATCGGTCAATCCCGACTATGAAATACACTAGTGCCTATGAATAGAAATCGACTAGTGTACCCAAATAACCTACACTTTTAGAACACCTGTTATCGAGTAATTCAAAATATAGGCTTTAAAAAAATCGTTTTCGAATACGTTTTGGTAAAAGCGTAACCGGGTTTTGTTCAATTATTATAAATTTATAGAAAACATTTTTAATGGAAATTTTGAGTTTAACCAACATATACCATGCAATACGCTTTATATGGAACGAAGATAATTTTCTTTTAATTTCTGATACCTCGAAAATAGAAATTATTCGAAACCGGTCGGTTTTCCGTAATGCAAAAGAAAAAAATAGTTAATCAGTAACTACCCTTGTTTAATTTTGATTTTTTAATTTCTGTTTGAGTTCAATACATTGTTATGATAATGACCGAATCCAACAGGACCGAAATTCGTAAAATGTTGAACATCGATTTATGTTTATATATCCTTTAATCAATTTTCGTTAAAATCGTTTTATATTTAGGGCTTAGATATATTACACTACGAACTGTACATTGATTACAGCTTGCCAGCTGAACGGACGGACATGACTTGACTCAGGAAGTGATTCTAAGTGTTAACATTATTTTTCTGTCTGTTACAAACATCTGTACATACGCATAATACCTCAATCATTAATAATGATCTAGGATATAAGGAAAAAAGTGAGAGTACAAATTAAAAATATATTGGTCTTCCACAGCTGTTTAATTAGTATATTATCTGCTCCAAAAAAGGCGATTATTTTTATATTTATAAATTCTATCAAAATCTAATAATACCACCGACGGTGGTGTTTGTTGTAATCAAAATATTTCTTACTTTTTATAATTATATAAATTTCTTTTTTAAAATTTTTTAATTTTTTTTTCTCAATAATTTATAACTGCATTAAATTTCAAATGTAACTAAACGCACATTTAAGGCTCCTTTAATGTTAGTATATATTATGTAATATTTAAATGTAAACATTAAACTTATACATAAATATAAATGTAAATATGTATGTTTTTTATATTTACCTTGATTTTATGTTGTAAATTGTTATAATGTTTAAACAGCCAATTGAGGTGGTATTATATGTGGTGGTATAAGGTCTCATAATGCAGCTGAATTAAATTCTAAAATTAAACTATTACCGCTGATGCCGTTTGTTGTTGTAGTAGTATTGGCTGTTGAACTTGCAGCCGAAAGCTGCTGGTGATGTTGAACATGTTGTTGCTGGGATGTTGTATTTGTAGAATTTGGATTTGTAATTTGATTTTGGTGTCAAGAACTCATAATAGATTTAACAGCTTCATCAATGCCGCCAACAACACAATTGAATTCATTTAATTGTTGCCGCTGCTGCTGGTGTTGAGCATGATTTATAGAAATGTTATTACCACCTGTAGTACTAACATGATGATTATTCATATTACCAGAATTTGTAGTATTCGAAGTGTTATTAACATGATCATGATGTTGTTGCTGTTGTATATGATTATGATGTAAACCACCATGATTCATTAATTGGGAATGCGAAGGAGCGGCTCCTGTAGTATCCATAAGTAAAGGAGCTTCAGTTGAAGTATTTCCCATTAGACAATCACTTAATTCATCAACTAATTGTCGCCGTTTGTTAGTATCTTGACATGAGGCGGCATTATTGTTGGCACTTTGGTTGTCATTGAGTATAGTGTCACCTAAAAATGAACCCATCGAGTGATCTAAGGAGAATGATAACGAATCAGCTTCAGAACTTTGTAAATTTAATATACTATCAATGGCATTTTGAACATGACGTGTTATGTCATCATCGAATTCTCCTGTTCCTGTATGATGATGATGTTGGCCATGTCCCTGGATATTGCCCTGGTGATTATGTTGCTGCGGCTGTTGTTGATGATGATTCATTTGTATCATGTGATTATTTAACATTTGTTGCTGTTGTGCACTCATATTTTGTTGTTGTGCTATGTTCATGAACATTTGTGGTTGCTGTTGTTGCTGCTGACTGTTATCCATGTGATTATTGTAACTGGCAAAATTTTGATGGTTTAACATGTGCGTATAACCATTAGTTTGGGAAGGATTCTCTTGGGCAGAATTATCTACCCCCAAACCATCATGTAGAGATAATAAGGCAGCATCCATTAATTCCTGAGCATGTGTTGTATCATTTGGCACTAAATTATGATGGTGATGGGTCTGGGACTGTTGCTGTTGCATGCCTAAAGGCGATGAATTCGAGGTGGAGGAGTCATTAAGACCTCCATTATTAACAGAGCCATCACACATTTTCTTTTGCGGACTTTCTTCATCATGTGGCAAAAGTTGTTGTTGCTGTTGTTGTGTTTGTGACTGCTGCTGTATGTGTTCTGAATTTTCATCCACAATATGTCCATTCCATTGACGTTTTCTTGAAGCTAAACAATCATTAACTGTCGCATTATTATTGGTGTTGTTGGTTGTGCTGCTTGTAAGGAAATCAGGAAATTGTGCTTCCATATTTTGCATCCATCTAGGATTATTGGCTGAGTCTAATTGTATGTGATGAGGCATGCTATTTGTGGCATTCATATAGTTTGATGAATGCTGTTGATTATTGGTTATAAAAGAATTACCTCCAAAATCAGTTTCCCAATTTGACTTCTCCTTGGCAGCACAATGATTATTTGAGGGAGATTTATTTGATTCTCCAAATATAGACTCTAAGCCAGACTCTATATCATCAGGTGAATCAGCGCGTTCTTTATTTCCCGATAAATGTACCGGAGATTCACCAAACATAGCTTCCAATCTAGTTTCAACATCCTTATGACCTTCACTATCTTCTGAACCACTAAAGAATTCATTTAAATCGGCCGCTTGTTGATTATCCTCATGTGTTGACAGTGATATAGATGGTTGTTGATTTTGCTGGCTACAACTGCTGGCAACCAGTGTTGGTACATTACAATTATTGCTGCTAGAAACATTTGTTTGTTGTTGTTGATTCTGTAATTGTGTTTCAATACTTTTATTGATACAAGCATTGGGAAATAAATCACTGGATGCTGTATTCGATAGAAAATCTAAAGACTTAGCAATAGGTTCTGCAGAAGTTTGGACTGTTGGATTGTTTGTGGAATTTTCTATATTTTTACTGTTAATGGGAGCGTTAACGGTATTTATTAAATTTAATTCCTTTTGTAAACACAACCAATCATCTTCTTGTTGTTTTGTAGTACTCTGATTAACGGGCAAATGATTTGAAAAATCAAAACTGGCTGCAACAACATCTTGAGGAGCTACATTAGACGTGGCGGTTTGAGTCTGTGGAAAATTATTTGTTGAAATTGACGTACTGGAGTTAGCTATCCCATGCAGATTATTTTCATATGTATGACTAACTTTAGCTTGTTTTGCCGATTTAGCATTATGATGTTTTGATACTGATGAATGAGTATTTGTTGTGGAAGTTGAATTTGTGCTTACAGTTGTTGTAGTTACTGGTGTTACTGGAGCTGTAGTAGTTGTTGGAGCAACTGATGCAGATTCTTTTGGTTCTTGTTTTTTCATTATAAAACTTGGTGTAATTTCCGATTCAATATCAAAATTTTCAAAATTATCTTTTTCATCCTTCTTAGTTTCAACATTTATAGAAACTGCTGATATTGTTGTTGTCGTCGTGGTTGCTGTTGTTTGTGTTATTGTAGATGACTGTTGCTGTTGTTTCTTTATAGCTCCATTATATACATGATTGACAGGTTTTGATATATTAACAGACGGATTGGCCAAATGAATATAATAACTATTTGATCCTTTATTATTCATATACGATTGTTTCCACTGATTTGATATTTCCTCTTTTTTGGTTTCTTTTACATCTGCTGGTATTTGTTTCTTAAATGAACTATTAACAACAGGACTTTGTTTTAATAAATCAAATGAATCCATTGAACTACAAGAACTTTTTCCAGCACTTGATGATGTAAGTGAATTATCACAGGGTTCTCCTTTAATTTCATTTTTAATCAAATCTAATGATGCAGAGGAGCCTGATTGCAAGTTATTACAGAAATTCGAATTACTATCATTATTCGAATTTATTTCTAAATTTAGTTTAATGTCCAAAGGTTCAGTTTTAACCTCATTTTTGATTTGATCAAAAATACAATCAGTACTTGTTGTTACGGGTGAAGTATTTGTTGTTATATTAGTATCAATAGAATTTTGAATATCTTTCAATGAATCTTTCTGATCCTGAGATTGTTGTTGCGCATCCTGATGCTGCTGTTGTTGTTGTTGTTGTAGCAATTCATATTCCAAAATGTCTTTTTCTAATTGCTTGGAATCTTCGATTTCTTGTTTTAAGTCTTCTATCATTAATTTCTCTATTTGACAGATTTCTGAGGTGCGATGTTGTAGCTAAATGTATGTAAATGATATGAAAATGTATAATTTCGAAATTAATAAGAAATAATGTATTAAATTATTTGCATTGCAATTATATAGCTAAAAACCAAATTTAGTCAATTACTCTTCTCACCATTGATTCTTGTAATAATATTTGCTGAAATTTGCCTGATAATTTCCGAAATTTATCCTGAAATCTTATAGCACTCTTTTCAAATTCTTCTTCCTCCTCACTGGGTATATCTTCATCGGTTTGATACATACAATGATATCTGAGTAGATATATATATTTTTAAAATTTGTATTAATAAACAAATACTCTTATAATTCCTTACCTTATCAAACGTTTTACCGCTTCTTCTTTATTTTGGAATGGACTTTTGTAGTCTGGATTCAAACAACTTTGTTGATCCACTTCTAATTGTCGAAGGAACCTAATATTAGTAGATACGAAAAAATGTACATATTAAATTATATTCAAAATAAATTTCTGTTTCTTTTTTTTCATATAAAAGATGAGATGATATTGGACAAAGTTTTATTCTAAAATTTTCTACACTTTTAATTTTAACAATTAAAATGTTTATGGGATTTATTTTACATGTTAGTAGTTTCTAGGAATATAATATAAAATATTTTGTATATTTCTATCTGTAACGAAAGTAAACCTATTTTTTTTAGAAAAAATCTTAACACATTTATTACCACTGAAATCACAGAATTATTAAAGTTATAACGATGAGATTCTGTTCTGAGTTCAATTAAAAAACTAAAGATCATTATCCGCCAAATTTGGCTATAAAAACTGGCAAAAAAACACTAAAATAGCGATGAAATCTGTAAGGGATGGAAAACTACGTAATTGCATATGTTGAGATTTTTCATTTTAACTTTTTATATTTTAGATTGATTGTCATCTAAATATACTTTCCCTTTCCAAAATAATTTTAAATAATTAAATCTGTACATGAAATAATGATGACTTTGTTTAACATTTTGGAAAGCGAACTCTAAATGTTTTTTTGTTAGAAATAAAAGGATTAATATCAACCAACTACTCACAAAGAAAGACGAGCAAGTTTTGCTTTGGGTGAAATTTGTTCCTCTGTTTTAACAACAGTTTGATTCTGAGCAATTGGATTACCGACAATATTGACATTAACGCCACCATTAAATATTGCATTTTGAACAACAATAGAATTATTCAGAACAGGATGACTGGTCGATGTTGCAGGAGCTAATGCGAGCGCAGGTTTTAAAGGCCCTGTCACTGATGAAGTGGTGGCTGTAGACGTGGGTACTAACATTGATGTTGCAGCAGTTGCAGTTGCTGTTGCAGCGGTTGTTGTTAATGTTGAAGATGCTGCCGTGGCAGTTATTAATTGTGAAGGCAACGAAGAAACTACTGTATTCACTGTGGCTGCAGAAGAGGATACAATTGTTGCCTGTTGTAGAACCGATGAAGTCACTGAAGCTATAGCACCCGTAAAAATGGGTACATATGCTTTTTGGTTTCCTATGGATACGGCAAATGTTGGTGCTGTTGACATATTTGAAGTTTGGAAATGTATTTGGGTTTGCTGTGCTGTTTGTGTTTGTAATGTCGGTTGTTGCTGTTGACTTAAAGCTGATAGTTGAGGTATATTTGCCATAGATCCTGATGTTGTTGTTGCTGCTGCAATAGTAACCGCGGCATTATTAGTTGATGTTGCGGTAGACGTAGGAAATATCAAAGGTGGTGGTCCTTGCTGAAAACCTGGTATACTATTTAAATTTGTTGTATTAAATGTTGCAAAACTATTTGAGGGTTTTGTGTTAGAATTTTGTAATTTCTGTTGTTGTTGTTGCTGCTGCTGCTGTTGTTGCATTAACTGCTGTTGTTGCATTTGTAAATGTTGTGTAAAATGCTTTTGCTGTAATACTGCTGGCATATTAGCAATGTTGATAATTTGAGGCAGTGAAGGATATGGCAAAGAGGGTAATGATGGTGTTGTCGCTAAGGAAGATAACTGCGGCAATTGTGGATTTAATGTTGATGGATTAACTAAACTTGTAGTGGCCAACGAATTGTTATTATTTGGATATTGTGATAGAGATAGTTGTGGTTGCAACTGGAGTGGTTGAGTTTGATTTGATTTTTGTTTTCCACCAACTTTGCTATTATTATTTGTAGCACCAGCTATGGATGTTGGAGTTGCAGATATATTACTGATTATGTTATTTGTACTTAAATTGTTTGTATTTAAAACAGCCTGGTTCTGCTGTTGTTGTTGTTGCTGTTTAGTTTGTTTTGTTTGCTTATTTTGTTGAGGAGTCTGTTGTTGTTGCTGCTGCTGTTGTTGTATGGGATAAATGTGTATTTTTTGTGTTGGTTGTTGCTGTTGTATATTGCCAATTGTTGCATTTCCTGCACTTATATTTCCACTCAATGTTGAATGATTATTTGGTTGAACTACATTTGCAGGGCCATTATTCAATTTACTACTGTCTGGAGTAAAATTATTCGATTGTATTAAAGGAAAATTACTAGCGGCATTTGCAGCATTCGTTATGTAAGGCTCGGTAGTGGGTATTTCTTTGCCTGCGGCTAATATACGCTGCTGATCCGTGTACAGTCTTTGTAAAGCTGTATTTATTTCAATATCGCTCATCGGTTTATTAAATGCAGCCACAACATTAGGATCTAAATCGGCCGGCAATGGCATGGAACTCAGTAAATTTTTATGTTGCAACTTAACGTTCAAATATTGAATTTGCATTTGAACTTGTCTAAACATTTGTTGTTGATGAGGTGTTAGTTGTATAGTTTGAACTCTTGAAACCGTGTGTTGAGGTTGATTAGCCGGTGGATTTACACCGCCGGTTGTTACATTATTTGAATTGTTTAGAGGAACACCGTTATTAAGATTATTTATCGGTGGATTTGCGTTTAGATTGGACGTTGTATTAGTAGTCGTTGTGTTGTTTGTGCCAACTGAGAAGTTAGGAGTGAAATTACTTTGAGATCGTAGTTGGGTTGTTTGCTGTTGCAGATTATTTTGCGGTTGCTGTTGCATTGGAGCTGTAACTCCCACAAGTTTAGTGCCTGTAGATGTTTGCGTTTGAAATGGCTGAATTGTTACTACATTGGAAGTTGTGGTAGTCGTAGTTGAGGTGGTTGATGTTGATACCACTGGTTTGCCACTTGCTGTATTAGGCTGCACTATTTGAACTGGATTGTTATTAGGTTTTTGGGATAGAGGATCCAATTTCGGCATTGGTTTAACCACTGAAGCATTTTTCATAAGAGCTACATCAGCTACTGTAGTTGTTGAGGCTTTTGGTTTTCTAACTGGTTTCTTTTTTGGCACTGCTCCTGTACTGACAGCAGTAGAGTTGTTGATTTGCTTTGCATCCTGTTTAGCTTTAGATTGATCAATTATGGGTGCCACATTTGCTACTTGTTTCGTTGTAGTAGATGTGGTTGTAGTTGTTGAAGTAGCTGGTTGTGTTGAAGAGGAGCAAACGGTTGTAGGATTAGATGTGGTGGTTGTTGTGGTAGTTGTTGTTGTGATTAAACCCTGTGTATTAACTTGCGATGTCATTGGATAAACAATTTGTTGTTTTGGTTGTTGGTTGATATTTGCACTTGATCCCCCCAATGTTGTAATATTTTGCTGCTGTGTTAACGGCAAATTATTTGATTGCTGTAGCGGTTGTTGGCCCGAAGCCTGCTGCGTTGCTAGAGGATTAACATCATTGAAATGCAATTGTCCTTGCTGCAAGCATTGTACTAGCTGTTGGGCATTTATGCCGGCTGGCGCTATAAGCAATCGTTCATTTGGTCCAATTGAGGCTGTCGTTTGATTCGCATTTAAGGACGTAATTTGATTATTTAAAGGATTTAAACAGAAATACTGATGTGTGCTGGGATCAATTTTGGGCAATGCAATGTAACGTTGCTGCGATAAGGTTATATTTGAAGGAATTTGAGAGTTTACACCTAAATTCACATTAAGATTCCCAATCACATTGCTGTTAAGATTATTCACGCTAGTGGTAGTTGAGCTATTGGAGTTTGTTTCTACAGGTTTTTGCACCTGATTGTTTACATTTTGTGTTACTTGCTGCTGCTGCTGTTTTGTTGTCTCGGTATTCTGTTTTGTTGTTTTCTTGTTCGTTTTGCTAATTGCTCCACCGGATTGGGTGGAATTGGAAGATGTGGTTGAAGTTGGTGTGGAAGTAACGCTTGTAGGAGTCAGCATAAGTTGTGATAATGTTGGTTGTTGTATTGCTGCTGCAGACGTTGGTGGTGGTTGAGTTTTTGGTGGATCAACTTTAGTTGGCTCATTTATAATGGTTACATTGGGGAAAACACCCTTAAGTAAAGCTTGGAGTATCAATTGTGACTGTTGATCTTGTGGTTGGTTAGGATCATGCCTTAGTATTAGTCGTTCACATTGTTCTGACACTGCTAATGTAAGACTTCCAGTAAGTTGAGGTATAATACCAGCTATTGTATTTGGGGTACCAACAGATATGGATACATTACCACTTAAGCCGGGTAACATGGCAGTTTGTGTTACCGGGGGCATTAGAGGATTTGATGCGTTGTTTGGTGGATTGGAAAGTGGTGTGTTAAGTTGGGAAGTAACAATTGGTTGAAGTTGTTGTTGTTGATTTACTGTGCTAGTTGGTGCTGACGAAGTTTGTGAAGAATTAGAAAGTTGGGGTAGGGCCACTAACTGCATTGTCCTTGTTTGTTCCTGTTGAATCGTCTGATGATTTGGCGCCGCCGGAGCTGCTGCTATAGTAATATTGTTGCCCGAATTATTAGGTTGAAATACAATTTGTGTTTGCGGCAATGGAGGTAATTGAGACGCGTTAGTATTTTTATCCATTATGGGCATTATTTGTATTTTGTTTTCGACCAAGGATGTCATTGGTGCAGAAATCATTTGTGTTGGATTATTACCCATTCTGTTCTCGATCTGTGATATTTGAATATTTCCAATTTGGCTGGGAACTAAGGCTGGTGTGGATAAAGGAGTTGATATTGCACTGGTTGTAATATTAGCTACCGGAGTAACAACAGTGGATGTTGCTGAGACTGTGTGTGTAAGATTAGAAGAGTTATTAGCTACAGTATTATTTGCCGATGTCACAGCTGTACTGTTGGCATCTTTTTTATTTCTTTTTGCTGCAGGTTTCCTTCTTGGTTTTACAGCGGCTGTGGTGGTTGTTGTTGTAGTGGTTGCCACCGAAGTTGAAGCTGCTACCACGACATTAGTGTTTATGCTATTGGAGGGTGCCATAGAATTGCTTATCAATTGTGGTATATTATTAGAGGTAGACATGGCAGAAGAATGCAAGGGCATCGAAAATGTAATGTTCGAGTTGAGCGTTTGGGTTGATAATATCCCTTGCTGTTGCTGTTTAAACTGCATGGGGTTGTTGTCATTTTGCTGTTGGCTATTTAAATGTTGTTGTGATTGTTTTTGTATTTCCTCCTGAGAGGGCAGTCGTGGTATGGTTATAGAATAGGGCTGAGGTAATGATGAGTTTACCGAAGTACTACCGGTTTCAGAGGGATCAATTTTAATCACAATATTAGCGGCGGCCGGCTCTTGAGAAGACTCAATTCCTTCGCTAGGTGTTGAGGTCGCCTGAACACCCGGTATACTTAAAGTATAGGGTAATGTTTCGTTAGTACCATTAGGTTGTGGTATGGATATGGTGAAATTCTGTGCTGAATTTATAGATTGACTTGCTATGGATTCTTCCGTTGGAGTAGTATCCATGAAATCTTCATCATCTTCATCGGTTATACCACAAAGTTTCATAACATTACCCAAATCTAATTTTCCATTACTGGCCCTTTGTATTTGTGGTGGAGGGGGCGATGGCGATTTTACTACAGCCGAAGCTGTGTCTTGAAAATTTTGATTAATGTGATTTGTAGGTGGTGTGTTATTGGTGGATATTTGTTGTTGCTGCCCCGTTGGATCTTGACCCGTATTATTAGTATTAGGAACAGTTTTTATTGTATTGCTTGTAGAGGTTATTGTAGGTGCTAGTACTGACGTAGTAGTTGTGTTGGTGTTCAAAGATTTGTTGGCCGTGGTAGTCAAACTCTTGCCACTGTGGGCCGAATTCGAAGCTGCACTAGCAGCTGGTGGTTTCTTTTTCCTTGGTTTAGGTTTTTTCTTAGTCTCTTGTTGTACGGTTGGCTGTTGAGACTGTGACTGTGGCACATTTTGAATTTGTTGTATTTGTTGTGCCTGCTGTATTTGTTGATGTGCTTGTGCCTGGGCTTGTTGTACTTGGTTTTGTGTTTGTTGTATCTGTTGCTGCAATTGCTGAATTTGAGCCTGCTGTTGCTGCTGTTGGTGTTGTTGCAATTGAATGGTGGCTGCAGCATTTAAACTCAATTGAATTTGTGGTGGATTTTGTGTCTGTTGTAGTTGTGGACTAGCGGCGGGTATATTTTGAAGTACCGGTGTAGGTTGTCTTAACGGCTCTGGTGTTACTGCCACCGGACAATGGGCCGGTGATGATTGAGTTATGTTGCTTATTGCATTGGATGTATTTGAAAAGAGATCATTAGTTGCTGTAGTGTTGTTTGCGGTGGTATTGGTATTTCCTGAATTTTGTTGGTTTTGTTGTCCACTGTTAGTAGACGCTTGAGTTTGCGGAGGAGGTGGTGTTTGAAATGTGGCGCCTGCTGCGGCAGCCGCGGCAATCTGCTGAATATTGGCGCTACTTAGTTGATTAAGATTAATATTAAAACCCTGCGAATTCTGTTGGAATTGTGCTGCTCCGGGTAGTTGGGACAGTAATGTTGTGGCTCCAGAAGTGGTCAAACCATTCGGCATTTGTATTTGAGCTGTCAGCCCATTACCATTAGCGGCTGCAGCAGCAGCTAATTGAAGATTTTGTATTTGAGCAGCAACACTGGGACTCAAAAGATGACCATTGATTGTGGCTGCTGTGGTGGCAAATTGTTGAGATCTTTGCTGTTGACTATTGGCGGCTGCAGCAGCTGAGAGGGCAGCATGTAAACCACTAAGTTGTGTAATGGCGGGAGACTGTGATTGAGTTTTAATGGTCTGCAAATGATTTGCCTGTTGTATAAGATTGGCCTGAGAAGAAACAATAAATGTAGGAGTAGCGGCTGCTAGTTGCATGGTTGCTCCATTTGTACCCAAAATTCGTAACACTTGCTGGGGTTGTTGATGTTGTTGCAACTGAGGTTGAGTTCTATTTTGAATAACTAATGAGGGAGTGGCGGTCAGTTGGGGTGTGGGTGGCCGTAAAATAAGTTGTACTCCCTGTGGGGTATTTTGTTGTACTAGCACTGGAACTTGATTGAGCAACAATGGTTGTTGAGCGGTGGTTGTTAGACTAGCTGTTGCCCCTGAGGGTAGAATTATTTGTTGTTGCTGGCCTGGTTGAGCCGTTTGTGAGATCTGCGTTAATGAAGGCTGAGGCATATTGCTTGCTGAAGTAACTGGCGCCGGTGGAGGTGTTGGATTTGGAGTCTTAGATTTTTGTTGTTGTTGTTGTTGTTGTTGTTGAGCTAAAGTTATTTGGTCTACAAGCTGTTGCTGTTGAATTAATTGCTGTTGCTGCTGTAATTGCTGAGGTTTTGGCAAAATTTGTTGCGGAGCTTTAGAAGCTTTGTTTCCTATAGCCGCTGCTGTGGAAGTCACGATATTCGTTGTAGGTGCAGCATTAAATCTATGTTGCTGTTGTTGTTGCTGCAGCTGTTGATTTTGCTGGTGAGAAGTAGCAGCCGCTATTATTTGTCCTTGAGGTCCCTGAATCAATTGAAACGTCTGCTGCTGAGGACCGCCACTACCGTTACCATTGCTGGCAATAGTAAATTGTTGTTGTAGCATTTGCATTGATGGTTGTGGAGTCGGGGGTTTTATCGAAGCCGAGGTAATAGCCGTACCACTAGGACTGGGTGAGGGACTATCTGCTATTAATGGGCTACTAGTTTGATATTGTTGAAATTGTTGTTGGGGTTGCTGTTGTTGTTGTTGGTTTTGTTGTTGTTGTTGTTGCTGCTGTTGTTGTTGTGATTGATTTGATTGTTGGCTTATGGGCAGAACTGTGGCACTGTTGGCAGCACCTTTTTTCGTTTGATTTTTTGGCGTACTAGCCACAGTTGTTGTCGCAAACGTATTCGGTGTATTGTTGATCGTTGTTGCATGTAATTGCCCATAGCCGCCGGCTATAGTTGTGGTTGTAGTTAAAGATGGTAGGTGTGAATAGTGGCTAGAGGAACTAAATATTTGGTGATGCTGTTGTTGCTGCTGTTGTTGTTGCTGTTGGCGTTTAGTACCCTTCTGTAAAATCAAAAATTTTATATTCATAATATAGTTATTTTTATAAATAAACATAAATTGTATAAAATTCACAATTGGACATTATTCAATTTAAAATGTTTAATTATTATATTCCAATTACCTTGTTTAGTTGTATATTATTGGATCCCACTAGAGTAGTATTCAATTCATTTCCAGTCGTTGTTATTGTAGGTAAAGTCGTTGTTATTGTATTTTGTGAGATGCTATTGGGAAACCCTGCCACTACATTTAGACCACCACCAGCCGTTACACCAATAACACTGGTAGCAGCGGCCGGTGATTGTGAGGGACTGGGCTGGAAAACCACAGTGCCAGCACTTGGACTACCATTAGTAAATTGGTGTATGGACTGTCTGCGACCTGGTGTTACAGTTTTACGTTCCTTTAAATGATACAACACGAATAATGTTTGAAAATTTTATTAAAATGAAAAGATAAATAAGAAATACCTGTTCATGAGTACTGTTATTTGTTAAAGGATTGCCCGTTACTAGAAGTACATCTTGTGGAAATGGTGATAATGAGGGTGATGGTTGCAAACGTGGACTAGCTGAGATCGATGGTGATGGACTGGGCGTTAAAAACGGACCCGGAGGAGACAATATTCCTAAGAAAGAAAGAAAAATAGAGGTATTGTTAAAAATATCAATTACAAATAAAAATAAAATACTTATATAAGAATAATATCTATATTATTTAAATTACTGTGTGATTTTTTTAAATAGGTTTCTTGTATAAAAAGGAAGAATCCTTTTTCCAAGATTTTTTTTTAATAGCAAAATCAACAGCAATATAATGAAGTAGAATTTGCATGTTTGCACAACAGTTATATATATTTAAACAAAATACAAATATAAATAATTCAACACTCCACAGTAGTTCCTATACATTCTGCCAATATTACACCGAAAAAAATATATGTTGAATTTATTTTAAGTGATACAAATTACTCCGTGAAAATACTTCTAGACAATATAAAAATATTTTAATAAAAATTACTAACTTTTTTAACAGTGTATTAAAATAACTAAACAAGAGGAAACTGCAAAAGAACTTAACATACATGTCTGTAACTCCTAAAAGCTTTTAAAATTTGTTTGTCGGGACATAATTTTTGCTTTTATGTTACACAAGCAGAAAGAAATAAAAAGTGGAAGTCATAGAAACGACACAAATACGAAGCAATTTTAATTTTACCTAAGGCAGATGCCAACCATCAAAAATAATAAATATGATGAGGATGTTACAGTTTTTTATATAGATATATCGTTATACTCACATATCATTAAGGACAACCTTAAATTTTTATATATGTTATTTAAACATATAAGAAGTGGGATAAAAAATTGTTAACACACGTTCTTCATTAACCCAAGTATTATTTGGTATTTTGACCAAATTATGTTTAATGTAAAACAATGGAATACAGTTGACATGAATGAAATGAGTGACCAGAAAAAAGTGTGTACCAAAAATATAAAACAACTTCAACAAAAACTAACTCGGTTTTACGAAAAGTTGGCCAAGATTTCAAAGGTCAAACTGTAATGTTATTAAACAGTACCTGGAAAACTTGTCTATTTAAATTTTATGTTGTTGCTGCTCGAGGGAATGTTGAAGAAAAACATAGGACCAAAAAGTAGACAATATGCATTTGAGGCAAAAGAAGCCATTAAGATATGTATACGAAAAAGGCTGCTTCCATTAATATATAAAGTCTTATTAATGGAAGTAACCTTTTTTTAAACGTTCCTTAATGTAAATTGTGTCCACTTATTTTTGTCCTGAATGGGAATATTCTCACTATGGTAATCAAACCATTGAGTGGCACAAGAACAATAATGTGCTGTTTTATATCAAAAAGAGCACAAAAATTGGTGTCCAAAAGTGTGGTCGATTTTAAACGGAGATAGAGCTAATTGACAGAAAATACTATAAAAATAGTTTCCGAAAAAGGTTCAAAATTTCATCAGTAGTGATAAAGACTTTAAAAATATATTTTTTTGTTTCCTTTCGTTTTTCTTAACGGTATTGCCCCGACGGATATATATTTAAAAAACTAACTCAAAATCTTATAAAATTTGTTGGTCTACAAGATAATAAAAAATCCAGCTCATAAAAAGTAACAGATTTATTTTCAAAAAAGTCTATTCTGTCCTACTTTGTTGTGTAATTAAGAAAGTTATAGAATTTTGGTTATTTTTGTTATAGCAAACAAAATTGTATTCTTTGGCAGAAATAAAAAGAAATTGGACTATAATATAAACGAAATCAAAATCTTCTCAATTATTTTTTTACTACTTTCCGAAATTTCGATACTACCCTAATAAATAAAAAATATATATTTCATAAAAACAAATAGAAAGAGCATATTTTTCCTTAGACACATTTTATTCCCATTTCTTTTTAATTTTATTTTCTTATATAATGCAAAATATAGGAAAATGGGAAATTTTATGGTTTTAGAGAAATTTCTACAAAATGCTACAGCAAGCAATTTTTTCATCCGGAATCTAAGACAGAGTGTTAAAAGATTAAAAATATTTATAATTTAATATTAAAGCAAAGAAATACAATTATTTGTTAAGACGGGCTCTATAAACACCAAAATTAACATCAAGGAATGTCTACAAAAAAGGTTGATTTCATTTATAAGGCTGTCACTATGGTAAACAGTCGATTGAGGGGTATAACAATAATAATGTGGCCAGTGGAGTTAAAAGAGAAATGAAGAGCAGAAAAAAGGTACCCAAAAGCGTGGTAGATTTTAAAGGTTAATGGAAAGATTTCTGAAAAAGGTCCAAAATTTTATCACTAATGGTTTTATAAACATATATATATAGAGATGTTAGGAATATTTCGTCATCACTTATTACAAAAAAAATAAAAGAATTAATATATTTAAATTCAATTTTTCAACACATACACACAAGTACTTAAAGTTCGATGTTTGTTTTAGATATTTTGAATGAAGGATACTTATGTGATATATTTATTTTCCTATAAATATACATATGTTTGTATATACACAGATATTTTATTATATATCTATTTTTTATGAAGGTGGTGGTTGTTGTTTAATTTTTTTTCTCTCTTAGAATTTTTATAGTGTATATATCTGGGTATGTAAATTCAAATTAAGTCAACGACAACGATTTTTTTCTATTATATTATTTTTTCTTTCTATATATTCTTGTACTCATTCCATTTTATTTTTTGTGTATAATGAAAAAAACAAAAAAAGAATTTATTTTATAGGGTAAAAATTGATTTTTATAATAGTTTATTTTTTCTATATAAATATTTTGTATTTTCCTTTTTTAAACACACGACACGAAAAGGGATTGAAACGCTTGAAAAGAGAATGAGAAAAGGAAGGAGAGGAAAATAAAATGTATGTATTAAGAAGGTACAGGAAGTAATCATAATGTATACAATTGTTTGTTTGTTGCTGTTGAATAGAATTGAATCGAATTATAGTTGTATTATATTCATTCCAAAAGGATTATGGAAATTACTTATGTTTATGTATTTTGTAGATTTTATATTAACAATATCAACAAGATACATGATGAACAAATAGAAGTGATATGTGATACATATGAATATGTGAAATTAAGTAAATGAATAAGACAATATCGCTTATTTGCTGGAAGGTAGTCATAATTTAAAATTCAAATTTCTTCAGTAGATGCAGAGATATATTTCTTGGAATACCTGTATTACAGCCTTATAGTTGGTCTATTTTCTAAACGCTTAGAAAAAATCTGCAATGTAAAGTTAACAACTACCGATGCGCAACCGGAATAACGTTTTATTTTGGCGATAATTAATAAATTATATAATTGGCATATTAGATTTTTGTTGAAATCCTGTCTGTTATATGAATTAATAAAAAATTTACCAGATAATAAAACACATTATTTATTATACGCTACTGATATTGAAGCTTGCAAATTTCGTGTTATAACGACCTTGCAGCAAATGAGCGATATGATAAATCATTTGTTTTCATTCTAATATTTTAGGGATTTTTTAAGATGCTTTGAAAACCTCAATTTTTGTTCCAATATTTTGTTCATTAAAACAATAAACATAAATATCAAGTCTTTTAAAAAGGACATTGTCCCATTTATTTTTATAAATTCAATTATTTAATTACCGCAACAATTTATTAATTAATGAATGGTAAACTATATGAAGAAGGCTCTTTTTTTAAGTCTTCTTATCAGGGAAATGAAAAAAAGGAAAAATATTTTATGGCGGCAAAAAGATGGGCAATAATAAATATTATGTCTGCGCTTGTGTGTAAAAATAAAACTTTTGTATAATTACAATAATTTTATATATATACACACACATACAGAGACTTTTTATACCAACTGAGAACGTAAGAGAGATTCAAACAAAAATGCAAAATTATAAATAAAAAACTTAAAACTTCTACAACTTTTAGCTAAAACACAGATATTTAAAAGAATATTTTGTTCTGTTTCGTTAATAAACATATTTTTTCATTTTCATTAAAATTAAATTTCATTAAAAAACTCTTAATTTTTACCAAAAAATTTAAATTTATTTAATAAATAAATTTTGAACCAAATAGTTACTTAATTCACTGTTCTTTAATATCTCTAATGTGTTGAAATACTTTTTTTGATCTGAAATTCCTGTTCCACACTATTCAAGGATTAACTTTTCTTGGTAAAGCTAGATTAAATTTCTAGGAATACGTATACATTATGGGGTCTCAGATAATTCATTAAAAGCATTGCACACAAAATGACAAAGTTAATAAATAATTTTCCTTAAATTTTCCTAAGAAAACATCACAATGTAATTAAATTATTATTAAAAAAAAACTAATTTTTTTACGAAAAAATAAATTATTATAAAAAATATTTTTCACTAAAATTCTATTTTAATATAAAATTATATTATTTTTATAAAATCATAAATAAATCTTATTTAAAAAAATTAAGGTTTTCACTAAAGAAAAAAAAACCTTTATTAAAAAATATTAATATAAATTTTAACTAAAAATTAAAATTATCAATAAAAATTAAAATTTTCACTACAAATTGAAATTTTTACTAAAAAATTTAAATTATTGACTAAAAATTAAAAAAATGAAATCTGCAAAAAATTAATTAATTTTGAATTTATTAAAAAAAGTTATATTGCATTAAAAATAATACAAAAAACATTATTTTAATTTCCTGCTTAAATCGTTCATATATTCATTTCATTCATCCTAACAAATTCTTATGAATTACTTTGATGTTCTTTCTATGATGATGTTGTTGATAATGTTCTTTGGTTATATTGAAGTTTTCCTTTTCAGAGAAAAATCTTTTACTAGTGAACATAATATGAAAAAGAAATTAAAAACAAGAAGAAAAAATTAATTTCATTAATTCCCTTTTTTAATAATGAAACACACAAACTTACAAAACCAACTCTTCACTTCATATCTTCATTCATTTAATGGCAAAAAAGTTGAGTTTTTTTGTTAATTTTCCTTACAATTCTCTAAGAGGCAACTAAAAGTAAAAGGTTTTTTTTTTCTAAAAATAAGCTTTTTTCCTTTTAGTTTCTTTGGTATGATTGAGGTAAAGTAATCAAAATATACATTTCATTTGAAATGGAAAAACTGTTTTTCTTTTATTTTCATGTTTATTTAGTATTTTTCACTATATTTTCCTTATTCAATGTTTTGCTATGCAACAGAGTGTTTACTAGTTATATTTGTTGGCTGGCAGAATTACAAGATAAAAAATACAGATACTTTTTCACATCCTTGCAATCTTTTGTTTACCATTAGTTCCATCATCAAATTTTCAATCCCAAAAGGCATTTACCCTTTTTTTTTGAATTATATTTACTATTTTACTTTTAGAGTGTGTTTTAGTTAGTTTCGCTTTTTTCATATTACTGAATGTATGTGTATGTATCTATGTGTAATAATTTTTTACCTTTGTGGTCACGTTCTTCGGAAAATTGCATTAAAATAATCATTTTTATAGCAAAAACCGACAAAAAATATCAAATAGACAAATTTGTTTAAAAGCAAAAAAGCGTATAATATAAAGCTTTCACATTATGGTTAATATACTTCAAAGTAAATAATATTCTACAAAGTTTACATACGTATGTAAATTTTCTGAATAAATATAATTTTTGTAAACAAATAATGATGATTAATAAGAATTAAGAAATGCTATAATCTTTAGAAAACTCGACAGAAAAAAGAAACGTGTATAATAAAATATAGAAATTCAGAAATCTGCAAAAGAAATTAGAGACTACAGTGAGCAAAACTGTGTTTTTTAGATTTTTCCAATTGTGTCAGATTTTCTTTTGAATAGATTTTAAAATAAGAAAGGATTTATAATCATTTTAAGGACATAAGTAATGAATTCAATACGGGTATATAAAAAAATATGAAAGTTTCAAGAACATATTAAAACGATTTGTTTGAATGATTCAGGATAATAAAAAAGTAAAGGATATAAATTTTGAATCGTAGGAAACTTTAAGGTAAATTTTAAAGAAAATCTGATCAGATATTAAAAAACGAAAAATACAGCTTTTACCTGTGGAATTTCTTAATTCATTTGTATAGGTTTTTTATTTATACTATTTTGAAGTCACTTTAAAAAAACGCTTTCCAGTAAATTTAAAGATTAACTTTTTTTGGTTAAAAAAATCCAAATCGTATCCAAGATTGGTTTTGAGACCTTTTTAAAATGCTTCCAATTTTTCCAATCTTCATTAAAATGTCAGAAAAGAACATTAATGGAGGCTTTTTCGAAAATGGTTCAAATACTTTAAACATATTTTTGTATTTGAAGTACACAAATATGTATATTCCGCAAATTTGATTTCCTTTTTAAAAAAGAGACCTTACAAACTACTAATATTTTTTTGTTGCAACATGAAAAGTACTTCAAATTAAAATATGAAGATTTGTAAAGAATAAAATTAAAAAAGAAATATAACGATTCTTTCTTCTTTAACTCCTTTAAAAGTATTTTTTCTTCTTTTTGTATTCAAATTATACACATCGATTAACACACAACAATCCATTTCCACAATTTCTACATTTAAATTCAAAATAACAGAGAAAAAATATCAACGTTTTACAAGGATTCAAATGCTTTCACACACACACACACACACACACTCACAAAACATATAACACATAAGTTGTATTATAAAGTGTTTGGGTTCAGAATCTGATACTCCATATATCCAACGTTAGTTGGTGGTAGAAATTGTTAAAAATTAAAACATTTTCACATTTTTGCAACACATTTCTTTTTCTGCTTCTTTTTTATTATAAAAAATAAAATCCCAATTGAAAGTCGAGCAAAAAGGAAAAAAAGGAGAAAAATAGGATAAAAGGGTTAAATTTGGTTGGTTGGGTTTTGTGAAAAAATATATAAAAAAGAAATTTTGCAGAAATTTGCAAAAGACGATTTGTAATATAGTTATGGAATATTTATGTGTACTTTTTATAATTCCTTTATTAAGGGTTCATTGTTTTTTAAAAAGAATTATAGTTTTAATGTTTAAAATCTTTCAAGTTAAAAAAAAATAAATAAATGAAAAAAAAAAAAAATTGAACGGACTCACGACTTCTGACTGGGATCCAACCAATGGTGAGCAGAAACTATCTCTTACTCTAACCATAAACAATTCGATTTCTAATCTATTTTTATTTCCAAGACAATTTAAATGGCATAACTCTAAACTACTTCATCTAATAATTTCACATACTACAAATACGGAAATTATTACCGCGAGAAATTACACCGTAGCTTAATCAATCTAAGTTCTAACCCCGATTAAGTCATTTCCTAACAATTTCTTCACGGCATTATCTACTGATCTTCCAAACCCTAACCTACGAAACTACCTCCTCTCATTAAACTTTATCCAAAAAAAAAACCAACTTTATCCATTGGACCACAACTTTTGTTCATAACCAAATTGGAAACTCAAATTTAAGTATTCTGAATTTTTCACTTTCAAGACATCTCTTAGAAAGTTATTTGAAATAAAAATTTTAATAAAAATTTGAACCATAATTGTACGAGAAGTGAGTTATTAAAAATTTTGAAAATTATTACAAATTTTATAAAATTCTAATCCAACAAAAAGTTGCGCAAATCATATTCAATTTCAATAAGCATCGTCCTTTGGACCAAAATGTAATGTTATCTTAATTTCAGTAAGATGTCGACTCAGGAAGAAATTCAAACGAAATGTATAAAGATGGTGGTAAAGTTATTTTTCTGCTCGTAACAAACATCTGTTAAAAAAAAGTAAAACCCCAACCACCTATGATGATGTAGGGTATAAAGAACTTAAAACTCATTTTACTAAAACGCAATCTGCTAAGTCCAGTGCTGTAATAATCTGGTGAAAACGTAAAGAGAATATAAATCCAAAGATTTCTAGTCAGATATATTATAAAATATTTACAATCACAGAATGAATATTCAACAATCATTTTATACATTATTATTACACACATTTTACAAATTAGAACTGCGTTTTCAGTTTTAACATCGGGTCAATATTTTTTAAATATACTTTAAAAGTGTATGACCATGATATTGAATATTAAATAAAAAAAAACTAAGAGTCTAAAAAATATATTTTCTAATCCTTTAGGATAAAAAAATTTTCTTTCAACAATCTATTCATAGTTACATAAATTAATTTTCAACTATTTTGTTGAATATTTACAAGGAAATGAAAGAAAAGAACAGACTTTTTTTAGGTTATTATACTGAATATTTCAAACAAACAAATTGATAGATTTTTTTCATCTATTACTTGATTCCCACATTGTTTTTTAATTTAAAAAAAATCTGAACCGATATTGAAAAAATGCAAATACAATCTTTTCAGTGAAATTTCCCGCTTCACGTACTTGTTAACTTCTTCATAAGTTTAATTTTTGTTACACAGTGTTATATGAAAAATAGTATTACCTTTTATATATTGAATTCTTACTTTTCGGATACATTCCCAATGAAATTTTTAATATTTAGTTAAAGTCAAACAGCATTAGTAGACTGACATAAGCATGTTCGTTTCTTTTAGCCAGGTTAAGACGCACACAGGACGATACCGAAAAAATGTATCCAACGGTTATAAACACAATCACTTGTGTATACAAAACAAAGAATAAAAAAAAAACAACTTGAATTTTTTTCTTAATTTATTTATGCATATTTTTAGCGTGTTCTAAAACACACAGATATACTTTATGCACACACGATGTTTTTTCTGATTCTTTGTCTTAACAAAAACAATACCAACTAGAGTCTTAAGTCTTTAATATACAAGACATTGTCACAATGTTTGATATAAAATGAAAAAGTAAGAAAAAAAAATAAATAACAAACAAAATAAATAAAATTAACTACAAAGGAAAACTTAAAAATAGTAAAAAAGACTTTTTTGTTGTTGTTACCTCCCCAGCTTAATTTGACTTATACACAAACACAATCTCATTTTTCTTTATAAATTTGGTCCTTAAATAAATCTGAATGATGGAAGAAGAGAAAAGGATGATGATATAAAAGGAATCTGTTAGTTGATTTGTTGTTATAACAACTTTAAGTAACATTTTTACTCCCCATCCAAAGTTTTTTTTTATTTCATAAGACTGACACAAGATGAATTCAACAAGAACAACAACAGCAACAAAGGGGGAGGAAAAAGTATGTTATTTCATTTTCATTTGTTGGTTTTTTTGCTTGATCTCTTTGGTTTAGATACATAACAGTAACAATAACAACACAGAGCTACATAAAACAATGAAAAATGTTCTAAATAAAAAACAACAAGAAGTAAAGTTTAAGAATTGAAAAAGTGCTACTGTTTCATGTTGTTTCTATTTCTTCCGGAGGTATAAAATAATGATGATTAAGGATAAAATTGTTACAAAACATTAAAGATGTTTTCTCGGCATTATGACCCTAAAACAATAAACCGATTATTAACATTAAAGACAAAAACGGAAGAGGATTTTATTCAGAATTAATGTTAAGCACTTAAAAATATCAGTTTTCGGAATTTCATTCAGATCAAGTTATTAGAAAAATTCAGATAAATATTTTTTAATTAGAAAACTTCAAAATACATTTTTCTTAAATTAATTATATAATTTATTTTTAAATATCAACATTTATGTTTTATCAAATGTTATTTCAACATATAAATGGTTTAACAAATAATTCCTTTTTCTCTATTATAGCGTTCAAAATGTGGAATACGTGCAAAAGTTATATTACAAAAAACGGAAAACATTATAAATACAAAACAATACCTATTTTATTTTTTTGGGTAAAAGAGAATTACGGGGTGCAAAAAAAATCAATAAGTGTAGGCATTACCAAACATCATCATAGTTCATATAGTACTCTCCATCGTCATCACCATCACCAACATCATCATCTACATTCACATCCTCATCATCTGTATCAGCAGTTACGTTTAGCCGACATTGTTATTTTTTGTTACTACACACAGATATCGTTGATATATATGTGAAGGATGGATGGAGTGATAAATAACAAGGGCTTCTTTACTTTACAGTTCAAAATACATATACACATACACATAAAGAAACAACAATAATAACAATATGTGTATGAGAAGAAAATATACATACATATTTAACAATAGACACGAGGCTTTAATACCCAGGAGCGGGCAACATTATCAAGCTAATTATACATTCAATTATAGTGACATTAAATACAATAAATAATTGATCAGAACAACATATATGACAGAAAAAATCGGGAATTATATAAATTAAGAAAGAATTGAATTTAATTCATTCAATTAGCAAATATATTTGAATTGTCAGAATCAAGTCAATATATACGATAAACCAGATATTACTAAATGTAATTTCAAATTTTCTATGAATTAAAATGAATGCAAAATATGTAGAATTATTTATTGAATCATTCAGGATAATATTTTAAAAATGTCCTTCCAAAAAATCCTTCATTAATAACCTTCTTTAGTATAAAATTTATTTAAAGTGTAAATATAACATAAATTTAATTTTTATTGAAATTTTAGTCAGATAAATATTTTTAAAGTATATTGTTTTCCTGTTGAAATCCTAAATTTAATAATGACTTGGTTGTTCCATTCAAGAGCTAGGACCGAAAGGTCATCATGATTTGAAGCCATAAAAGAAGAAAAGTGTATTTATTTTATTAAGAACTGATATTAAAAGGAACTGCTAAATTGTTGACTGTAACGAATGTTCACGGTACAATGGTTTTGATATGTATCTAGTGGACCCGAGCGATATTTTTCTATGGTTTAAATTTAATTTGGATATAATAACAACAATACAATCAAGGAAATAAAAACTAATTCTACATTATGATGACATTCATTAGACTATTATTAAAGTGCTCTTAATCTTAACTAACCAAAGTTGTCACACTCCTGATTTTTGTACTTCAGTTTTTTTTTTTTTAGTATTTTCAGTTTTCAATTTTTCTTAATACAAATCCATAAGAACCATTGTTATTGCTGTTGCTCGTTTACTTAATTTACAGAAGAAAATGGTTTATTGTTATTCAAAAACATACAAGGATGAAGATGATGATTATAATAACAGAAAAAAACAACATATAATAACAATGAAAATGACGATATTCAGTCTGACTGAATGAGTGCCTGCCGATGATGGTAGTTCGCTTAGTGTTAAACTCTCTATGTGATATTGAAAAGGGAAGGGGGAAGTGAGGGCTAAAGGAATAAATTGAGGATGAAACTGAAGATATTTAGAAAAGATATTGTTTTGTATTGTATTTTATTCCAGGAATTACTTTTTTTTAAAGTCAGGAGAGGAAAAATAAATATATATATAAACAATTTGAAGACATGTTTAAATATTGGCGCACTCACTTCTCACACTCATTCACTCACTCACTACCTTAGTAAATCGAATAATAAGAATATAAAATATATGTTAACTTGTTTTGTCATGATTATTGTTGTTACTCTGAAGGATGCTTTTTCTTCTGAATACAATTATATTTATTTTAGAGGAATTTGAAGAAAACAATATGTTAACGAAGTGTAAACGTTAAAAAAAATAAAAGACAATAGAGAAGGAGATAAAGTTAATATATATTTTCATTTTTATAAATAATAAAGCAAAAGAAATAATTATTAAAACATAAGTAACGCATATATGTGATCCCTTGGGGTTTAATAGAAAAAAGCTTTAGGATGCTTCAAAGTGTAGGTTTAGAAAATTTTTAAAAATTCTTATAAATTTAAAGTTACAAAATAAATAAATTTTATTTTCATCTTGAATTTTTGTGGCAAAATATAAATCTTTTTCTTATTTTAGTTTTTTTTTCTGATTTAGCCATAAACATTTGCTACAAACGAATTATTCGATTCGATTGGCATTGATAAGCCTTTTTAAGGTTTTACTTGTTGTAGTTGTCGTTTGTTGTTGTTGTTGCTGTTTTCTTATTTTAGATTTTTTTGTGTTTCATTTTCTGTATTAAACTTTATCCTGTCAGTTGTTTATATATAGTTTTTTTATTTAACTATTCTGTGCCATAAATCTCCAATTCTTTTTTTAGATTTTGTTGTTGCTGTCTCGTCTTTATCCCTCTTTAACAACAACAACATGTATCAAAATGTTTGTATGAGTATGTATTTGTTGTATATATTATGGAAATATTTTGAGGTACCCTACAAAAGATATTTTTAAAAATTATTTTCTTTGGTCCCAAAAATATTAAAAATCTACAATACAAAATATCAGCAAAAGAATTAGATTTTGGGACACTTGACAACTTTGAAAATAAAAGATGTTAACAGAAAATTTTCCAGCTCGAAAGTAATAAAAGTAAATTCAGATTTGATTTGAAGAACCTTTAAATCTTTATATACGTTATCCCATTGGGTTTATAGAGCTATTAAAATGGTATTATAAATCAAAGTATTTAGATCCTGAACAATTCATTATACCAAAACAGGAATTGGTAATAATTCCTTCTCAAAGAATTTGAGTTAAGAATCAATATTTCCCTATAAGTAAAATATTCCGCTTTATCTCTATTAAGGATGATTTTAAATTGCATTTTATTCAAAATTGGCTCAGAAATTTAATTAATAAAACCAATTTCGTATAAAATTTTCATTTTGAATAACTTAAAATTTGTTCCGAAATACCATTGAATTATTCCATAATACAATTTTCTACAGGAATGGGATTTAGTAAAAAATGGTTCCGATACAAAAGCAGAAGCAGCACTTTATTTATAACAAATCTATAGGATTTCAAATCGGTTTATATAAGATGTTACAGAACTAAATTGTCTTACCGTTTCTAAAATTCTCGTATCAAATCTGCCTTCGTTATTTTAAGGCTTTCAAAGAATACATATTGCAAATCAAACAGAACCAAATATCTTTTTTCTATAAAGTTAAATTTGACTTTATAAGAGAACTTCAATTAAGACTAAATGCTAAATTTTTTTAGAAAATTGAAGATATCTCGGATTTAATCGACTTTCTGACTTATAGAGTTTATTAATTCTTAATGCTCATTTATCTGAAATTTTCATGACATCTGTTTTTTAATGTTTTAGGGTCTACTGATTTCAGTAAAAACTACCAAAATTAAACAATCAAGTTCATTATGATCGTAATTGATTAAAATAAATTACGAATTTTAGTTTTACATTTTTTATCAAAAGTCTTTATCGAAATCACAACATGGTTATGGAACGGATCTCCTGTAAATAAATTATGGACATCTGGGAACTTTAAAATCATTAAATATATTCTCCAATTTTCAATACATAAGTATCAAATCAGAAAATTTTGCGTTAAAATCATTTAAATTCTAAGTTTTTGAATCTGGTATCCAAACGAGTTTTAAGGAATTCGCTTACTATTATCCTAATAATAAGTTCTATGAGTTTAAATGAGAGACCCACTGATTTAAATAAACAAATATGACTTCACAATGTTTACGAGAATATTTTCCTTCAATTAAGGATTATCTAAACTAAAAAGTACATAATTAGAAAGTGTAATAAATCACAATCCAATCCGAAGGACTTTCAAAATAAATTAATAAAATTCTTTTAGAGTACAAATAAAATTCGACCTTGTCGAATTTTTTGTTTAATGCCTTCTTAACCAAGAATTTTAACCAAACTTTTTATGCCATTATGATGATGCCATTGTTATATGGATATTCTTCCAAGTACATGTAAGAGTGGTGGAAGTTTTTTTCTGGTTTTTGTTGTTGCTGTTGTTCCTTTCCTCATGTGTTGTTAAGGATATTTATTTATTTTTTGTTTCTTCATTTTCTTTTTTGTTTCGTATTACATCTTCTATGAATGCAAAACTAACTATACAAATGTTGCCAGTTGTCTACGAGTTACGACTAAACTATTCATGGACTGAATACAACAACATACATTCAAACAATCATACATATATTCCCTACTTATATTAGTGTTTGTGTGTGTTTGTTTTCGGTTGCGTTCCTTCAATATTCGTCGTTATATTCAAAAACTCTATTCTCGACTTTTTATGTCTTCAACAATGGAAAAAGTTGAGGGGAGGAAAAAATGATTCGCAAAACTTTTAATGTGTACAAGGAAAATACTTTGGTATTGTATATTTGGAATACATGTAGATTTTTGGCAAAAAAAGTTAAATAAAAGAAAAATAGTATAGAGTTCCAGATGTAAAAAAGTATGGGTAATGAAATTTGAAAATCTGTCAATTTTGTTTAAACAAATTTTTCCTCGAAGGGAATGATTGTAGTATGCTACCCTCGGGAGTTATGATTAACCAGGAATATAGAGAACTTTTACTAAGGCATTTATTGATTGCAAAAAAGCCGGTACTAATAATGCACAATAAAAATATAACTTTGGTCTCAAAGGAAAAATAAAGGATCATTGGTTTTTATTCTGATAAAAGGGAAGAAATCGTAACTTCCAAACAAAAGACTAAATATGATTCTAATGGAAGTCATTTAACAAATAAAAGTTCCAATTTGTTTGCCCATACATTTTCACAATACATATAACTCTTTAGGGTTTATAGGGGAATTTCCTAGGAAGCTTTTTATTTTCCTTTTTACACATATCAAAATGTAGCTTGTATCATTTGAATTTTTTGTATGCTTCTAGGTGCTTCCTCCTTCTATTTAGATCAAATTTTTTTATCTCTATAGATGCTCTTGCATGTATACAATTTATATTCACATAGTTTTTATATTCTTTTGGTTTTTTTTGTGGCGAAAAATAAGAAGAAAATGTATAATAATGGTTCTTGGAAGGTTTTAGACCTTAAGTTATTATTGGCCATCATTTTGACAGAAAATTAATTAAATTGTAATTTCTTTCTTTTCTTAAACTGGCAAAAAATATTCATTAAATGAACTCAAAAAAAGCTTTGCATAATCTCAGAGCATGTTATAATTAAAAGCATATGTCAAAAAGTAACTTGTTATATTTTCCTTTTAAAGAAAGGATCATTAACTTAAATAGAAAAGATTTAATGAAACACATTATTTCAGATTCCACAAATATCTTCAAATATTTCAATTATAATTAATACTTTTTAAACTTAACAAGTGATTTAAAAATAGGCAAGAATTCTATTATTCGATTTTGAAAATTTTTAAAATTGTAATAAAGTGCATAGAGCTTAATATTATGGAGCCAACAACAGACAGGCAGATGGACATAGCTAAATCGACTTAGATTTTGATTTGATGCAAGAATATAATAATATATATCCAGGATGGGGTCTGAGATGATTCCTTCTTTGCGTTACACATAGAATGACAAAGTCGATATACCCTCTTCCCACTCGTTTTGATGGGTTTTAAAATGAAACATTTAACTAAATTTGGCCAATATTCCTAAAATAATTATGAACAGGTTCATTCATATTCATTTTCTCATTCATCATTGTTATTATCCTCAACCAATTGAACATAGAGAGGTGTATAATCAAGTGTGTTTCGTACTTGATTTTAAATCTAAAAACAACACAAAATTGTTTTCTTTTGAATGAAATCGTTTGTTTCTTCTCAAAAAAAAAAAAAAAAAAAAAAAAAAATATTTATTTTTAAAAAGAAAATAAAAGTTCTCAGACAAACAAAAATTCCAAACAAACGTCACCAGATTATACAAATGTACATGGGAAGAAAAAAGTAATATAAGATTCTTTTGCATTTCTACCGGTATTAAGTGACATTAAATGTTAACAATTCTCCACCAAACGAACATGTTTCCCATTTTAAAATTTCTGAACAGAAGTTTGGTGTTGGTATTTGGTTGTGGAACAATTAAATTTACTAAACTAAATAAAGGAAATGGAAGCAAAAAATTATAGCAGTGAGCGCGCCAAATGATTAGTTTAACCCTTTGATGGTGGAAAGGGAAAACTCTAACCGAACGCAAATATTAAGTATCAAGTGATATCGCCACCATGTGAAGATTGAGTAAAAAATTAAATTTTTATGGTGAAATATTAAATTTTAGTGAAAAATTATTTTTCAATGAAAAATATATGAAATAAATTTTTGGTAAAAATTTAATTTTTTTAACGAAAAATTTTAATTTTTAGTAAAAGTTTTAAATGTAGTGAAAATTTTATTTTTCAATTAAAGTTTTTAGTAAAAAAAATCTAGTAAAAATTTGATTTTTAATTAAAAAAAGGAATTTTTAATAAAAATTAGATTTAAAACAATAGAATTAAAAAAAATAAAATAATCTTTTTTTAGTAAAAATTTAGTTTTTTAACAAAAATTTGAATTTACTGTAAAAATGCAATTCTTTATGAGAAATTCAAAGTATTTGTGAATAAGTGAATTTTGTAGTGAAAATTTAATTGTAATTGTATTTTTAGTGAAATATTTAGTTATTTTGTAAAAAAATTAAGTTATTTTGTGAAAAATTAAGTTTTTAGTGAAAAATTAAATTTTTAGTGAAAAATTAAATTTTTAGTGAAAAATTAAATTTTTAGTGAAAAATTAAATTTTTAGTGAAAAATTAAATTTTTGTGAAAAATTAAATTTTTAGTGAAAAATTAAATTTTTAGTGAAAAATTAATTTTTTAGTGAAAAATTAAATTTTTAGTGAAAAATTACATTTTTAGTGAAAAATTAAATTTTTTGTGAAAAATTACATTTTTAGTGAAAAATTAAATTTTTTGTGAAAAAATAAATTTTTAGTGAAAAATTAAATTTTTAGTGAAAAATTAAATTTTTAGTGAAAAATTAAATTTTTAGTGAAAAATTAAATTTTTAGTGAAAAATTAAATTTTTAGTCAAAAATTAAATTTTTAGTGAAAAATTAATTTTTAGTGAAAAATTAAATTTTTAGTGAAAAATTAATTTTTAGTGAAAAATTAAATTTTTAGTGAAAATTAAATTTTTAGTGAAAATTAAATTTTTAGTGAATATTAAATTTTTAGTGAAAATTAAATTTTTAGTGAAAAATTAAATTTTTAGTGAAATTTTTTAGTGAACAATTCATTTTTTTAGTGAAAAATTAAATTTTTAGTGAACAATTAAATTTTTAATAAAAACTGAATTAAAAAAAAAATCAACTTTCAGTGAAAATTGAATTTTAATTAATATTTGCATTTTTAAAGAAAAATTAAATTTTAAGTAAAAAGAAAATTTTTAGTGAAAATTTCATTTTTTATGAAAGCTTAAATTAAAAAAAAAATCGACTTTTAAAAAATTTAAATTTTATTGAAAAATTTATTTTTCAAAGAAAACTTAATTTAAAATTAAAATTTTTTAATAAAATTTTATTTTAATTTTATTCTAATAATTTTTGGATTTTTTTTAGTAAAAAATGTTTAACGAAAATTTGAGGTTTAGTTATTTTGTATTTGGTGGAATATTTAATCAAAGCTGAAGATATAATTTTTCCTCCATTATTTAAACTAATTAATAAAATTCGATGCGATTACTTTTTATGTTTGTATGATTCCATCCACAAAATAAGCCACAAAAATATGCCAATATGGCAACACTGATTTAGCTGGAATTAAGCATTCTTTCGTATTATTGGAACATCATTCTTTAAAAAAAAAATTGGTTTTAATTCTCATTCTTTATTTTATAAATTTTAAAACTCGTCTGTGTCTGATGACACTGTTATTTTTATCCCGCTTTTTATTTAAACAAAAATGTTATTTGATGTCACAAATTTAATGGTAATGAAAACAACATTAAACAACCATAAACCGCACAATTTCAAACAGAATCTTGGCAAAAAAGAAAAAATTTAAAAGGAAAAACACAAACAAATCATAATACAAACAAAAACAACGGGACAATCATCACCGTCATCACATAACAGCAACATTATAGTCATCACAGCAACAACAGCAAAAAAGCATATAGCAACACCAGCCAACAATTGTAGCAACTTTTTTGTGAACAAAAAAAGATTTTTGTAATCCATACAAACACTTGAGTCAAATAATAATTCATGTCTCAAGTGTTGTTGAAATGGAGTTTTACTTTTTTTGAGTTTTTTTTTTATTTTGTTTAATCTTTGAAATTTTATTCTGTGGCCGATGTGTTGTTGTTATTCTAAGAGTTTGTTTATTTTTTGTGTTCATCTGCTGTTTTGTAGACAGGCATTAATGCAAGAGCAATGAATTGCATAAAAAAGTGTTGTTGAATAACAAAAATAATAAAATAACTTAAAAAAACATTAACATTAGTGCTTAAGAAAACAAATAAGAATGAGGGAGAGAGTCTTTAAAAAATACTCTTAATAAACATATATAAGATTTTTAAATAAACTGTTATTTTAAGTAAAAATAAAAAAACAGTAAACAAAATGAAGTGAATGTCATATTAACAAGATTTCCTTTAATGGTCACAATTACCATGGTATAGATTTGGACTCTTTTTCTACTCTTTATAAGATCGGATCATTCAAAAAGTTTAATATTAAATCAAAAAAGTTTTTTTTTTTTTTATTTTTTTTTTTTATTTTTTATCGCTCTTCGAAAAGGGTTTAATTCTAAAAAAAAGGGATTTAAATCAAAAAGATAAAAATAAAAACGAGCGAAATCCAAAAGAGCTTAAAAATAAATTGTTTTAAAGTCTTTTGTAGCATTCAAAAATTTTCTTTATTAGGCTGAAAAAGGAGAGTTTGTATATTTACAATCTTTGTATGGAGTATGTTTGTATACTCATATATAAAGATATAGTTTACTTTTTTTGTACGATTTTTTGTGTGTTTTTATCATGGATTTTTTTTGATACAAAACAACAATAGTAAGTTTTATTGCGGCAAGAAATTTGCTTTTGCGCTTGTGTATGTACAAGGAAAATTTTCTTTTTTTAATTTTTTGTTTATTTTTCAATCATTTTTCATTTATGAGCGAGTTAAAAAATAATCCTCTTTCTTTAATTCTTTACTCAAACAGTAAAATAAGTTCGAAGAAATAAAGATACAAATTTTAATCGAAAAAAAAAAATATTTTTTTTTTTTATTTTCGCAAATGAAGATTATAAATTAAGATCATTTGAAAATAATAATATTGCTTCGAGTTTTTCCATAAACAGTTAATTATCTTCGTATCTCAAAAATAACAGATTCAATCTTTCGATTTATTATTAAATGTTATCTGGGTTATTATATTATTTGTGTTTCCAGACAAAATGTGAAAGAAGAACCTATTAAAATGCACTTCTCGGTTTTTAGATATATATTTTTTGTAATAAGATTTACAGTTAATTTTACGTTTTATAATTAACGCTTCATTCAAAAGCAAATTCTCTTGGTGAAACGTAATAATAGTTTTTATTATTTTTTACTACGCACATTGAAATAGAGAAAATAAGAATAAAGATAAAAACGATAAAATAATAGAATAGACTAAAATATAAACTTATGAATATATGAAAATGCATCAACGCATAACAAAATTTGTAAAACTCTTATAAAACAAACATCATAATCTTCATCATTATCATCATCTAACTCATTATTATTGTTGTTGGGTTAGCAGCAATCATAAGTTTTATGCCACTTAAATAACAGCAGCAATAATCGCTATCTATTTCACATAATAATTAATTTCCCCTCTTTGTGTGTTTTGTACTTTAGAAATCACTCTTTTTACGGTACAAGTAGTAAAAATTTTCATATTTTCTTTGACTTATTAAAAATCACTTGAGTAAACAACAAAAAAAGATGTAATTAACAAAATTATAAAAAATGTAAATACATAAGTAGTATTTACAAACCACATTAATAATGACTTATGTTAATATTCAGATATTTAAAGTAATGAATTCATATTTCGCAAATACAAAAAAACATTTCATTAATGAAGTAATCAGTGAGTTTTCGTTCTAGATTGTTTATTCTGAAAACTTTAATTCAGGATGTATTAAAAATAAGGCTCTTAAAAAAATTCTCCTAATTATTTCCCAAATTAAATATTTTTAATTTATGAAAGATTATAAATCGAAATAATGAAAATAATACGAATATATCATCACAATCATATTTTTCGATATATTTTCGAAATAATCGTATCGATCAAAATGAAACTAGTTTAACTCTCAATTGCAAATATATCATAGGAGTTTTAAAAATGATTAACAAGGATCTCGTCGATATACGATTTTATAAAAAATCTCTTTATCGCTATTTGAGAACAGAAAGGCACATTATCGGAAGAGTAGTAAAGGCTGCTTCATGAATTTGTTTTTGAAATAAATAAATAAATCGGCTCTATTTGGATACAATAAAAAGGGTAATATGTATGGAATTAAAAAAATATTATTCTTATCTTAAGCCAGAACTAATATATGGGGAAGTATGTTAAACGATTGTCTCTTAACCTTTAAACATGACTACATTCATTAAAATGTCTATAAAATAACTTAAAATCATTTGTTTGTTGTTGCTATTTTAAAGTTGCGCGCGTAAAAATGTTGCAAATTCACCTTCTTTTAGTCGATTTGTTATAGTAGTTGTTGTTGTTCATATTTAGCGTGATTTTCCCTCATAAATTATTTTATATTTAAATTTTGCGTAAGTATATATGTATGTATTTTATAGTCGTTTATATTGTAAATGTTCGTTTATTTGTTTGTTTTGTTAATGAAGTTTATTTTTTTTGTTTTTGTAGTCTTTTCATTTAACAGTAAAGAGCACTTAAATTCATTCAATTAATATTTCAATTTATTAGCATTTTTATCTTTATTTTAAAGAGAAAACCAACAACAGCAAAAACAACAACAACTATAATAAAAATATTATTTTTGTAGGTCGTTTCAGTGTAATGTTATATATACAAACCAACAAACAGACAGACAGACATACGATTTGTTTATTTACAGATTGAATTATTTATTTAATTTTATACATTTTTAATACTCTACACCCTAATTTACCCCGTAGAGTAAAAAAAGAAAGAAAGGGAAAAATAGTGGACACTATGATAAGATAAAAAAGTGTAAATATAAAATGTTCAATTTATAGTTTTAAGTAATTAATTATTATTTATTTAGAAAACGATAAAAAAGACAGAAACGGAATGACTCAGGAAATGCAACATGTGAGAAAAGGCAAAATATAAAATAGACTAAAAACAGGTGATTGAATGAAACATATTCAAATATAAGTAAGACCTCATAGAAAATATATATTTGTGGAACAAAATAAATTTCGAATTGATTTTGCTATATTCAACGTGCGTCGGTAAATTTTTACGCACGCCCAAATTCAAATCAATAACAGACTGTTCGCTATTAAAACGATCAATATCAGTTCAATCTGAAAACATTTTATTACATTCTAAATTGATACTGTGATTGTAACGTTAGTAGAAAATTTAGACCTGTGGTACTCAAAAAATACAGATCACCTGACCTACAAATTCTGTTCTATTGTAAATTTGAGCTTTGCGAGCACTAATTCAATGTAATTTTTTGCTTCTTTACTCACGCAAAGGCAAATTGGAGTATGGTGGAAACCCCTGCTTTAATCTTATTTTCACACACAACACAACATTATTTGATAGGAGCAGGGGGAATTATTTAGATTTCGACTCTAGAAGTATATCTCAAGAACTGTTTTACCGTCTTTCAAGAAAGTTTTTCATTGAAACTTAAAACCCAAGTATTATTTGGATTTTGATGAATCATGTTACATTTGTAAAAAATGACAGTTATTATGGTTAATGTCAAAAATTAATTAATATTTTCAACAAAAGTCTACTTGACCTTGGCTAAATGTTGGCCAGGCATTAATAGGTTTGCCGTCAAACTGTTTCCGAAGTTATTAAACAGTAGCGGGAGAACTTGTCTGTTGATAGAAAACCTGATTCAGGTAGAAGAAATGGTCCACATGATGTTTCTAAAGTCAAGAAAATAGAAAGCATTTTCCAAAAAATTGTTGGTGTGGCAAACAACATGCAGTTGGGGCATAAGAATCCGATCATTTGATACAACGAGGCCCTTAAATACCAAAATTTACATCATGGAATGTTTACGAAGAAGCCTGCTTCTATTCATAAGATTTTATAACGTGTCTACTCATTTTTAGTCTGACTTAGCATCCTGTTAACAAGCGCTTGAATGGTACAAGAACAATAATGTATTATTTGTACCAAGAGGGGCAAATTCTCCAACTTGCCCAGAGTTAAAGGCAATAAAGAGACATTGGGCTCTTGTTAAAAGAGATCTGAAGAACACAAAAACGATGTCCAACATGTGGTAGATTTTAAACAAAGATTGACTATCTTTTCCAACAAAGTGAAAGAAAGAACTATAAAAACGTTAATGGAAGGGTAAATTACGTTAATAATTTCGTTTCGTTTTTATTAACCTATATGTGTGATAAGAATTTTTTGATTTTGCTCCTTCATATTCAATATTAAAGAAATTCGACAGGATGTTGGTGAAACATATTCGGAACATCCGTTTATACCATTTCTAGCAGTCATAAAGCAGTATTTAATACAGAAAAAGTATTTTATATCATCATTTTATAAAAAATTAACCTTAAAATGAATGAAATTTAATTTTACTATTTTAATACAAAATATTCTAAATTAGCAGTCAAATTTTCAATGCAGTTAAGTAGATACTAAATTTTATTAAAATGCAAACTGTATTCATTTTATACAAAATTATTAAACCTGATGTAAAATACATACAATAATTAATTATGTAGTTTAACACAAATTTTCTATTAATTAATAATTATACAAATGCATTAGTATAAATATAATTATAATGCACTCATACATTCTCAATTTAATATGTTTATTATAGTAGAATAATATTAAAACAATTAATTTAAATTAAATATCTAACAAGGTCAACCGGCCTTTTGTAAGTATGTTAATATATGCCAAACAAACAAACTGACGAACGGATGGATACATGGTTGGTCTCGCCAGACTGGGAGTTAGAATACATAATATTTCATAGATACATTATGTTTATAATTTATTTAATTAGAATTTAATAGATTATTCAAAATTTATTAAGATTAATTATATTAACAATAGAAAACATGAGGAAAAACAAGTGTAAATGAGTTTAATTAAAAATGTGTTAAGATTTAATACTTTCTAATAGTTATCTATAATATAATATAAGTAAATAATATATGTAAATATTATATATGCAAATAATTTTTTATAACATTTACATAATACAAACATTCAATTAATATTTGTAAATAAAAATCTTAATTAATAATTATTTTATATTAAATAAACATTTTTTAATGTTAGATATTTTTTGTTCTTGGAATAATGTTTAAAAATTGTGAATAAATCACATGTTGGTAAAAATATTGCATTTATGAGGAATTGAAGTTTTTAATTCGGTTCCTTATAGGTACTGTAGAAGTCAAATTTTTATTTACTTAGTTAAAACAGTAATTAAATTAAAAAAAAAATAATTGCAAATTAGATTTGGGTCAATATTTTAAACTCATTATACAATTGAAAAGCGGTTTAATTTTACATAGCAATTTATTAAAGCTAATACAATTTATTATTTCAAAGATCTTCTCACTTCAAACTTCATTTAATTATATTCATATCAGCTAATTTATCTGAATTTTCTAACAGAAAAATTTACAATATTTTTCCAAATATCAATACAATGAAATCTATTTTTGATATTTTAAAATTGCCAAGTGATTGCCGTTTTTCATATAAAAGTGTCAATCTTTTAAAATGTTTGTTACCATTTTTTCACCTTTGAAAACATTTCAAGGAAATGGCAACTCTATGAATATAAAATAGCTAATAAAACAACTCTGACAAACAAAACTAATTTTTATTCGCAATCATATAATTAACTCAACAATTTTTTTTCTAAATGATTTTTATATTATATAGCAATTATATGGTGATTTAAAATAAACGATTAAGAAATTCGCAATTAATATTCCGATTAAGTACAAACATGATTTAAACAGAATAACAATTAGTTTAAAATGCATTAAAAAAAAAAAAAAAAAAAAAAAAAAACATTTAATAATACAAATTATAATTGTGGCCACAATGATAAAAAATGCAAAAATGTATCTATTAGATTGAAGTTCAAAATAAACATGTAATAGATATGTTAATGTTAGAAATTATTTATGTACTAGTAGCTTGAATTAAATTAAAACAAATAACTAATAAAATGTGGATTTAGAGCATAACAAATACATACAAAACAAATGAATCAAGAAGATGAAGAAGACGAAAAAGAGAAGAAAAGAAGCAAAGAGAGAGAGGAAACTAAATAATTAGTTTTATTATATAAAAAAACAATATATCAAAAAATCAAGCACGTTGTTGAAACACATGGAATTAAAACACAACAGAGAGGAATTTAAAGGAAATGAAATACTCTCTAATTGAGAAAGGGAGAGAAACAAATGTTAAAAGAGAGCAGGTAACTATATAGAGAGAAGAGAGTTTAATTGAGAGACAATTCGAGTATGGCAAAAAGGACATGTTCCTTTTGTTTTTAGTTTTTTTTTTTTGGAACAAAAAAAAAATCGAAAATTTTATAGAGAAAAAAAATTTAATAAAATTATGAGTTTGAAGTTTAAAAGTTTACAAAGTTATTCAACTTTTTGCTCTGACCGGTAGTTAAACTTTTGTTGATAGTTATAGTTGTTTTTCTAAGAGCAGTAGTTATAGTGTTTGTGGTGAAAAAAACTTTTTATTTTGAAATAGAATTTCAGGCCTAAAATAAACAAAATGCCGTTTTGTATTGTTTGGTAGTATTTAAACAATTACGACACTATCAAGCAACCACCAACACATACATAAACACTATGAAATTTATACACTCATAGATACATTATCTACAATTACAATATACAACAGTTATGCTACAAAATATGTTGTATGTATCTATATCTATATTATTTCCCTGCCTTTTCTTGTTGTTGTTGTTGTTTTTGGTGAAATGTGTGGTAAAAAAAGATTGTTGGATTGTTTGTTTGATGTGTTTAGAGTAAAGTTTTAAAAACTTCAGAATATTTTTTTTGGTATCTTTGGGATTGTTTTACATTTTTTTTGTGGATGAATTTTCTTCTCATGTAACAATAAATACAATATTATAGTATTAGAAATTATAGGTACATATTCGAGATACCTTTTTTTGATTTTTGTTGGAAAATGTTAGTTAAATATATGTAAATTGAAGCTTTTTGGATAAAATATTGTTTGGATTGATTACTCACTAAATACTTGAGAAAAAATTTTGAATTATTTTTCTTTTTTGTTTGGTGCAGCAAAAACAATCGCTTGGATTTTTTTGTAATTCTCTGTTTTAAACACTAACAATTGTTGTTATTAAATTTTTCAATATTTCACACTCACAAATATTTTTTTAAATATTTTTTTATTTGTAAATTATTCCAATTATTTAATTTATTCCATCCATATTTATTTTATTCGATGTTGATGTTTTCTTGCTAATTTTATTATTATTTTTTTAAAATTAATAAAAATTCTTTATATTTATTTTTAATAATTAATTAAATTTATTTATAAACACTGAAATCTTTTTGTGGCGTTTTTTATAATTTTTTATATTTTATTTTTATAATAGATATTTTTCTTATATACAATATGCGCGCGGCGCGTTATTTTTTCACTTTTTTATTAATATATATATAAATATATATTTTTATTATTATTTTTCAAAAATATTTGTATACATATACAGCAAAAAAAGTTTTTGTTGTATTTTTATATATTTTTTTGTTGTTATTGTTGTATTTTTTTATTAGTTAAAATAATATTCGCATATAAAAAAATTTATTACACGCGAGACAAATAGAAATTGTGCTGCCATTCATTGCACCCCGGCACGTAATACTAGTTTCAGTTAACCACACAAAGAATTTCACATCCCGTCATCGACATTTCGTACGTTCTTTTCTTCTTCTACTACTTCTGTACTTCTATACAACATTTACTACGTTAGTGTGTGTGTGTGTGTGTGCCTGAGTGTGTTTATGTATATGTGTTTAAAACTCATAGATACAATACGGTACGACGGTCGTTGTTTATTCTCTCATCGTCATCATCATCACACGGTTGTTGTTATTCCATCAAAAATACACACAGAAAAAAATATAATAAAGAATTATAAGAAACACACAGCAACAAGAACAACAACAGTAAACATATTCAGGAATAAAACACACAAAAAAGTGGAAAAAATGAAATAAACAAACATATACATTTGTTCGCTTACATAGATACACAAGAGGAAACACACGAAAAAAGAATCATTTAGAATCGCACACACATTCAGCTTTACTCTACAACTCAACAAATACAACAAATCAAGTACAACAAACTTCTGAATATATATTTCATTTTAAGGTATAAAATAAGCGGGCCTTACAACTTCTGTACTCACTTACTTTTCAGCCATCAGCCAGAGACCAGCAACACATCACATCAACGAAAATAAGTATCAAAATAAAGTGTTGCCAACTTAAGAGGAGTTATTTTAATAAATAAGGATAAATAAGGATTTTTTACCTTTCGAAACACAAAATGGATATTTTTTGAAAAACTGGAATCTCTGAAACTTTTATATGGATTTATAACTCCAAGATTAAAAATATCTTTAGGAGTATAAAGAGAATTAAAATCATTATATTTCATTATTACGACAAAGTTCTCTGTAAATATTTATGGTCATTCGAAATTAAGGATTTGTAGCAGAATGCAAAATAAAAACTTATAAATCTCTTGACGAATATATGTTTGCTCTTTTAAGGATTAATAAATGTAAGGAATTTTTACGATCCATAAAATCCAATGCAATTTTAATTCAAAAATGATTAAGTTTTCGCCGGTTTCTAACTATGATGCATTAATAACAACTAACCGGTTTAAGACTACAAAAACGGAGGAGAGGAATTTTTAGAAGAACAAATCAAACCTTAAAGAGAAAGGAAGACAATAAGAATCTTTACTCGGAATATGTGCTTTCAAATTATAATCAAAGTAGTGACAGTATACGAATTCCAATCATTTTTATTAATTAAATTTGATTTTCGAAAAATATAAAATTTTCTGTGAATTTTGATTTTTTCAAATTTCTGCTCAGAATGTATTCGTTAAGATCTATTTCAGAAATTCACCACGATATTATAAAAGACCTTCTGAGTTCAAAATTTCGCAAGAACTTTCCTGGATAAAATATTAACTGGAAATCAATCTTAAAAATTGCAATTTAAAAAATTCAACCTTTCGCTCTAAACATTATAATTTTACAAAATACAAATTTTCACTAAAAATACAAATTTTCACAAAAAATTAAAATTTTCACTAAAAATTAAAATTTTCACTTAAAATTAAAATTTTCACTTAAAATTAAAATTTTCACAAAAAATTAAAATTTTTACAAAAAATTAAAATTTTCACTAGAAATTAACTAAAAATTAAAATTTTCACTAAAATTAAAATTTTCACTAAAATTAAAATTTTCACTAAAAATTAAAATTTTCACTAAAATTAAAATTTTCACTAAAAATTAAAATTTTCACAAAAAATTAAAATTTTTACAAAAAATTAAAATTTTTACAAAAAATTAAAATTTTCACTTAAAATTAAAATTTTCACTTAAAATTTTCACAAAAAATTAAAATTTTTTATTAAAAATTAAAATTTTCACTAAAAATTAAAATTTTCACTTAAAATTAAAATTTTCACTAAAAATTAAAATTTTCACTTAAAATTAAAATTTTTTACTAAAAATTAAAATTTTCACTAAAAATTAAAATTTTCACTAAAAATTAAAATTTTTTACTAAAAATTAAAATTTTCACTAAAAATTAAAATTTTCACTAAAAATTAAAATTTTCACTAAAAATTAAAATTTTCACAAAAAATTAAAATTTTCACAAAAAATTAAAATTTTCACTAAAAATTAAAATTTTCACTAAAAATTAAAATTTTCACTAAAAATTAAAATTTTCACTAAAAATTAAAATTTTCATTAAAAATTCAAATTTTCACTAAAATTTCAATTTTTTACTAAGAATTTTAATTTTCTGTAAAAATTTAAAGTTTCACTAAAAATAAAAATTTTTACTAAAATTAAAATTTTAACTAAAAATTCAAATTTACATTAAAAAATTGAAATAATTAATTTCACCGTAAAATATTTATTTTGTTTTACAACAAAATTCAATTTTTTTTACTAAAATTGAAGTGGTTGATTGTGACCACTAATCGTATTCGAGATAAGATTTTGGTCAGCTCACACTCAAAATGCAACTAATCAAACTACCAAACATCGTGCCAAAGGTGGCCCAAACTAAAAAAAGAGTCAAACAAGCTGATAGTTATTTTTGTTGTGATCGCATAAAGGCATACGTTCCACATGAACATTTCAGTTAAATTAAATAAATTTCGATCTGAAATTTTGATTTCACTTGATTTAAAGTTGATTGAACTTTATACTGAAATCAATTTAAATTTCTTAGAATTTTCGATTTTCCTGAAGCAAAATAAAATAATGAAAATTAAAATTTTTACTAATTACACTAAAAATTTAAATATTTAATAAAAAATCAAGTAACTATAATTCCAAATCTTTATTCAATTTTTACTAAAAGTTTAAATTTTTCCAAAAAAGTTTTATTTTCACCAAAATTTTTATACTTTTACTGAATTTTATCAAAAATTTAAAATGTTTATATAATTTTTCGCTTAAAATCTAAAAATTGTTTTTAATAAAAAAGAAACTTTAAACTTCGATATTCAAAATTTTCAACATAGTTTGATCCGGCACTAATCGGAATATATTCTATTTGTTTGTATAAGCTGATTTCGAAGACTCTTATTATAATAACTCTAATTATATGAATCTTTTAATCAGCGTTTTGGTTTAAATTTAATTATTTTTTAATATTTCGAGATCCTTCAGATTTTACCTATTATAACTTTATATGCACTTTTGGTAGTTACAATTTCAATTTCTTAACAAAACAATATTTATACTCAAGTTGGCAACACTTGTTAAACATACCAACAAACCAATAAACACTTTTCTTAATTCACCCAGTTCATGTTTTAACAAACAAATGTTATGATAAAAAAGGAATTGAAACGAATAAAAATTCAATTCCGCCACCGTTAAAAAAAGAAACAAAATAAACAAAATAAAAGATGTGAAGAAAGAAAATACAAACAACGTGAATCAAACAATTTAGAATCAAAAGAACTTTTTTCTTCAAATTGTGGTGCACACTAAATGAAAACATAACAACCCACTCTGAAATGTTGGAATAAAAGATTTTGAATATTAATTTCAAGTACAACAAAACGTTAAAAGTCAGACAAAATGTCTGCTTGTTTGCACGTACATTCAAAATATCCAATGGATTGTTTTGTTTGTTTGTTTGATTTTGGTCGCATTTAATAAATTATGTTTAACAATTATTTACCATTTCGCGAATCACTGAATAAGTGAGTGAACATATGAATGAGCGATTGTGTTTCTTTTCACAGAAAGGGAACAGAGTTTAGATTTTTGATCTTTACAACATTTACAACGAGTGAGTGAGTGTGTTTTTGCAACGTGTTTAATGTTTTATTTGTTGATGGCAATATCGCATTATCATAAAAACTCCTTCAACTTTTTATCATCACTTATAAATGTTGGCCAGTGAGAGTGTAAATAAATTCCATAAATAGTCCGTTGTCAGTCGTTGTTATTGCTGTAATACAAGTGAATTGGTTTCGAATGTTGTATTGGAAAATAAAAAAAGAGTTGTGAACAAGAAATTACCCGCCAGAATTTTTATACACAAGCTGTGTTTGTATTGCTTGTTTTGTTTTGTTTTCACACTGTTGCCAGATTAAATAATAATACTTTTAAAGCGGCAACAATGTTTATGTGCAGTTGTTTGGGTATTACAAAATGGACAAGTGCGAAAGGAGAAGTTGTTGTAAATGAATAATAATCTTACTTTCAGTATTTGATTGTTAATGGAAAACGTAGTTATTGTTATACATGGGTTTTCTCTTTAAATGTAATTCAAGGGAAAATAATTGCGTGTGAAAATGTGTGTTTAAGGTGTTACATTACATACATCTATAATTTGGGATTACTTTTAAAGTATTTTAGAGTTTAAGCACTTGAAATGTCATCTTGGATTGTGACAGTAAATTTGAAAAAAATTAAAGAGATTGTAGACTTCTTGATCAGATTTAGTTATTTCAGGATGCAATTGTGAAAATCTCAGTACCAGAACACGTCTTGAGATTTCATGATCGCATCCTAAACTTATGAAATCCGAGCGAGAAGTCTCTATTTAAAGGAAACTAAGTGAATTTATGATTCTATTTAGATTATCCATTATTTCACTTAAATATGTGCTAAAACAAGAGTCCATTAACATTTGTATAGACTTTGTAATTATTTATTTTTGTATAAAAAATTTCTTTTCGAAATAAATTTTGTGAAATTTTAATCTTAATGGAAATGAATCGAGTTAAGTAAAAGAGATATTAAAGTGTCAAAACAAGCAACCTTTTCTCGTATTTACATGGACAAGTATGCTTTGGTTATAGCTGTTTTACCAAGTTTTGGAATCGTTCGATTGAAAACACTTTAAATATTGGCAGATAAATTACCTTTACGAATTAAATTTAATATGATCTATTGACATTTCCTAATTAATGGGATTCCTGTCAATGTTTGGGAGGGAAATGTGACAATGTATTTTCGCTAAATTAGACGTTTTTTGTCAAAACATGTTCTTCTCCTGATTAACAAAAAATTGTTTTTAATTCACCATCAAATTTTCACTAAATAATACAAAAATAGCCAAGTTCATATGCTTTCTCTAATTTCTGGCAATATGGAAGCCGATCCTGGCTCTTAATATTTTTTAGGGAAAACCTTTGTCGGCTGATATATTACTCCATTTCATGACAGTATAAAGTTTACACCAATAAGAAAGTGAAGACGGATCCGGTTCTCAATGTCACTACAAGTGCATTACAAGTGATTGAATCTGAACTTGAATTACCTGATAAATGGACATCAAGTGTGACAAATAACGTCTGATATTTTTTATATTATCCAATATTTCCCACAGCATTTAATTCACCTTCCAAATTCAACATAGAAATCTATTAATACACTCTAAAAGATTATCATCATTTATAGAGATAAATCTTTAAATTGTGTTACAATTGAAAATATCTCATATCTGATGGTCATTCAAAAATGTCAATTTCTTGTAATTCTTATTTGAAGTTAAAAACTAAAAAAATTACTAAAAATAGCAGCAAAAGGGAGATTTTGTCATCAAACAATTGAAAACATTATTTTACTGTATAATTCAAAACGATTTCTTAGAAAATAAAGGGCCAATTAATTGTCCACAACAACAACGACAAAAATGAAAATAATAGAAAAAAGAGAAGATTAAAAAAAAAGAAACTGAACAGAATTTTTATATCTTTACAGACAAATCAGTCAAACAACAAACCAACTACACAACCAGCCAGTCAGTCAGTCAGTCAGTCAGTCAGTTAGTGAGCCAACAAACATTAGTCTAAAACGTATGTGTCATGTCAAATATAAACGATGCGAATAATTTCCAGGATAACATCATGGTTTAACACACATACACACAAATATATTATGCATCATGGACTGACACCGACATAAGAGACACATTGAATACATGTAGCAAATGTCCGTCTGTCTGCTTGTCTGGTTTTGTATGGCAAAAAAATGAAACTGTTGGTGGAGAAGATGAAAAAAAGTGCATAAAGGTAAAACAAAAGCTCCAAACATTAAATGGATAAAAAAGAGGAGTTAGACGTTTCTAAAATAAAATAAAAAAATCATATACTTAATATCTAGCTTAATAAACGAGGGTGGATTGGCAAGTACCATCAAAAAATTTATCAAACATTTTGTTCCTATTTTTTACTAGAAAGGAAAGCTTGTAACAAAAGAATATGTAGTTTTAATGGCCGTCGGAACACAAAGTTGCTTCAGAATTCTGTTTTCGCAAACATTTATCCACATATTTGGGAACATATCTAGTATCATTTAAACACTCGGAAGTTGTCTATACTTGTAACAATTATATAGTTTAATTAGAAATATATTACAACTGGGGCTTAGACTAATGATGCGCACTTGGGCATACAATTATCTCAATTATCCTTTTAATCCCATTCGATATTGCGAAATATTTGGACACCTTTTCAAATAACCTTCCTAGATTTTAATCACATCTTAGAGCCATAAACAAAACACATTCCAACAAAACGAAAAAATATGACTTTAGAATATTTGCAATATAAAAACTTTTTAGGAATGACAAAAAGGTTGGCCAACAATTATTCTTTCGATGTGAGATTTTGTCTTGTTGTAGTTGCTGCAATTTTAATGGATACATAAAATTTCACAAAAAAACGAGGAAGACAGATAAAAAGATTAAGAGGAAACAGCGAAAATATAAAACAACAACGTTGTTAGAAAAAAGTACAAGAAAAAACGTACAAAAACAAAATGGAATATGAAACAAAAAAACAAGTATTTATTCCCACAAAACAACAAGAATAGTCAAGACCACAAAAAAAAAAGACAGAAATACAACAAAAAGAAGAAAAATCGTTTAAACGATTAGATATTTCAGTTTACACACACAAACAATGAAATTGGTGCTGAAATTTCAGGTGTTTAAATAAATAAAAATAAATAAATAACAAAACAACATTCATTATAAATGACTTTTAATATTGTCTGCTGTTTAATAATTTTCGTATTTTATTTTTTCTAATTTAGTCAATATCACCACAAGTGAGGTATAACATGAAGGAAAATATGCCATAATAAAATACAAAATCAATGTCATAATCATTTAGTTTTATATCTGTCTATTTCACCTAAAATTAGAAATAAACAAAGCAGAAACTCTCACGCGATATTGAAAAATTGTTTAACAATTTATTATCACAAACACACAGAGTTTTTGTTGGGTTTTATTTTCTGCACACATGAGTGAGTTTTTTTTGTTTTAGTCTTATGACAGACAAAAAATACTACTAAATTGTTAATAACAGTGGATTTATGATGCGTAAAATTAAGAATAAATTTAATGCAAAACCCCAACTACCTTCCTCTACTCTTCAATAATTACACTATACTTTACGCATTCTAATTCACTGATACTGTAAGCAGTTTAGGTAAAATGTTGTAAGAAATTATTGAAATGAATAAATATGAATATGAATGAATAAATACCTTCAAAATGAATGAATAAATACCTTCAAAAATTTAATTTTTTAAATCCTATAAGTTTTCTTTCTTGTAAAAATAAGTTCCCTTTGTACGGTAGCCGATATAATTTCCGCTATATAACATAAGCTTGTATCGGTTAGTGGGAGTAGAATTACCGCACACAGTGAAGAAATCTTTTCAAATTTCCATGATGAATTCCATTTTTGTGTACGTTGGATTTTGAACCGATGGATTATGATAATTGAAAATTTATCAAAATTATATTCTATCTCAATATTTAAGTGTCACATGAACTATCTCAAATTATATTTATTGACCGAATGATTATCAGAAAAATGGAAAGTCACTGAAATAGTGGGAGAGAATATGTTCGACTTGTAAGCTATAAGAAGGAACTACATCAATTATAAGACTAATGAAATCATTTGAGTTAACCAAAATTGAGTGTCATTTGAATTATCTCAAATTATTATAAGTAAAATAAGTTACAGAATAAAGTAAGAGCGAATATGATCGGCTTGTAAGCATTTAAAAGAAGCCAAGGCACTATACCAATTATAAGACTATTGAAATCATTTGAGGTACCCAACATTGAATGTCACTTGAATTATGTTAACTGAGTTTTATTAACCGATTTACTTTCACTAAAATGGAAATTCTTTGAAAATGTGAGAGAGGGAGAGAGTATGATAAGCTTATAGCTCTTAAAAAAAGTTACCAAGTTACTGATCGATGATTACTTCTATTAACGAATTACTGCATATAAAATGCAAAAAAGTTGACCTTATTAAATCGAGTAGATGTAACCAATATTAATTTCAATTGTTCACAAATCGATCGTTTAAAAAAAGTCATAAGAATAGAATAATCTGAAATGGCCAATGATCAATGTTTGGTCTAGAGTTTTAGATGTGTTCACATTTTGCAAAGGAATGAAAAAAAACCATTGATATTGGAGTCTCACTACTTAAATTAAAAAATCAATTTGGAAATAAATTATTCGTATCGAAAACTTTATCCAATATTAATTTATTGGTATTACCCACTGTGCCAAGAAATGCAATTTTGTTATTCTCATTTGAGACAACAATTTTGGGCATATTTCAAATGCAACTATAAAAATATTCATATCTTCTGCTATACCCCGCATTTTGCATCTAGTGTTGCACACACACACACACACACATAATTTTATCTCGGGGGCTTGAATTTTTCTTTCTGTTTATATTCGGTGTATCGTGCACATTTTCATTGTGTATTTGACAATTTGTTTTGTGTGTTTTTCTTTCGAAAAAAAGGCAAATGAAAATATAACAATAATCAATGAGCCGCGCGCAAGGTGTGCGTGAGATACATTATCTCTCAAATCGTGTTAATTGTTTTTTTAGATAAAAATTGCTGTTGTTATTGTTGCTATTTTATTGCTCTTGCTGTTGTTGTTAAACAGAAACCAAAAGAAAGAAAATTAAATTAAATAAAAATAAAACCATTTTTGCAAAAAAAAGCGTATGAGTGAGTGTTTTATTTATTTATGGCATTTTTTGTTAAACAGATGGATGGATGAATATTTTACGATCAAAATTCTATACTATAACGTTTTTTCCTAAATATAAAAAAGAGTCAAATGATTTTTATTTATATGACTGGTTTTTTGTTATTTTTTCTTTTCATTATTCTTTTTTTTTCTTAATTTCAGTTTATATGATTATTTGAATTTAAATTTAAAAATGTATTTATTTGTTTTTGTTTCTTCTTTTTTATTATTTTAGAGTTCATTGATATGGAAGACTTTTTATACCCTCTACCACCACAAGTATTAAAGAGGGTATATTAGCTTTGTCATTTCATGTGTAACGCTTGAAAAGGAATCATTTCATAATCAAAATCTGAGTCACTTTAGCTATGTCCGTCTATCCGTCTATTATTGGCACGCTCACGTCCACATTAACTGACAGAGCTCAATGAAATTTGGCATAAGTATTTGTTATAGTCCTGAGAAGTTTCCTATTTTAAATCAGAATTTTTATAAAATTGTCAAATTAGAATGAAGTTTTGCTATAATATTAGATTATAACTACTTCATTACCATTCCAAAAACAAAAACTGTAACTAATTTAATGTCTAATTAAGGGTTCAAGCGTTATATTTAAGAGAAAATTTTATATATTTCATACGTTTGCAAATGTATGTTTGTATGTACGAAAAGTAACATATTTATTTCACATCCATTTATAGTGGAGGATATTGAAGATTCGGCATAGCAGAATGTAGCATTTTCATATTTATCTTTTACTGCAAGTATGTGTAAGAGTGTTTGTGTGTTACGTATCTGTGAGTTGTGGTGGCGTTTTTGCAAATATTTTTTTTATTATATTGGCCCCATCAGCATCGTCATATAACACTTAATAAACATGTTTCAGTCGAGAAAATAAAAAAATACATATCTTTATTTATATATCAGGTTATTTTAACTCTTTTATTATTGTTGTTGTATTTTATTTGTTAAAAAAAATAAAAAAAAATAAAAAAATAAAAAAAAAATAAATATTTGTTTATTGTGAAAACATGTGAAACATTAATGGGATTTTTTTGTCTTTCAACTAAAGACAGTAAATTAAATACTTTTTAGAAAAATAGAAATAAATAATACAAAAAACGTGTTGAGATTTTTGGAAAGTTCATTTATCTTAAAGTTTTAGTTAAGATTTTATAAGATATTTTTTTTTGTCTAATGTGAAATAAAAATGGTGAATGAACATTTAATTGACTTGAAGAATTGAATTGAAAGATTTATTTGCCAAGAAATAAGAGCAGGATTATTATGGTTCTTTGATTTTATTGACTATAATATGGTTGTGACATAACTTTACTTTTTTCTGAAGTTACCATTAGATCAATATTTTCGAAAATGTGTCAATTATATTAGGTTTTTGCATCGTTTTATTAAAAAAAATTCAGGAATAGTGGCACAATAGACTCTCAGAAATAAGTACCATGTTGTTAAATAGGTGGTTAAAATTTTTGGGAGTGTTCTTATTCCTGGAAGTTTCTCGAGATATTGTATTTGTGTATTATTTCTTTAGCCCCTTCTTTTGTGACGTTTTTATTACTATTTACTAAAATAAAAGAATTAATACAGACGACATTACAATTTTTAATTCATGGTTCTAATTTCTGGGGAGTTCGAATTTCTGAGAGTTCCTATTTGTCAGATTTTACTGCACTCATAATCGATTTCATTGTGTATCTTTATACTTCCAAATAGAAATTTTCAATCTGATCTGCCTCCACCTGTTGTAATATATTGCCAATTTTTCACTTACATCAAAATGTTTGCATCGAAATCGAGAAAATCATTCAAAGATTCGGAGTCTACCGGCAGCTTTGGGAATATATGTTTCAGGGGTTTAACGGAACGTTTCATGTTCTTAAACTAAGAAAGAATCTCATATCCGACTAACTTTCAATTCAATAAATGAAACGGAAAACGAATGATAACCAGTTTTTGTTTGATGGGTTCGAATTTATATTACCCGATTTTTAAGCATCACTAACACCCACTAAAAAACCTGCATATTGTTTTCATAGGAATCAAAATTATGTTTCCAGATATTGAGGATGATAACTTCAAAAAATCTCTAAACATTCAACCCCAGCTTAGATCTCGGAAGGGCAATTGAAAATTTAATATTTGTTAGAGACTTCATTGTAAAACAAAAATTAAGTGAAAATCTGAAATGAAGTTAATAGTAGAAATAGTATTTGTCAGCGACTTGTCTAAAACAGATTTAGGCGTTTCCGTATATATGAATTAATCCATATAAAAAATTAATAAAAATGATCAAGTCGATGTATAACCGAGACTTTCTATATCGAGGCAAAAATTTTGGTGCTCTTTAATTTTGAAAGATAATGCCATTTTTTAATAATTAAAATTATAATTACAATATAAGGGTATCATGTAATAGATAAAAATATCTAAAAAGTCTACGTTTTCATTGATACTTTATGCAAATTCTTTTTATATTAAATCCAAATGTTTAAGACCATTTTAAGAAAATATTTGGTATTTCAAGAATACAACCAAAAATATATCCCTAAAAATTTTGATCCTTGACTATCGTTGTTATTTTAAATAAAATAGTTTTAGCTGGCAATATTATCATAAGAGTCTTAGCTCTTTTATTTCCCTATTTCTTTTTGAAACAATGCCAATACTACTTCATCAGATACTCTCAATACTCTCACTAAATAATTTTCTTTACTCCTCTTACAAAAAATATTTACTCTTCCTCTCTGTAATATTATTTTTAGGTTGTTGATTAATCTCATTTCGAGCTCCTTTTAACGATGATGAGTGGGAAAAAATAAAATAAGGGCAAAGTGGTTATGTATATGTTTTTATTTATAAGTATGCGAAAACAAACACACAAACACACATGTGTATAATATAGTTGTTGTTGTTATTATTAACATTGCAATTATTGTATGGTTACCAGATGTACTTGATGTTTTCCTTAACTTATTTTTTCCTTTTCACTTGTGTTTTTCTTTTCTCATTTTGTTTTAGTTGTTGCTTTTGTTTGTATAAGTATTTGTATTATGTTATGTACATAATAAGCGGAATTTGTTGTTTGTGTGTTAAACGAGAAAAAAATGTATCTCAACGTTTTAACATTTTTGTATGTGTTTTGAATATCTAAATGAGAAAAATTTGGTTTAAAAGCGCAGTTTATATTTTAATTTTTTTATTTCTTTTCATCTGTTTTTTATTTTGTGTAATATTTATGGTTGTTTGTTGGTTGGTTTGATTATAACGTTTTATTGACATTTTGATATTTTGTTTTAAAGATGCCAGATTGGATTAAATTATTTCAAAACGTGTGATTGATTGAATAAATGACTTGGAATAAAGTAAACATGACAGTGACGACCACGCCCGTTATTTTTTCCAGGAAAAGAATTTAGTTTTCTAATTTATACATTGTTATTGTTTTATAAAATATAAAAAATAAATCATTGAGACAAAATGTAATTAATTAATGATTGAATACAAATTAAGTAGAAATTGGGTTAAAGCGGATTAAAATGGATTTGTATAAAATATTGCGAAATATTATGACTTATTATTTATCATTGGACATATTTTTTTCTTTAATCCTTGGAATAGTGATGGTGTGTTTAAATATTTTATAGTTAATTATATTAAATCTATTCAGCGTGATATCTATTTTTTATCAAAAATTGGTCTATAACTTCTATGTTATTACGCCACTTTTATAAGCAATTTCTTTTTGAATTCTGATTATTATTGTGACTGTGAAAATGTTTTCAACAAACAGACGTAAATGGCTTATTTGACTCAGAATTTGATATGATGTAAGATAACATAAATATTCTTTATGGGGTCTTCTCTCTTGGTGTTACACACGTAACAGTAAATTTGATATATCCTCTATCACTTCTTGTGTTGGAGGGTATAAATATAAGATACAGCTCTAAATCTAAAAAGGATGGAAGGTGCTTTGGTATTTTCCTAAATTCTATAACTAATTGAGAACCTTCATTTGAGGTAATTTTTGGAATTTGGTGTTATATGAAACTATCTTCCAACTTTAGTTCATAGTTTGGTAATATATTTACTAGTTATACAAAATCTAAATATACGAAATATCAGAACACTAACTAACATATTTGGAAATTTATGATATTTTTTCGAAAGTAAATCTTCTTAAATTCTGACATTTAAATCAGTACATAATCTATTTTAGCCAAACATCATTGAAATATTTTCCTATTTTTTAACATTAGGAGTTCTTGAAAAAAATCCCAATTTATTCAAAATATCTCAATAATTGTGGAACAAAAAATATATAAAAACATAGAACTTATAGGAACTGTGGGAAAGGTACCACAACAACCCCTCCCCACCCAAAAAAGCAACTTTAAATTATTTCTAATTTCTTTAAATTGTATTTTAATACAACACGAATGTTTGATTTGGGCCAGCAACGTACTAAAAATTTGTTTTGGCAAAACGAAGTTTGCCAGGCCTGTTAGTCTTCAATAATTTTATAAAAATAAAATTTTTCATATAACTTACATTTTTTTTAAATATTTAACAGAATATTTACCTGTAAATAGAAAAACAAAGTGATTTATTATTTAAAAATTCGTATTTATTATAAAAATAAAAAAACTGAAATTGTTTTTTCCTAGAAATTTTAATTGGATAAAATAAGTTTTTTCTTATTTAAATATCAACTAATTACATTTTAATAAAAATTTTAAAAATCCATAATATTTTTCTTTTAGATGTAAAAAACAAATCAAATATAATGAAATTTAATTAACACAAATAAGAAAATTATATTCGCCAATAAAATATCTTGAACACCCTTCACAAATAACTTGCAAGATTTCATGGAATAGTTATGCAAGTTCTTAAGATAAGATACAATAAATGCTTCATTTGCGAGAATTGACTAATATTAATTCCACTGAGCACAGTATATTTGTAATTTATAGGCGGTGTCGAAAAATATCGGCCTATAACATATTGTCAACTGAATCAATTTTAATAGAAATTCGAGAAGGCAATAAAACTCATACTGAACAAATTTGGTTAAGTTTAAATTAGACGTTTGAATAATCGAGACTCTAAATTTTGATGTTCTAAAAATTTATAGGGACTTAAACGATTTTGTATTGGTGTTGCATATGGAAAGCCAGAATTGGCATTAACTACTTGTGGTGTTGTAGAGTGCAAAATATTCTTTTATTTTTTATGACTATTTTTCTTTCCCATTTTGTTTTCTAACTATTCAGCCATTGAGAGAGAATACAAAAACAATTACAAGAATTATATGAATAACGTTTTTTAGGTCATCGTCGGAACTGATAACAAGCTGCACAAAAACAAAAATATTTTATGTAAATAGGGCAAAAATAATAACAAAAATAAAAAGGAAATAAAATTTGAAAAGTCTTTTTTAAAGTGAATTAAATAATATTAATGGCATAATTGAGGTTTATGTTTTTATGGTTAACAGACATTTGTTTTTAAATATTTCTATGGTCCTGTACATCATCACAAAGGTAAAATAAAGGATTATTTTTAAATAAAACAGCATTTTGAAATAAAGAATTAATTATTATATTAATATATTTAATTTAATAAAATTAGATATTGAAAATATCAAAATATATTTTATTTATTAAGGAGTGCGATTGTAAAATTCTGAACACAAGGTTTTTATTAAAACTTTAACCCAAGTATTATTTGATTTAATTTGATCAAGTTACCTTTGTAAAACATGTCAGTTGTTTAATGTCAAACAAATCAATTGTTAATCTGATTAAAATTAATGACGATAAAAAGTGTGTACTAAAACTATTAATATTTTCAATAAAAACCTACTTGATCGAAGCAAAAAAAAAAAATAGAAAGCATGTTCAAAACGGCTCCTAAAATATCCGTTAGAAGTGCAGTCCAGTTAGCTCAGTGCTCGAATTATTTGGTAAGAAAAGTGGATGACAAAAGATTTTTCGCAACTTCCTGGTTGCTGAAGAAAAGTTTAGGATCCAAAAGTCTCTATAAATACTGAAATTTACATCAAGGAATGTTTACAAGAAGGACTTCAAATTGTGTCCACTTATTTTTGGCCTGACTTGGCATTCAGTCACTATGGTAAACAAGCCCATGAGTAGTGGTGTTTGTACTAAGACAGGCAAATCATCCAAAATGACTGGTGTTAAGACCACATGTTAAAAAAATGTAAATTTTAAACACAGCTGGACCACCGCTTCGAGAAAAGTGAAAGAAAACACTATAAAAACGTTAATGTAAATGTTTCATCACTAGTGATGAAAACTATAAATTTTTTTCTTGTTTCATATAAACATTTATGTAAGTTACAATTTTTTTCGATCTCACTCCTTATTTTAATATATTTTTTTTTAGATTCAAAGGACCTTTTTATATATTGAGACATACAAATACAATCTCATATTCACTTTTTAAATATTCCTTTCATAATTATTACATAAATTCCTTCACATATGTTCAAATAAATTTTTATTTTAATTAACAAAATAAAAAAAATCGAAATGAATTAAACAAAAGTGAAAACTATACAAAAAGAATAAAAGATGTACAAAAAGAAGAAAAAGACATGAATGTAATACTTTTAATTACACAAGACAGGATGTTTGGATCAGTGAAGAATTGGTGCATCTGCCTGAAAAATAAGAAGAATTTGAAAGAAAAAAATACTAAAAATAACAAAAACGAAATTTTTGTGGAGGATGTGTCGTCGTTATAAGTCAGTGCAGCATAAAATCACAAATCACAAGAAATAGGAAACAATGGACTTAAACAAATAAATAAACTGAAAAAAAGAGAATGAGAAGACAATGATGGGGGGCAACAGGAATGTAAAATTATGTTAAAAATTATATAAAACTAAATTGGGGTGATGGAAAGACAAAAATAAAGAAAGACAATAAAAAAATATGACATACTTTCTTAAAGCATAATTATATTAAGTGAAACTTGTCTTTTCGTTCACAAGAATAAACATTCAAGTTCATATTTTAGTTATTAAAAAAAACTAGTAAGAATGCTATATTCGGCCATGCCGAATCATCAATACCCTCCACCACAAATGGGTGTTAGTTAATACGTTATGTTTCGTATATACACACTTACACATGCAGTCACAAATACAATTAATTAAAGTTTTTCTTAAATATAACACAGAATCACTTAATTAGTCATAAAATAAGTTATATTTTTGGTTATAACTTTTTTCTACAGAACCAATTTTAATTATAATGAAGCACCGACATTGTCGGAGCAGTATATTAATGTTACTGTAATTTACTGTGGATGTAAGCGTGCCAACAACAGACAGACGGACGTAGTTAAATCGACTCAGGCTTTGATTTGATGCAAGAATATGTATACATTATGGGATGTGAGATGGTTCCTTTTTAGAGTTACACACGAAATGGCAAAGTTACCACCACTTGTACTGGTGGAGGGTATAAAAATGCAGAAATATGTCTCAACTTAAAAAAAGAATAATAAAAAGTAAAAGGATTTTTTTCTCTACAATGAAAGCAAAATCAATACATTTATCCTCATGAGAAAAAAGTTCTTTAATTTAATTTTCTAAATATTTTTATATTTTATTTATAGATTCCCGGAAACACAATAATTACATTATCATTAATCATCCATAAATATTATAGTCAAAACAATACTTATTTTTCGTTTTATTGGATTATTTTTGCTAAAGAGTTTTTAATTTTCTAGACATTTTGACGTCTTTTGTTTTTTCCCAATTTCTTTATTTTTCGTCCATATTTCAACAAATGATGGTCATTACCAAGAAGTACATTAATAAAAATTGTTATTTGTTGAAAATGTTATTTTGAGACTTCAATAAAATGCCAATGAGATTTAATGGTGTGTAAAAAATGCTGGAATAAAAAAAATATATATATATTTTTTAAATAAAGTTTAAGAAAGAATGAGGCAGAAGGAATTTTAAAAATTGTTAATGATTTCTAAAATCACTTTAGGTTTACTCTTCATATAAAACCCCAAAACGAGATATCAAAACATTTATCTATAGAATCTAATTGTGTGAATTTACACCCTATTTATTGATATACACTATTAAGTTGATATCTTAAACAATCCAAATATTTGTATATCAACATCTATAAAAAAAATTTATTAATAAGTCCATCATTTTACTATACATTTAGTAGTATTTGTGTGAGTAAAGCAGCCAAAAATTACATTGAACAAACATCAACTCTTCTCAAATTAAAATAGTGAGCAGAATTCGTTTACAGTGTACATGTGAAGTAATCGGAATTTGTAGTCTATCCTCCCGAATCGGGATATGTGAACCACTGTTTTAAATTCATCACAAACGCTGAATAAAAAATTCTTTAAATATAGTTTATAATGTATGTTCAAAACATATCCATTCCGAAAATTCGGTTATTGGTTCACGACATAATTTTGATTGTTTCCCCGAAGTGGAAAATAGTCTAAAGATTCAAAATATCTGAAATTGGACACCGATTTTTTTATTTGTGATAAGATTTCAGTGACCTGAAATCAATAAATTGACTACATCTCGGATTAATGTCTAAAAACTTTGAGATTAAAAGGCGTCAATTTTGTCAGATGCATTTTCAGAAGTTTCTTAAAAAGAATTCTCCTTTTTTGCAACGATTATTTTTTGGTCGGCCATTTTTTACGCCAAACTGAATTTTAGAAACCAGTACAATAGAACTCCAGAGCACAGAATGATATAAGTTTTAGAGTCAACCCACATCTCATATGAGTGCCTTGACCTCCAAAAAAATCTAGTCCTCCGAGTAGTGTACAAAGGAAAAGAAGACATCGCTTAACGATGGAGAAATATAAATCGCTACACAAGCCTTTGTGTCCATAACTCTGCTAATTGAAACCACTTACAATCAACGATCTAAAATTTAATTAAATATAGTCCATTCGCAAAAGAATTATAACCCAGACTTTATACATTCCATACAATACATTTCCAATCCAAAAAATAAGGGTTATATCGACCTGTTGCCACATCAAACAATATAACACTCGATTTGAATATTACATTGTATGTATATTATTCCGGAGCATATAATTGTTTCTGGGTGGTTATTTTTTAAGTTTCAACTAAAATACAAGATGTATTAATTCCCATTATTATACATATTTTTGTAATTATAAAAATATGATAAAAAATTTAAACCCTTTTAAATATAATTGTGTAAAAATATCCACTTAAACTAAAAAAAGATTTTGTATATACTAAAACCGTTACATTTACTATAATTAAAATTAACTATTATATAATAACAAATTGAAAAATATATAGAATCGTAAATATTAAAAGGAAACTATAGAATATATAACATATGAACCAGAGAAAACTAACTGGAAAGACAACTCTTTCAAAAAAAAAATTAATACAACTACACAGAGCAAAAATTCAATGTAAAATTAACTAAAATCTAAATAATTTAAATTTTCGTTTATATATAAAAAATGTTAATTTTATATTATAACAAATTAAATACAGTTTTTTGGGGAAATTCTTGAAATTTTACTACTCACAATTTTTACTTAGAAGAAATATTAATAATTTATTGTTCTTTAATTTTATGTAGTAATAACGAAAGATTGTAATTATACAATATTATTTCACCAAACAAAAACATTTAATTTAAGCTAAATGAAAAACAAAACAATATTATCTCAAATCAACAATGTTCAATGTTGATTTTGCTTCATGAGAAAAAATAACACATTTCATAAGTTGTTAAAATTATCTGCTGATTTGCTTTACAATTCTGATGAAAATAATTTTATTTTTTTACTCAAAAAGTAGTTGACATTCTATTTATATTCTATGATGGAAACTTTTTCAAATAATAATAAAATGAAATAAAAATACATCAAATGATAAAAATATTTACTTTTAACTTATTTATTTTATTTTTTCCCCCCATTTTTTATTTCTTTCAATGATTTACAAATTGTAATTGTCATGGTACTTTATTATTGTTGGTTTTGTTTTAAGCTCCAGATACAGATGCACACACACATACATACATATAGATATTTACATACAAATAAAATAAATATTTATCAATCCGTATGTGTGCTGCTGTGCTGCATTCTATGGATGCATGCGTGAATGAGAATTTTTACTAATTAGTAAAAATATGTATAAAAGCGTTAACAATAAATGTTAAATTCCGTAAATATAAATAAAATAAATTTAATATGACAAATAGATATATGGATGAAAGTATTATAAATTTTTATATGCAAAATAATCAAAGATTAATACTGATTTACAGATATGACAAAACTAATTAGTAACTAAGAATTGTATGAAATTCATAAATTAGTACGCAATATAAATATTTGGTGAATAATGAGTGAATTAAAATTAATTCGTAGTTAAAAGGCGATATTTTGGAAAGTCAATGTTTTTACGAAAAGTCATTAAATATGTCATATGTTTAGTTTTAACTTTTATCTAATGATCCGATTTTTTAAAATTTCGATATGATCACACTCAACTTTTAATTAAAAATATACTTTTTTACTTTTCGGTTTATAATTTCTATTCTAATGAACCGAACTACTTTAAAATATAGGAAATAATAAACAACAAATGTCAAATTTCATTGAGGGGCATAGCTTTTTTGACTCAGATTATAGTTCGACTCTACTTTTTTCTTACATTACAGACGAACTTTTCATCGACTCCACATTGTGTTTCCAAATCGATATTGGTTATAATTCTATAACTTTTGAACTCTTTGTAAAATATTAATTTTTAGAGAGGAGGTGTTGTAAAGTTCATTTAGTTGAGAACATGCCTCTATATGGTCGGTCGGGTATGTTTATTTATTAAAAATTTGCCAAAAATCTATTTCCATTAAAAGAAATTTTGTGCTTTTTTAGGTTATATTACATAATTTGAGAGATATTCAAGTCGAAATTTTAAACCCACTTTATCGCTTTAGCGCTTAAATGTAATACTAAGAAATATTGCTGCAACAACTATATAAATCTTCAGTTGGAACTTTGAAATATTGAATTTAAAACAAAAATTTTTTTGATAATACTTTTTTTGTTCTGAATTTTATATTCTCTGCAGGACGGCCTTCATAATGAAAGGGTTACCATTTAAGTGGAAGAAAATATATTTTTTTTAATAATTTATACAAATTGGTATTTTGGGTATTTCCTCAAGGAAATTGTATGGTTTGTGGACAACTTCATATACATAAAACTTAAATTTCAAATTAATATCATTATTCGAATCAATTTATTGAAGTTATGATATTAATGTTATTTTCAGATAAAAGAGCATTACTTTGAAATTTTAAGCGCTTCATACATTTTTGCTACTAAATGACGTTTTAATAACTTTCTCTTTAAAAATTATGAATATTCAAGTTCTCACGTTTCCATAGGTCCCAAAGACTTGTATGAAAATCCAACCCATTTCTAGTCCTACTTTAGTCAAATTTAGATATTTTTAGAAGGACTATTAATTATTTGGCTATAATTAACATATCCAAGCTGGCCAATTTTTTAGGGTCGCCGACTTCATCTCTGGCCAGATAGGACACTTTGCTGCTTGAAACATTTACCATGTGAAATTAAAGTTACATTTAACGTTTTAAAAGTTACGAAATTAAAAAAAAATTTGGAAAAACTTATAGAATTTTACAAAAGTAAAGATGTTTCTGTCCTCAATTTTTCAAACCTCTTCATATTACCAAATCCTTACTGCGGGTCCTGCACAAACAAAAAATCTCATATATAACAAAAACATTTAACTGAAATCCACTGGACATTTTAAATGATGCAAAGTAACAAAAAAACAGAATCTGTATTATAAATAAATACAACAGCAACAACGAAAAAACATAAAGCGAAATAGTTAAAACAGAAAAATTTCACAATAATTTTTTAACCGGTGTTTTTATTATAACAGCGCCAATGATCAAAATACTGACTGACTGACGATGTAGTTTTGTTTTTTGCTGCAGTTGTTGCTGTTATTGTTAATGATGGTGATGGGTTAATGCCATGGCGCCAAACAAAAAAAGTTAAAACCGCAAAATGTTACAAACACAAACGGTTACTGATATATATTTTGCGCTTTTTTTCCTCTTTTTCGGATTTCTGATGACATCCACAATTAATATGCTCAAACATGCACATATAAAATTTTATACATTTTTTTCTTGCTTTATTTCAGCAAAAAAGCTGAAATAAATATAAATAAAAAAATTACAAAACTCATCATAAATATTCTCCGGAAAAACACGGCTGGAATATTTTTGTAGAATGAATGACGACGATGACGTTGATTTAAATGCCTTCACATAAACTGGTCAAGCAAAAAAAAAATGCACATAAATTTGTGATTTGATTTACTTTGTTTATATGTGAGAAGTATTATATTCTTAATATTTTGCTTCATTAAATTAAATAATTGAAATATATGACATAGATTTTTATCTGTTATTTTATACCCAAAGTAAAATCTGACCCGATGTGAAAAAATTAAACTTCAGCCTCTAACTTCTCGTATTTATTGACATGTTCATAGTACAATTCTTTTTAATTGCTACAGAAAGGTCTCAAATGATCGGTCTAAATATGAGTTGTATATATTAATAAGTTGGATTAAAATCATACAAATTCAGATAGTTAAAATTTCAATTACTCATGAATCGAAAAATAAAAAGAAACATGAATTTAATAGGGTGTGTAGAGGTAGGTCTCAAGATATTCGATTAGCAGATCAGTTTACCTTTTTTTAAATTAAATTTAATATAGAAAAATTCGATACATTCACTATTATATAGTCCAATTATAATATAATAAAACAAGTAAAAGTGTAAAGTCGGTTATGATCGATTATCTTGCGGCTATATGAGAGTTATTAGGAATAGATATGAATGTTTTTTTTTTTTTTTTTTTTTTTTTTTGATAAAACATATGAAAGATAAGATAATTTCTTAGCGGCGATGGTCTAAAGAAATTTGGAAAAATCAATTTAATTGAAAATAATTTGACCTGCAGACCTGTCTAAGGTTAAAAGCTCAGCGAGTATGAAAATTAATTACTGAATTTCTGAAAATCCTTAACTTCAAGGGAAATATTAAGTGGTTATCTGAGTTTGGAATATAAGCTTAACTTTTTAGGGAAATCAGGTTTTTACGATACATCGAATGAAAGCTTTACAGAAGTGGAATATAATAACAAAGTTGTTATTATACAATCCTCACATTTCTTTGGAATTTTGTAAAAATAATAAACTGAAGACTCGAAAAAATTCGAATAAATCTTCTCATTTGATATCAAATTGCGCAATATTTCAGTAATAAATTTAGCGCCATTCAAATATCTTCGTTTAACCTCTTTTTCCCACTATTTACAAATACCTTTATAAACCAAAATTCTTACTTACATAAGTATTTATGTAATAATGTGAACCTTATATAATACCTTTATATGCAATTACAAACACTATTATTTCCACATATTTATATTATGGACTCACAGTTTGTGGTTTAATAATAATCGTTGTTCATGTACGTTTAAATGGCCAAAGGGGCTTCATAACAAATTTCATATTACATACATACAAATGTATGTTTATTTGTACTCAAATGACATTTTACATTTGTAAATATTACTTACAAATACATACATACACACATATACACACACATATGTATTCTCAATATTTATTATGGTTTTATGATTTTGCGTTTTAAATAACGTTTATTTATTTTGATTTTTTTCACAAAAATAATGGGGCTTGGCCCTGGTTTTGACTTGTCAACTTTATTATACTGTATGTAAGTATTAAGTCAAAAATCAAATGCAATAATAACTATTTTGAAAATATTTATGAAAGAATCGTTAATATTAAAATAAAGTGATTTTTATTAAATTGATCATTATGACGTGTAGAAATACACGTGTTTAAAATATTTAATTTATGATTCTTAATAGTACAATTTAGGTTTATAGTTATTAAAATTTTACTTATATCTATTTGTTGTGACTTTAATTTTGTATCAGTCAAAATGACAGCTGTCAATTTTTCTTGACATTTTAATAGGCGAAAATCATATGCTTGTTAAATTTATAAACATTAATAACATTTTATAAAATTTTAATAATAAATATTTTAAAGAGTGAGTGGGGAAAAATCTTAACGACATTTGGCATACATATTAGGGTTTTGGAGGAAAAAAATATTAATAATTGAAGTTATGGCCACAAATATTTTCGTATCTTAATAAGCAGTATTAGGCAAATTTAACCATTTATAGGAAACTTATTTTACGAAGAAGCTTATTAAATAAAGATCTAAACATATTAGTGGAAAAGTAAATCGGTTACCTCTGTGCCTCCACTAATTTATGAGAAATACTCAAGAAAATACCAATTTTAAATAAAAATTTACCATAGTGAAATGTTCCAAAAAATTAAGAAGCCAGTTTTAGTAAAATAATTTTGGCAGACCGAATTTGGATCGATTTACTAGGATATTTAAGACCTTTTGATATAATAAAACCATAATATAATAGTTTAATCCTCCCGACTGAAAGTAGAATATGCGAAGGATATTGTTACAAAAACTAAAAAGTAAAGGTTTAGCTTCTAAATAGGTTTGAGAATTGATTCTCTACGCAAGCAATTTATTTGTGATCGATTCCAGAATATCAATTTTATACTGAAATTAATTTTAAAATATTTTGAATTTTTCTTAATAAACGAGCGAAAACTTGAAAATACCTGAACTTGAAAAACCGAATAATTTAAAAGGAGGAAAATGAAATTGCTTTGACAGAAACTACACCTCTAATCGAATGGTCACCAGGAGTTCATAAAAGTTGTTTTGATTTAAAAATCTTATTTTTAATGATCTCAGCAATGAAATACAATCAAACATTTTTAAGTAACAATTTTTAAATTACTGAATTTGATGTACTTTAAGATTTTACCGATGTCTCCCCTTTATATATTATCTCTTTCTACTTGACCATTTCCTATACTTTTGTCCATTATTATCTTAATCAAAAATTCTTTACTTTATCAAACAACTCATTAGAACTAAAATATCCTGCATTAAAACACAAATCCTTTCAATACATTTATCTCTAAGGATAATCGTCATTAAATACGCATAATCAAGCCAACTTACATAATGAGTTAGTTTTGGTAACAACAACAATGACGATGTCGAAATTGAGAATGACGTTGGCAACGTCGATGACCATCAAAAATACACGAAACGTGAAACATGAAAACAAAACAAAAAACATATTTAACACACAACTCAATATGAATTCCATTCGCTGTTTAAAACACTCTGGGGACCTGCAATCCAATTATTTCCGAATTGTTCGGTAACAAACATAACTTTTTTAAATAGAAAAAAAAACAGGAACAAGAACGACAACAACAACCATCGATATTAACATCAACCAAATATACATATATATAGAGCCAACAATCAACCAACAAAAGCAACAAAAACAAGTCAATAACTTCATGTTCAATGAATTTGCATAAATTTTGTTTGTTGGATGGCAGAGAGAGGAACCCATTTTTTTTTGCTTCGTACACAACAAAAACAAAATAGCCCCCTGAGGTAAAGAGATACACAGGATGAATACAGAGTAAAATACTCTTACACACACACATATGTATGTGTAACAAATGTTGAGAAAAAAAAACAACAACAACTATAATGGAGTTGAAATATGAAATCAATAACTATTTGACTATTTGGTAATTTTAGTAATCCAGCGTTGACTAGACCCGGTGTATTTCAATTATGTTTTTTTTTTTTCGTTGCTGTTGTTGTTTTAATTCCTTGTCTGGTCATAGGTGTAAATAATGTCGATATTCTTATTCACATAAATATATATGTGTGTACTTCTTTAATAATTCTACCTTTGAAATATAAAATGGGACCAACAGCTGTTAATAGTCTATAATGCCTGTGTTCAATTATTATGATTTTTTATTAAGTGAAATTCATAAGACGGCGGTAATTAGATTTATATAAAGAAAATTAGGTCTCCCCTCGTTCTTTACAATTTTGTTATTTTCCTAGAAAATGTGTGTAAACTTCCTGAAGTTTGTGTAAAGTTAAAGGAAAAGTGAACGAAAAAGACTTATTGTGACCAAACGAAATTCAACATTTTTCAAAAATAAAATGGTTTACTTAATAATAAAAATTTTTACTAAAAAATTTTTAATTTTCATACACAAAATTTAAAAAAAATTAGAAATTAAAATTTTTAATTATTAAATTTCTATAAATTTTTTCTATTAAATTTTCGAAAAAAATCAAGCTTCAATTGAAAATTTTGAATATACAAAATTTCTCTAGAAAATTTTTTATATTAAAATTTTTTATATTAAAAATTCAAAATTTTAATCACAAAATTGAAATTTCACTATAATTTCAAAATTTTATTAAGACTTTTTTTCATAAATAAAATTTTTTACTAAAGTAAAGTATTTTGACTACTTAATTTTTCACTAAAAAAATTTTTTTCACTAAAAACTATTTTTTTACTAAAAATTCAAAAAATTAAATTAAAAATTATAAACAATTTTTCATTAAAAAAATTAATTTTTATTAAAAATTCAAAGTTCACATTTTTACTAATTCAAACTTTCACTAAAAATTTAAATTTCTACAAAACAAAAATTCAAATTTTATCAAAAAATTAAATTTTCATAAAAAATAAAATTATCATAAAAATCACTTTTTTATTTAATATACATATTTTAATATTTCACTAAATTTTCTCTCAAAATTGAAATTTTCGCAAAAAAAGCTCAAATTTTGATCAATACTTTAAAAACTACAAATTAAAATAAAAATAAAAAATAAAAAATCCAACATTTCATTTTGAATTATTGATATACACAATATACATATAATCAATATAGCAGCCGCATCCACAAAATCAGTTAACAGCGAGTTAATGATAATAATTTAAGTACTCTCTATTCTCCAGATATAAAATTTTTACTAGCTGGATCGAAAATGAGAACCTCTCGCCCTGACCCTATTTTTCTACTTTTTTAATTTTCATAGGAAACTGACTGATATGAAATTTGCCCAAGGACTTGCCTCCTTCTAGGCGAACAATAACTCAATGATTAAAAATTTATATAGTTTTTCACATCTGATTTATTTTCTTGTGCAAATGACCAAAGAAATAAAAATACCTAATAATAGTTGTTACAAATTCTGTTCTTTTATATTTTGCAGTGGACCTGTTATACATTTTTGACAAGGGTCGAAGAAAATTGTTTTGCAAATATTTTCAGTACAAGTTTTTTCTTATTTTGGACGGTGGTGAAAAATAATTGTCGACAGGAAAAATCAATAGATAGAAATTCCTTTATTTACACACAAATGCACTCATACAGACTAACAAAATATTTTAACACATATACAGACACATACATTCTTATTTTAAGTTGACAACTGTTCAAAGTTGTAATGGTCTGTATCTGTGGGCAAACAAAATGTAATTCAAGTTTATAATGTTTGTTATTATTGGTAACAACATTAACAACAACAGAAATTTTGAATAGCAGCAGGCTGGTGTCAACATATATGTAACGTTGAATCTATGGAATGAGTAGAAAGCCAGACAAACAAGCGGATGAATGAACGACTGACTGAATAGATTGCACATGTGTTTTATGTCTCACCACATAATTTCACATATACAAATATGTGAAGAGAAGAAAAATAAATATATATTTGTATTGTATAAATTTTATACATAAAAAATACCCCCTAAAACCAAACTTCTCCGCCCATTCGCCATCCCCCTTTTAGGCCATATTTCCGTCTTAATGTCATTTAATGTTGCCACTCTTGTTAAATACATTCTATTCGTATTCATATCTTTTGACATAAACCTGAGGAGGTTTGTTATTGCTGCTTTTGTTGTTGTTAGAGTTGTTAGTGTTGCTGACGATGATGATGATGCTAATATTTGTAAGGAATCCTTCCTTCCTTTACAAGTTGTTGTCTCAGTAACAGTGAGGTGGTAGTTGATGGGGGAGCTGTTGTCAACATCATCATTGCCATCATATTTGAAGCGTGAACTTCAAACGAATTACAAATAACAGAAAACTGAAGAGCATTTGTTTATTTGTTTGTCTGATTGTTTCACTGTGTGACTGACTGTCTATTTGTCATCATGTTTATTTTGTTTGTTCTATAATATTCATAAAATAAATAACTGTTTTGCAACTGTTTTGACTCTGCAAAGTGACTCTTGAATAATTGTTATGTCTATCGTACAAACTCTTTTCATAATTTTTTTTATTTTTATTGAGAGCAACCTTAGTAACACACACACATACACACTTACCAGGTTTACAAGGATTTTTCAACCTCTAATATTGTTACAGTTCGTTGACTTACATAACAGTTAAAAACAAGTGATCTAAGACAATTTTCTCAAAAGATTTATATTTTTTACGTTGGTGGATAAAACATCAGAAAGAAGTGGAATGTAAGCAGTCAAAAGGAAAAAAGAAGTGATATAAGAAATTAAACGTTTTTATTTGTAAATCTATTTATTTTTGGTGTGATAAATATCCTAAATTAAACACGAAGTGTTACATAATATTACACAAATAACCTCAAAGAATGTTTATAGAAGATTCTTTATTTCTTCCACGTGGAGTCAATTATTGTAAATAAAACATGGTTATGGTAACTATAATGTAGAGGCAATAGTATGTTTGTTCCACAACTATATTATGGTCCATAAAATGTTAAACCTATAAGAATAACAAAGTTATGACAGCATTGATGTGGTGTCACGACCATGTATATATCACATCAAAAATGTTCTTTACGAAGAGGCCTTAGAACAATAACATATTGCTTTTGTAAAAATGAAATAGAATACAAAAAGCGATTAATGTTACAAATCCAATATCACATTCAAACTATTTCTAAAATGTATATTTCACATATAACCCATTCTAGATCTCTTACATGTTGCATTAACATAATGCGATAATTTCTTAAATAGCAGAGACCAGCAAACCATGAATTAATGATAAAGTGCTAACAACCCAACAAAAAATAAGAACATTTAAAACAAAAAGAAAATATGTGATTTTTGTTTTTATTGTTAGAAACGTCAATTTGACATTTCTTTAACAAATGAAACCATAAAGAGTAAAGTCATATGATTCTAGAATTCTTTTAACTACGCGAATATTCAGCACTTCGTGCTCAAAGTCGACCAAATGCTCCTATATAAAATAAAGAGAATGGAACATATTTTATATATATTTGCACAGTTCTTTCCCAAGAAAATATTGATATTGTCCACATAAGTAAAAATACTTAGTAGGCCTTTCAATCGAAATGCATATCCCGGACTTCACGATTTTTTGAGTCAAAAAAATCGACTAAAGGTGCCTACCAACAATATGGACAATCGTTAATCTCAGCAAAACGATCCTAAAGAAAAATGAATACTCCTGCCAATATTTGCGAAGTTTTATCTACAGAAAATATTTTTGTTGTTTGCAAAAGTGAGAAGGAGGAACCAATAACTACGTATCATTATTATTTCTATCAATTGAATAACTGGCGAATGACGCTGATTTGGACTACACATTTGAAGTCAATTAAATTAAGACCATTATTTGTTTTATAAATATTTTGCTGGGTTACAACAGTGTTTGTATGTACTAATTTTAATGTATTAATCATTTGCATACGTGTGTGTGTCTACAACTTCAGTGTATGAAAACGTTTCTCATTAAAAAACCTTTTAAAATTAAAATAGAATTAAAATGATACAACAACAACATTATCTGAAGTATCATTTCGATTTTATAGAAACACATGTAACAATATTCACAATTAATGTCATTATCATCATTATAATTATACAAATAAAAATTAACATTATTATTCAGTTTATTAAATATTAACACATTTATGTCTAATGATGTTTGTTTTACCCCCATCACCTACCTACCTCGGATCATGTAATTCCTATTTTTTTTATTTTTCTATTCAAGTAAGCGAAATTTATATATACAAACTTCCTGAAAATGGAAAAATGGGTATTAATGTCATATATCGATTATTTCTGAAATGATTTTTCACCTACAATTACATACGATTACGATGCACATTTTTAGATATAAAAAATAATAACTTTAAAGCTTTCACGTTTGGAAGTTCATTTAAAAGAAAATCTGATTTTATATAAAAAATCCGATAAAAACTGTATAGTTTTAAGAATATATTCTTTACATATATTTCATATATTTCAATTTAGCAAAATCGGACGTCATTTTGAACGAAGGTAAAAACGTTTGAGTTGTTGACAATCTGGCTAACATAATGAAATATTTGGTAAACAATTCCTCCCTGAAATCATCCTAACAAATATAGAACAATTTAAATTTCTTTCCAGTCATGTTAAAAAAGATCTAATATATGAACAGAGCATACTCAGGTGACGATAAATATGATCGGCATTCATATATAGCAGCGACAAATTCAGCGGTTTTAAGTTACCGTATAAACATAGTTGAATACCGCTTACCGCCATCTACAAGAGTAGTTGTGGCACAACTAAGATCGGAATGGACCGATAGTCTTAATGCATAGTAGTTTTGTATTGACCGTATCGTTCCACGCATGTGTTTAGCATATCACATGATATTCGACTTATGTTTAATTGCTAAGCCAATACTATCACTCTTAGTGCAGACATATTTTTTTGGGTCTGGAGTGAAACCAGAGCAAGAACCATAACAATTAGCAGACTTATTTTTAATAGCTTTAACAACAACGGACCTTATTTGAATGTTTTAAAATGTCTTAAGTAAAAACTTTATATAATTTCGTTGGAGAACAAATATTACCGCAGAAAAGTGAACTTGTCTCACGCTATTTCTATAGTTATAACATTGAGGTTTTAGTTCTAGCATATTGTATGAAGGATACTTGACATTTAACACGGATATGGCCTATGGGTGGATATTGTGTTGGTCAAAATAACAAATAACATATAGCGAGTATATATTTTTATAATCCGGAGCGAACTTTATTGAACTGAAATTACAAAGAAGTATCTTAAATAATAGTGACTAATTTTTAGAACGGTACTATATCGAAATTAAAAATTTGTTGATATTTTTTCACAAGGTAATTAACAAAACTGACATTTATTTAGATAGAAGAACAGACTCCATTCCAATCCATCGTCTCAGATTGATATTTTTACCACGACTTTGAAATTTACTTCTTCTAATACAACTTTACTCACACCCTTCTAGCCCACCCTACCACTTTTGATCAAATTCCTATCACAATTCCAAACTGCAATTATTCCTTTTATGTCTTTTATATTAAATCGCATGTATATGAGTTATATAAATTAATTTATGTTTTATTTAAATTACAATTTATACACCTGCTGTGTTGAACATTAAATTTATTAAAATCAAAAACAATCAACTCAACTTTAATATTTCACTTATCGACAATAACAACAAAACAACAAAAGGTAAAATATATAAAATTTTATTTTTCAATTTAAGAGAGAGAGAGAGAGAGAAAGAGCACAAATTCAATAGAGTAAATATTTCAAATGTTGCAAGTCATTGTTTACATTACATTGTTTGTTGCCTGTTTATGTAGATGTTGTACTTGAAGTGACTGGCAAGGATTTCATTTCAATAATACAAACAAATAAAATAAATTATAAAATTTTTTGAAGAGAAATTTCAGTTTTTATGAAAAATATAATAAAAAATGACAAATATGCAGATTCAAAAAAATACATATATTTTTGAGGTTTTACTTTTTTTCTGCATGTAAAGAAAGAAATAAGTAAAATACATATAATTGTTGGTACATGACTTACAAAGTGAAATAAATCAAATAAGCAGAACTTTAAAATGATTAGAAAAACAAATCTAATTAAATGGAACGAATTTGAATAATTCAAATTCGATCTCAAAATCTAATTATCAAAGTCAGTTTCTCATATTATTAAACAGAATTAGGGGAACATGAATTGGGTAGAGCAATAGATAACATGATACTTATATACTTATTTCTTTGTCTGTTTAAGAGATATGGGGCTTACATATCTCTTAAACAGAATTTTGTATTACATATTCAGTACTTATCGTGTTTCTTTTAAAAATAAATGTTTGGCACTTTTTTTAAATTCGGCTTATTTCGGGAGAAAAAGGGTTAGTTCCAAATTTGGGGTAAATAAATAATATTTATTTAAACTCATTAAACAAGATTTCTTTAAATAAATAAAAAATCACTTATTTGATACATTTTAACTTTTAAACTGAATGATTAAAGTATTTTTGGAAGGTGGTCATCAAATCATCAATTGTACCAAATTCAAGTAATAACATGGTACTTTTTTTTAAGGAAAATTATTTTTATCTCAAAGTGAGTTTTTTTTTTAGTATAAACATAAAAATTGGTATTTCAGTACTTTTTGAATTCTTTGAGAAAAATAAATAAATAAATTTAAATTAGAAAAAGGATAAAAATAAGTTAAGCGTTTATATGGTACTTTTTAAATCTTCCGTACTTTTTAAAAATTTGCTATGGTACTTCTTGCATATTTTCTCATAAGTTAAGGACATATAATAAAGTATACAAAGACCCATATGAATTATAAGTATATTGAGAAATTTTAGATACATCAACTCAATTGGTTAAGAATTTACAATATGAGAATTTATGGTACTTTTTGGATTTTATAAAAGTACCTTTTAAAGGGGATTTTATAGTACTATATAAAATCCTCAATTGCACACAATAGATAAACATGCTTTGAGAATATATCTGGATCCTCTGAAGGTACTATTTTATATTTTTATATATATTATTATTTTTAAAGTGTTACTTCTTTTAGCGCTAGCAAAATATCGGCTAAAATGCAAGTTTTAAATATATATACATTTAAAATTTCGATTCTTAATAAAGATTTAACTCCTTTAAACTAAAAATATTTTATCTTGCAAAATTATATAAATATTTTCCAACTTGCAAATAAGGTAGTCCGTAGTCATTTGTAGTAGTCATGTGTATTTTATAAATGTCTGTCTATATACTTTTTTCAGTATGTATAACAATAATAATGTCAATAGAGTTGTCTGCATGTCGGCCTCAATAGAAAAATAATTCTAGGACTTGTAATTTATATAAATTTATGTAACTAAAGTACTGAAGAAGTGCATTTGTAGCAAAAGCAACAACAACAACAAATAATAATGTAAAGAGTCAACATTTTGTAAATTCATATTTTAACTTTTACTCAAACATACAAAATATGAAATTCATTTTTATTGCAATTTTGTTTTATTTTTTTCATTTTCAAGATAAATATTGATTTTTCATATTCGTATGTGTATATACACATGTATGTGTATGAATGCCTGTATAAACATACACATTGTTGCACTTGCCCATTTGTAAAATTGCAATGTTGGTTGGTTACCATCAAATGTAGATATAAATTTATTTATACACACATATATGTAAATGTGTATATATAAATGAATTTATGAATTGTAGTTGAGTATTTAAAATATTTTATTAACAATTTTTTAATATAAAAACTCCATTCAATTTCCTATGAATAATTTTTGCTTTTTGATGTTATTTTATAATAAATTTTTAATATAGATTTTTTCTACATTTTTTGTGAGAAATTTACACAAACGAATTGTAAATAGTAAATAAAATAATTCTAGGGATTTTATTATTTCTATTTTATTTTTAATTGTAAATAGAAACACTTAGAGAAAAATAATTATAAAAGGGAAAATAACTTTTTGCACTCTGGTAGTCCAGATTAATATCATTTCATATATTGGTATTTAAGACAAACCGATAAGGATCATCCATCCATTTGGTTGATTATCATTTTCTTTTAATTCTTTTTCAAGGGAAAGATATATTTTGCACTCTGGTAGCCGTGGTTTCGACCCGCCACACCCAAAATCTTTTAATTAGGATATAGATTTTTTAATTAAGTATATGAAGCTTATTCCTTTAGATGTATGAAGTTGGGTCATACTCTATTACATCATGTAAAAATGTAAAAAAAAACTATATTATCATATCGCTTCAGATTTTCAGTATAGCCACATCAGCTCAGGATTGTGTATAGACTACAAGGCCGGCTATGATCTCATCTAGAACATATTCAAAAAATTGGCAGAGATTATGTAGCGTATACTACAACGTCACCTAAATGATATGTCACAGGTCCCTCAGTTTCTTAGTGATTTAAATTGAAGACTAAAACCGACATTGGGGAAAAGTAAAAAACAGACATGCAGGAACAAAACTTTCCACAAGACTCTCATACTTGCGCAACTAGAGACTACACACCCAATTTTTCCATATCGGGACAGATTTTCTTTTAAATAAACTTCAAAATGTGCAATATTTTTAATATGGGAATAAAAAAATAGATAAGAATGTAAGCAATAAATTAGAACTATTTTTGGAGTCATAGAGGATGATAACATACATAATATATCTGCAAAAATATTTTCTTTAAAATCGTTCTAATCAGATGAAAGCAACTTCTGAACGGCCACACCCATAAAAGGCAGATATAAGATTTTAAAAAATTATATTGGTATTATCCGCAGTAGTTGCTGATGTAGCTAGAAAAATTTAGATGGCACTGTTTTTAAGAAACAACCACAACCTAAGCCAGTCAATCAATCGTAAACTATGAGTGGTTTGTGAGGTGCAACAGAGGTAAAATGGTAACAGTATTAATTTATACATATATTATATACATTGAAACACTCTCTCATAATTTTTAATTTCTTTCTATGTAAAATTTTATATTAAATAATTTATTTTGCAGTTCAATAAACTTTAATAAATATTCTCTATTAATTATAATAAACGAAAATTAAAACAAAAACTTAATTTGGTATTTTTTCTCTCATCAGGATTATAAAGTACAACAAAAAAATTTCTTCAAATTTTCAAACTAATTTTATCGATAAAAATAAATGCTGAATGTCTAAATAGACAAAATAAAAATAAAAAAATAAGGGATTATAAATTCAAATAAATATTTGAAATATACTCAAATATTTATAATAATAATGATATAACAAAATTTCCATAATCAATTAAAATTGTTTAAATCAATATTATAAAAATAATAGTCTTACAATATTCACACACATATACACGCATACATTTATATATTAATTGTATTGACAATTCTATACATATTTAGTTTTAATTAGAATTATTTTTAACAATTTCTTCATTATTATGGTCTTTTTCGATAACATTTTGAGAAAAAACTTATATGTTTACTCGTTTAAATTAAACTAAGGAGTGAAAGCGAAATGTCTTAACATACATTTTTTTAATTTTTTCTTTACATTGGGAACTCTTTATAAAATATTTTCTATTTTTTGGCTTTTGAAACATTATGTGGACCATTCTTTCTAACTGAACCAGGTTTTGTATGAACGGACAACTCCTTGATAATTATTTAGAAAATCAATATAGAATTTTGTCACAAAACTGCAAAAATTATTAGAAGAATTTTAAATTAAATTTAAATTGTTAAAAACTTTTAGATAAATTCATTATAAATAATTTTTGTTGTTTTTCTTTTTGTAGAAATTTTAGTGATGACGATGTTGATAATGATATATTTGTTGATTTTAATTTAAATAAATATTTATTATTTTCCCTAATAGATTATAGATACATACACATATATAATAAAGATGTAAATATTTATGTATCTGGTATTATATAACAAATACATGTATTTGAAAATAAACAGAGTGTTTTATTAATTGTTTGGAATTAAAAAAAATTCTTTGGAAATTGTATTTTCCATTTGATTAATAATTTACCCTTTTAATGTCCGTATAAGTTTTAATAATAGTTTAAAATTGCTTTAATCAGCATTTACCTTTTCCAATATAAATTCTTAGTATTCGTGTGTAGGTGTGTTTGTGTGTCGATGAATATGCAGGTATATTTTTAAGTAAGTGTAAATAAATGCAAACCTTAAGATATAAACTGAAATGTAATTAAATATTTATTTAGAAATTCATATGAAAATGTTCTTTGTAATTATTTGTCGATTTGAAAAATAGTTATTTTACGCTCGTCAGCTTAAAGTTTAAATTTAATGTATGTGAAAGGAGTTCAATAAGAACGTAAAACAATTATTAAAAATCTTTCAAATGTAAAAATTGTTAATTAAAATTTAATACCCATAGAGGTATAATGCTTTTGTAACATACTTGTAATGATAATCCTACCTTAAGATCGTCCAATCGACTCAGAATTAGTTTCTGATGTCCGTCTGGTTGAGAGTTAGGATCGCCCTATCGCCCAAAAGAATTTTTGAAAGGTATATTGATCAAGGGACATATTTTTTTAGTATTCTACCCAATTTACATATATTTACGTCATTTGGAATTAAATATATATACAGTCCGATTTTCTAAATTTATAAGTCTCAAATAAATATTAGTAATGCGATATTTCGCACAATTCTTACAACTAATCAATACTGTATCAAATTTTACGAGAACCAGTGTATAATTTCCAATCATCCTCATGTTATATCCACTTTAGAAAATCACTTGGAAAAACTCTCTTATATTTAAAAACTCTCATATATTTAAATCATAAACTCAAATTGTACGGGGAACGATCCATAATTGTGTAGGTATGTGTCACTCTTGGTTGTTTGTATTTTAAATGGTTTGATATCTCTAAAATAAGAATAAGATTGTTGTATTTGGATTGCTTTATTACCGGGCGAGCATTAGTAACTTATACGAGTTAACCTTATTCAGAAAGATATAATTTCCTCCTATAGATTTTTAAATTTCAAAATAAATATAATACAAATACTCAAATCCTTTAAAAAATGTTCAATTATCTGGAAAAAAATCGCGTATTTCCAACAATCGCAAAAGTTACATAAAAAATAAAATGATGTTTTCATATTTTCCATACCAGTTCAGATTTTCTTTAAAATGGACTTTCGATTTGGTCCTTTCAATATCTAATTTAACAAAATACAAATAAAAATGCGTTATAGATATGGATAAAATATACCATATCTCAGAAATATATCAAGTTTCTTTTTTTATTCATCCAGGATAGTAATATCACAAATACCAAAAAAAATATATGTCTTTGCAAATTTCAAATCAAAATTTATTAAGAAATTTAACTCAAACATGAATTTTTAATCTATTTTAAATTAAGACGATAATAGATGATAACAGTTTTGAAAGATTTTTTGGGTTTAACTGTGTCGTTCCGTGTATAACGCAAAGAAAAAATCATCTCATATTCCATAAAGAAAACATACTGTCTGTCTGTCTGTCGGTTGGAAATATTCTTACGGTCAATGTTATGACCTGAATTCATTAAAATTTAACGAGCAGTTTGCTTGTCAAAGCCATCTACGACGGTTCAGTAATAAAATAAGTTATAAACCAATATCTGAGACAATCTCAAAAATTCCTGACAATTTTTCAAAAACTTAAAGATAAAGATAAAGTAAAATTAATAATAAATAAAGTAAAAGTAGACTTTTATGACTCCCTAAATACGTACATATGAAATTCCCCTTTACGTATCTATGAGATGTGTTAAAATGTAAGTTATTGAAACCTTAATATATGTATGTGGTGGAGGGTATTAAAGATTTTTTTAGTTTTTCAAGTCGATTTGCAATAAAATCTGATCCGATAAGAAAAAATTTAATACAAAATCTTTATAAAATAAATATGGAATAGAATCCCATTATTAACTTTATATAACATTCCCATTCACTTAAAATGTTATTTTGTTTAGATACATTTCTTTAACACATTTTTTATTATTTCGCATAAATTTCGCTGGAATAAATTTCCAGCTGAGATTTATTTAAACATTTTCAGTAAAAAAAATCAATTAAATGTATTTCAAAAATATCATATTAATAAAAAGCAATAATAAATTTATTATAAAACAAACCACATGAGAGATTTGTTGGTCGAATAGAAACCAAAATCAAATCCGAAATCTAAAAATTACTCGGCTAATAAAATTATTAAACGTTTTGTGTTCGAAAATCTTTTTTTAGCAAATTTATGACCACAACTACATTTAATATATAATAATGTTGTTTTATTAATTAAAAATAGTTTAAATTACACCTACAGATACAATATCTACTTGTTGTATCTCAATTGCAACATTTCCTATAACAATATTTTCAACATAAATAATTAGAGGAAAATATCAATATCGAAAATGATTTTTTTTAATGAACATTTTGCAATAAAAATTTTACGCTTCCTTTCATTTAATTTTTTTCCAAATATTTATTTTCTATTTTAATTATTAATCTCATCATTATTACGACAAGGGTTTCTCTTTTTCCGTTTTTTTTTTTGTTCTTCCCGGGAATTTCCGGAAACAAGTAGGAAGTTCTAAATTTATAGTTTTTTTATAGTAGAATATAAACTGATGTTCTTAATGTTATCTTAGCCCAATTCCATTGAAGTATTAGTCATTATAAGTTTTATCAGTATGATCCTCTTTCCCAGGATGAAGACTGATGTGGGACCTATAACATATGTTAAAGACAGTGAAAAAATAATTAAAATAAAATTATTCCGCATAAGGTCCTCGTACTAAATAAATATATGTGGGAAAATTCAGCGAATCGTTTTTCAAACAACGATCTATATAACACCGATATTCCATTAATCCGATTTACATGAGTTTTATTCTAGTGTTGTAGTACTGTTGAATTCAGTCTCAGATACAGTTATAACTATTTTTTCGTATATTATAAAAAGGCTCTGATTGCATTCATAGATGATCATTCTGGAATAACATAGAAATTTCTCGGGATTTATAAGAATAAACTTCACGGGAAAATCTTGGAAACGTTTTCCCGTGAAGAAACCCTAATTATGACCAACAAAACAAGATTAATAAGTAATTGTAATCCAAAAAAAAAAAAACGTATCTAGTTTAAATGATGAAAATGATTTTTCAATTCATTACTTATAAATGAATATTAATTCATTCCACTGCCAAGTTTGAAGAATTTTCGCTGCATATAATTTTTCTTATGATGATCATTCAGTGTTTTCAATAATTTATTGGCTTTTGGCCAAACATTTTTTTAAATAATTTTTCTATATTAAAGAAAATGTCAAATTATAGCATGAAAATACAAATTTTTCCTAATGTTTTTAAACAAAAATTTTCATTTCGTTAATTTCTATTTAAATAAAATTTGTGTTTTTTATAGATTTTAATTTATTGGGGTTTTTTATCTAATATTTTTAATATGAATAAAGTAAATTTCCGAAATGCATACATAATGACATTTTTCTTTAATAAAATCCAAACAAATATTTTAAATATTTTTATGCAGATATAAATTTAAATATTTTGCTTTAAAGAGAGTGATATTTTTACGAGAAATTTCAAAGTTAAAAATCACGTGGTAATAACATATTCAGATTAAAATGTATTTTTAAACATAAATATTAAGATCGGAATTTTTGTTAGAAATTTACAACTCAAACAACAGAAACAAAAGTCGGCAGAGAATTTATTAGGCTCAAATTTTGGATCCGGGAAGTTTTTAAATGGTTTCAACTCCTTTTCAGCTGACTTGATCTTCTTCCTAAGGAAATTTGATTGATAATGAAAAATTTCTTTATACATAAAACAGGAATCGATTTGATTATGTTCAAGAAAGAGCTTCTTTGAGATACCGTTCTATAACACTCTGCTAATATCTTTCTGTGATGTTCCGGTTATATTCGACTCTGAATATAAAATGGACGAAACAAAGTATCAAACTATTATGTCTTGGAAGTTGCGTCAAATATAACTATTTTATCACCTGTTTCTAATTAAAGTCTATATAACTAAAGAATGTTTTACTGCGTTTCCACAATATTGAACTATACAGTGTCAGTAACATAATATGATTATTTGAATAAAATAAAAATTTTCCATCAAAGATAAAATAAGTCTTTAAATCTCTCTGTTCAATATATTTACCACACTAACAAAATGTCATTCATTCATTGACCGACATCTTGAGGTTTTCAAAAATAATAACAAAAATTCTATAACAAAACGAAATATATTTTACATTACTTCCGTTTCCGTAGTCAAACTATAATTAAAACAAAAACTTGAAATGTTAACAAACGTTCAAAATACCACAAAAATCATTTAAGATTTAAATAAATGACTGACCCAAAACTAAACTCTCAAACACGCAAACTTACTTCAAAAATAAAATAAATTAACACAAAATACTTTGTAGAGTCAAATAAGTGAAAAAGAAGTCCAAAATATATGAAACTTGTAAAAAAGGAACAAAAAATAATAAAAGGTTCATTAAACTCTTAACTCCCCAACTGGAGTCATTTCGTCTAACAATAATGAGAAGAGTTTTTTTTTTTTAATTTCATTATTAATATTAAAAACAAAAAACAAAAACATCTTCAAAATGTACCTTAAATATTTGTATTATTAAAGCTTAATTAAACACAATTAAATGATTTTGAAAAAAAAAGAATCCGTAAGTTTAACTGAGAACGTTCTTGATGATTGTTTTCATAATTTCTCTTAAAAAAAATACCGTATCTAAGTAGAAAAGAATGCTTGAGAATTTATTGGATTCTTTATAATTTAGTTTTTTTGTTCTTGTTGTTTTATATGAAATTATAAAAGGAAACAAAACCGACAAATGGTCTTGACATGCAAAAGAGAATTGAGTAGAATGAAGAAAATATAAAATAAAAAACTGACAACAACAAAAGTCGATTTTGTTGTTGTTGTTGTGGGGAAACATGAAACCTATTAAGTCTGAATAAAAAACAAACAAAAGTTAAACAAATTTTGTTTAAATGGATAATAAGAGATATAAAGAAAATGAAAAGTTTCTTGACCACAATTCAAACAGATTTTTTTTAAGAATTAAGTCATTAATAGTTGTTGGTGTGCTGATCCAGACAAGTGTCAGTTTTTAAAATTTTAATTTTTTTTTGGAAAAAAAACATCGTTGTATACATTTGATTGGAGATTTAAGAGTTTGATCTTGTATTTTGAGTATTTTCTGATTTGATCAGATTATTTTAGTGTAAATTGTGATTTGAACGTTTTTCATCAATACTCGAAAAACATGGTATACTTCTGATATCCCTTGATAAGGACTTAGATCGAAAAATCTAATCGAAACTTTTAACACAAGTATTATTTGATTTTTATTTTTTGATTAAGTCACCCTCGTAAAATATGCCCGTTAATAAATTTAATATCAAACAAGTGAATATATTGATTAAAATTAGTGAACTGAAGAAAGTACGGACTAAAATAATAAAATAATTTTAACAAAATCCATCATGATCCCACAAAAAGTTGGCCATGCATTCAAAGGTCCGCCGTCATACTCTTTCAAATGTTAATAAACAGTATAGAGAGAACTCGTCTGTTAATAGAAAACCTGGTTCAGGTAGAAAGATTCTTTTATGATGTTTCTAAGGCCAATAAAATAGAAAAGATTTTCAAAAGAGCTTCCAACACATGTAGGAGGAAATAATATCGGTTAGCTAAATGCTCAAACTATTTGGTTGGAAATGTTAATGCAGATTAATAACGTATAAGGCTCAAAAAATACTGATAGAGACGCTGCTAATATTTTAGAGTCCAAAAGCAGAACACGGAAATCTAAGTCAAGTTTTCTAAAAAATTTTTCCTGCATAATGTTCTGGCAGATTTCACAACTTCCCTTTCAAAATTTGTTGTTCCTGATGCCCAAGGGAATGTTGGAAATGTTTAAGACCCAAAAGCAGTCAAAATTTTTCCAAAAAGTTCGTGATATGGCAAGCCTTGAGTGTTACTGTTTTAGATTTTAAACGAAGTTGTACTACCTGTTCAAGCAAAGTGACAGAAAGCACTATTAAAACGTTAATGGAAATAAAATTTTGCTAAAAATTTAAATTTTTGGCAATAATTAAAATTTTTGTAAAAATTTTACATTTGTATTAAATTCAAATTTTTGATTAAGTTGAAACTTTGTTCAAAATTCAAATTTTTAGAAAAAATATATGAAATTTAAATATTGTGGAAAACTTAAATTATTCAAATTATTTTTTTTATAAAAATTCATAAATTATTTAGTAATTTAAATTTTTGTTAAAAATTAATAAAATTTCCAAAATTTATAATTCATTTAAAAAATTTAAATTTTTAGAAAAAATATATAAAATTAAAATTTTGTGAAAAACTCAAATGTTTCTGTAAAATATTTTTTTTTTTTTATAAAATTAATTAATTATCCAATAATATAAATTTTTGATAAAAAAATAATAAAATTTCCCAAATTTATATCTTTTATAAAAAATATTTTTTATTATAAAAAACAATTGTTAAATAAATATTTTTTATTTGACATTTTTTCAAGATAGTTTACATTTTTAAATTTTCAAGTTGGACATAAAATTTATTCTGGCAAGCCTACCACACAAGCCACTTACTCACAAACTCAGAGGAAATTAATCTCCCAACACAGTTTAATTATTAATCTTTTAACAAAATTTTTTTCTGAATTCTTACCTGGAGAGAATTGTTTTATTTTGTCTTAAAATTTGAAAAAGAAATAAAAAATTACCTGAAAAAAAGAAAAAAATTAAAAAATTAATCAAATTAAATTAGTAAAAATATTATTTAAAAAATTCGTATTAAATTTTGTTAAAAAATATATTTCTTAATAACTTTAGATGAAAGCTTTTCTTCGTTTAAAATTAAATCGAAAGGACTTCTGACACAATTCAAAATTATCCGCTAAAATGTAAACTTATTTGCTAATTACTCTCTACAGTTATAGAAATCGTATATTTCTCTTCAAATTCCATTCATGAGTCAGGAGTTATTGAAAAAAATTTCATAACAAACATCAAATTCACATTAAATTCTCGCCATTTACAATGACACTATGTTTATTTACACTCAAGGGCAATATGTCATAAATCATGTCAGGATGGATACATAGAGAGAAATTATTGTAACACAGAATATAGTTTTATCACTTTAATGCTCCATAACGCAAAATATCAATAAATATTTCTGAAAATAACAACAATAACAAAAACAACATCAAATAAAATATATCTACTTTTTATTTACAATACAAAACAACAAAACAACATAATTATAGAAGAGTATCTGTTCCCTTACATCTCATAAAATCGCGAAACGAAAATAATTAAATGAAAAACTGTAATAAAATAAATGACAAATTAAAATGTCTACAATTAAGAGCAAAATAATAATTTTAAAAAAGTTATGTGACAAGAAATTTTTACATTTTAAAATATAACTATTATTTTGTTCTTCACTGTATGTTGTAGTTGAAAAAGTGAAACCATTTCAACAGGATATAGAAAACTATTTTGTTGTACACATACACGCACACATACTTTTGTAAATATGTTAACACTTACTAACATACAAATCTATAATCATGACAGTTTTTAAGTGGAAAACTTGTGATAATTTTATTTATGGGACATTTGTATAACATTCGAGAAAAAGATTGAAATCACCAGCATCTAACTTTTATTTTCTTTCTTTAATATATATAAATCCAATCAAACAATCCGTCAGTTCGTCACACAGAAAGAGGTTTAAGAATGTTACCAAAGTAACATGTAATTCTCTCATTAGTGTGGAAAATATAAATCAACTTACACATTTAAATATACTTTTACATGTGTATTAATGTAAAAATACATAGTTTCGTTTGTTTGTATTAAAAGTAGATTTCAAAAGTTGTTTGAAAAATAATTTCCTGCTTTATATTGCTGAACAATAAAAGTGATTTGTTAACCTTATTTTAGAGAACTTTTCAGACGATTCTCATTTTGAATAAAGATTTATTTTTAGATTGAAATTTATTATTTTTCAAATTATTTTCTTTTTTTTTTTTTTTTTTTGTTATTTAAAGATTTCATTATAATAATGATATTAAACTTTGACATTTGTTTTTATTAAAAGTTATTTTTAGATTTAAGTCTGCCTATAATTATTGAGGACTAGACCTATAAATTTAGAAATTAAAGAATTAGATTTCCTTTCGGACTAAGTGTAAATAAACGGGCCTAGAACATACCCTCTGTACTAAAAAGCAATTGATTTTCTATAAAGCCAAAGTAAACAAAAAGCGAGTAACAAAATGAGATTTTTTCTATCTTTTTGGACATTACCAAATGAGAACAAACACGCAAACTATTTTTATAAGTTTCCTCAAACTAAGAGTGTTGTTGGCGTTCGTGTTATGTCTAATCATTAGCCGAACAAATTAATATTGTTTGGCTACTTTAGTTATATAGATTTGTTTATTAAAGTTATTAGATAAGTCTGCCTAATTATTGAAGGACTAGGACTAGAGTTGACTTCAAACTTCTAATTAAAAAATAATATTTCGACCATGTTTTATGTTTGTTATATTTTATAAATAATAAGTCTCGCTTTGACTGGATTTACAATTGCCCGTGAATCACAAAACTGAAAATATTTGCACTTTTTCATGCAGAAATCAGTAAGATTTAATGCATATAAACATGTTCAAAAATTTGACTTTTTTAAAAATTATCGCCCTGACATTTTAGGGCCGTCCGGCCAGAAAATACTTTTGCGTATTTGCCTATTAAATTTTCAATTTAAAAACTTAAGAGTTCCTTTTAATGGACCAATTTTGGATAGGAATGGAAATTTTTACACAAAGTTTATCCGAATTATTTTACACCAATTTCTGTTATGGATCATATACATATATACATAAAAAACAATTCTTTTAAAAGGTACAAATATAACAATATTATCCGTTAACATCGACGAGTTAAAAAGTGCGAATCGAATTATCGTTTAGTGTCCTTGCCAGAGTAGAAAGTAGAAGATTACTGTCCAAAAATGAAGGGTCAAAACAACTGTGTTCTACTCATTTAAGATTACAAACAACATTTTAATCTATATTTCTAGCAATTGAAAAATAATGTGAAAAAGAACAGATGAGTCTCTCGACGAAAATGATCTCGTTTAAATTTTAGCATTTTAGATAATATTTCAAACTTTGATTTCAGAAATACGACTTAAAGTATTCCTGAAAGAAATTCGATGTATCCAACATGTGTGAGAAATTATTGCTAATTAGATGAATAAAATCTATCTATGATCAAAATTAAATCCGTTTACTTTTCTCAAAGAATTGAAAAAATGATCTTTGGAGGTTGTCTCAGAAATTGGTCTATAACTTTTTTCTACTAAATCACTATTATTGGACTTGTACAGAGTTTCAAACGGGAAGGACATACGGATATGGTAGAAATCGACTCAGAATTGATTAATGTAAGAATATATAGATAACATAAGCTCTTCACTACTTGTGGAGGAGGATATCGAAACAATATGGATCGAAAAACTGTGATTTCTTCTTATATAATAAAAAGAAATTTGTGATTTGAAACAATCTCAAGTATCTGGGGCTAAGAATATCAATGTATCATTCCATTTTTCTGCTCTTAACTGTTGTAAATAATACAACCAATATTTATATTTAATCCTTTAAAAGATAAACATCTTTTGTGTGTTTAAAACATAAAAACAAAAAACTTAAGGACAAGGTGTTCATTAATTCATTTCCTTTTCTTTCTATTCTCTTCTCCTTTTCATCTCTTTTTTTCAATTCTATACAAGTAGTTGTGTAAATGCATTTGTTGTCGTTGTTGTTCATAAATAAAAATAAATATAAACATCTGCTGTTCTGTTAAATACACCATCATCATCATCCTTTTAATCGTTGTTTGTTGTTTATATCCTTTTTGGAAGGCAAAGTATATATAAACAAGAAAACAACATTAGCTGCAGACACATGATCTTTGCAACATGATGCGCTGACGATGAGAGATTTAGTTTTCAAGATACAAAAATGTGTAGAAGAAACCAAAGCAGCAGCAGCTTCTTTTTTGCTAAACCAGCAAAAGAGAATTAAACCGAAATAAATAATAAAAAGTAGAATATGAGGAAAGAACAATGAACCTATATTTCAAAAGAAATAAGACAAAAATAAGAGAACTAAAGAGGAGTTTAAATTTGAACATAAAAACCGAGTAAAATGCAGGAGCTAAAAAGAAACGAAAAATATTTACAAAAGATAAAGGAGGAGGAGAAGACATAAACACAGACAGGTAAAGTTCAAAATGAAATATTAAATAAAAAGAAAAGACAAAAGAATATTAAAACAAGTGAGAATATTTTCGGTCATAGTGAATTTGAGATACCTTTTGGTAGACACATTTCGAAAGTTATTCTAGAAACATATAAATTCGTCAAATTTGGAGTCATTTTACTCACAAAGATGAGAAAATATTTCTTTCATATGGATTCTAGTCCGTTACCTCAAACTCTATATCTCTTTCATAGAGATTGCTATAAGTTTCTCAAATTTTATTATCTGTACTCCAAATGGGACATACCATTCATTTGGTCCTATCGAACAATATAACATTCTGTACTATCTGAAAATCGAATCGATTTTCAATTATTGGAGAATATCTCAGATTTTGCTGATTTTAATAATTAAACTGCTTACATTTGTTTAAGACATATGAGTGAAAGAGCGAAGGACAAAGGTAAATCGACTTCAATGCCATGTAAGAATATATAATTTTTTCCTGGCGTCACACACAATATCAAATATTTAACAAAACCTTCCTTAAACTCTTATAAAGGTGTAGGGTATACGAAAATGTTAGAATTTAATTTACACAAAAATTGTTGCATTATGATTTCTTCAAGATAAAATATTTTGTCTGTTATATCTTTGTCAGCTGTTACATTTCTTTCGAAATTCTTCGGATACACGAGGAGAAAAGAAGGCAAAAGGCTCATGTGTGTGGCAATACAAATTATGCTGGTGTGATGGCATTTTTTGCTTTTTTTGAGAAGGTTGTTGCACTAAAAACCATAATTTCATAAAATGCAAACGTAAGAAAATAACTGGTTTAATATTTTTATGAGCCCTTTTTCTCACTTTAGTTGTTTTTTTTTGCTTATCTTTGCCTACGATGTTCTATAGTTTACGTGAAATTATTTTGTAAGTCAGTTAGTGAGCCGGTGAGTAAGTAAGTGACAGAGTGATTTTCATCCATCATTTTATGCACAACAATATTTACTTTGACATTTATTACAAGAGCAAACATGTCATCTTTCTTTTTCTTTTTGTTTTCTCTACTTGACAGATTATCTAAACTTTAGTTTAAGTGTTCTTTAGTTAAACGTAGAGATTAAAAAAAGATTATATATTAAAGAGGGGGTTTAAGGTGAATAAACGACAAGGACGACAATATAAGGAAGTGTTATGAAAAAAAGGAGTTTATTTATAAGGAATTTGTGGGTGAAACGAAAAAAAGCAATAAATGGATAATATAACGTGGGGGATATAGCAGGATAGTGACAGAAACAATTTCAGCTATAATTATTATTTATTCTACTGGACCGATTTTAATAAATGTTGGTATGATTTGGTATTTGACATGAACAATTTGATTTTATTAAAGAATTGCTAAATTTTTTTTGTATTTTGAAGTTACCAGATATCGATATATAACTTTTTATCTACAGCAACTATTTTTGCATAGTTTTTACATAACAAACTTTTCAAGATAACAACGAACATGGGTGTCTAATGATGTCCGTTTGAATTTACATACGAAATACCAAAGTTGAAATATCTCCATTCACCAAATGCAATATTGGAGGATATATTATTATCAAAGGAACAATTTATTTTTCCTGATACAGAACACATGTTCTCCAATTGATCCGACATTTTTTCGGGTAATTTTATTTATTGTGCAAAATGGCCAATTTCGCCAAAGATAAATTTCTGTCTGATAATGTCACGATATATGAGTAAATATCGAAGCCCTAAAACCCCAAATCCTGGAATACTTCGTAAATTTCAATCCTGAAATTTTGGAAAAAATCAATGCAAAATCTCTTGTTTTAATATATTTAGAAATCAAAAGCGTTATTGATTTGAAAAAGGGTGATATTATAAACAACGTTATACCCAAAATCCACGAGGAGTTTCATAAGCTTTAATCCAGGAAATGATTTGAAAACGAGTGAGATTAACGAGAATGTAATTGCCCAAATCTAGAAATAAGCTTTAGAAACTTAATACTAAAATTTCACTATCATTGTAAAAGTGTTTGAACAAACTGGAGAACCTAGAAAAAAAAGCGTTCAGAATTGGAAACAAATTGATCGAATTTCCACCAGTCAAAGATGTACTGGAAAATAATAAAAGAGCAAGATCAATGAGATCAATTCTGATTTTTTTAATTCTTAATTCCCATACTTCATTGAAGCCGTAAAGATCAAATTTAACAATTTGAAATAGATATACATTTTGAAATAGATATACATTTGGGGCAACAATTCCATCATTGTTGGTCTTATTAATAAATAATAAAAAATGGGTCTGTAATACAAATAATAATACATCAAGGTCAAAGGTCAAAATGATCAAAATTGATATTTATTCTTCTTAACTCCCATACATCTTTGAAGGGCTTAAAAAAGTTTAACTGTTCCACAATAGCAGCTTTCCTACGCCTCTGTTTTTGGATTTTTGTTACAGTAAATTGCGTGTTAAGTTAAACAGCAGCAACAACAACAAACATTTAACTTAATAATTATTTCAATGTTTTTTTATTTGACTTTTTAACTAACATTCAGTCATATTACTGTAACATTTTATTGCATTTTTTGCTGTTTAGCCAACATGTCTTTTATAGCGTTTTTTTTTTTTTTTTTTTGTTTATTTTATTTCTTTTTTTTAATTTTGAAATAAATTCTCACTTTTGTGTTCCTAACGTGTTGTTTAATGTCAATTAAAGTACTCTTTTTTCATTTCTTTTAAACATATTTAACGTGTTTTCTTTAACTTACTTAGATGTTAATCATTACAACTAAAAAAATATTAAAAATGTAAAGAAAAAATGAACTGAAGGAAAGAAAAGAAGTTTATTTGTTTTATTTTTGGTCTTAATGACTCGTTGGTTTGTTGATCGTTTGGTTGGATGGATGGTTAGTTTGGTCGTTTGTTTGGTTCGTTGGTTGCTTTTACCATCATTATTTTGTTTTTGTTGTTGTTGGAATTATTAAAGTACCGTAAATTGTTTCATATATAACCATTACACTCATATATGTATATATATGTATGAATGAATGTAAGATCATGATGAATGTGTAATAAGCATAAAAATTGAAAGAATGATAATGAAGAAGAAGAAAAAATCAACAGACATATATTAACTGTCATTACATTTTCTCAAACTTGTGTTATACTCTTTTCTTCATTTAAACTGTACACAGACTGACATTAACTTAAATTTTATACAAAAAGTATGGGTCAAAAAATACATGTATGGAAATTCAGAATATATTACAACAAGTCAATCCTTCAAATATTTCGAAGCTAAATGTGTTATAAAAAAGAACTTGTGAAGTATCAAATCTTTTAAGAAGAGATCGGCGAAATATTTAATGATTTTTTTTGCCCATCCAATACTGTAACTTTTTCCCAAGCTAAGTAACTAAAATTTCCCTGTACTTTATTTAACAATTATTGTTGTTGCTGTTCCTAACTGAATGACTACCAACAGAATGACTGAATGACTGACGTTTACAGACAACATTAAAATGATGACCCAAACACAATCAACTACAGTAAAATGCCAACAACAAAATATATGAAAAAAAAAACAGCAATAGTAATGTGAACAACAATTGAAAAGAATATATATTGTTGTTGCTGCTTGTTTTGTCTTTTTTCAGTTTTTATTGGATTTTACAATATCGTGCTTTAACCTTAACACAACAACAAGAATAATAATTGTGTTTGTTGCTGGGATTTTCATGCTTAAACTTGAAATAGTTTTTTTATTTATTTATTTGTTCATGAGCTTTATATTTTGAAAAAAGTTTTGCAGCATTTTTCTCTTTACCTTGACTACATAGAAATACTAAAAATACAAATATATAGAGAAATGTTTTGGCTGGATTTAAGTTCATATGCTGTTCTTATTCCTGATTTTTTTCTATGATTTTTATTGTTACTTTGTACCCTTAAGCTTTTAGATGTTTTTGTTGTTATAGCAATAATAAAGTATGTACTGAGAAAAATACTAATGCTATAACTATAGCAGCAGCAACAAATACAACAGTAAATCAAAGTAATAGCTTAACAATGAATATAAAACATTTTGTACACTGAAGGAGAAATGTTTGTGAAAATACGAGTTGAGATAGGCCCTTTTAAAAAAAAGTTACGGATCACTTCTTATAATTATTTTCAGGTTCCAACACTTACTATGAAATATTAGGATTTTTTGGAAACCTATTAAGGATTTCATATTTCTCCCATTGGACTCTAACACTTTCTTACTTTAGAGTGATATCTTCTTATCGGAAAAAACTTGAAAGCGCTTTATTGGTTTATCACAAACTTTATTTCGATCAATGCAGAGGCAATACTGAATACACTTCCCTTTGGAAAGAAAACTTCAAATTGGCTTGAACCTTAAAAAAGGTCAGTTGACTTATAAAAACATATAAAACTTAATCGAGATATCTAGACTTTATTCTATCAACATAAGCAAAATGTTAGTATCAAGTATTAATGGTCATTTTAATAAATATCAAATTTTTTAACGACCTTTATGTTAAGTGACTAAAATGACAGGTTTTCTAACACAATTAAAATCATTCAAAATCGATCAAGCGTAAATTTTATATATAAACGAAATTTCCCCCCCCCAAAAATGTTCAAAAAATCCATTTTACTTTCAATTATTTACACCATCAGTGTAATTTGTAGTGCTTGGAAATTATTCTTTGTGTTTTCGCTTGAAAAGTAATCAAAAATAATTTTTATTTTCCATATCAAAAAAATAATATTAAAAGAAGAAAACGCAAGGAAACAAATTCTTATTGTTCTCCTAAATAAACCAAAGTAACATACACTTGTCCTAAACGAACTTATTTGATGGTTGATTGGTTTGAGTTGTACTTCATCGTTGTTGTTGTGTGTATTAAAGAGAATTCTCTATTGACTGTTCAAGCGTGGCTAAAAGGTAATTTGTTTTTTTTTACGGAAAATTATACCTCAAACTTGTATCCTTTTTTGTTCTTTCTGAATTTAGAAATTCTTTGAAAAATATGATGATGATGAATAGAAGTTATATGTTTAGTGTCAGGTTTTAGAATTTTAGCAAATTAAAAATAAAATAAAAAATATAAAAGATGTTATGCACCACTATTGCTTTAGGCAGTAATTTTTATATCCTCCATCACAAGTGTAGAATATTGTCATATTAAGTTTGTCATTTCGTTTGCAAAACCAAAAAAATTGGAACCTATAAAGTTTATATACTCGAATAAAATCAAAATTTGTGAATTTGTCCTGGAAGCTTGTTATTGATAACTGAAGATGAAAAGTATATCAGAATAAATCAAAATTTTAAGGTCCATAAAATATAACGTTTCGAACCCAAACAAAATTTATTTATTACTGCTACAAATTACTATCAAAGACCAGTTTATCTCAAAATAACCATTTTAAAGACAGATATCTGTAGCAACCTCAAATTTAAACCGCATAAAAATATATATTCTAAGACCGAATCAAAATCTGTGAGACTGGCCAGATTAAAAATTCTTAACTCATGTTTTTCATTAACTTTTAAGCCAATTATTATTTGATGATTTCTTTGGTTAATTTAGCTTTGTAAAACATGTTAGTTATATTGTTAATGTGGCTAAAACGACCAGAGACCAGAGAGAAGTGCGTAATCAAATTATTATTTTCAAAAAGAACCAACTTAGTCCTACCAAAAGGTCACCAAGCTTTTAAAGGTCTCTCGTCAAACTGCTTCAATATTATTTAGAAGTACCGGCAGCTCTTATTCATTGATACAAATTCTGATAAAGGTAGAAGGTATGGTCTATATTATGTTTCAATAGCTTGTAAAGAAGGCATTTTCAAAAGAGCTCCCAACATATCGTACCTAAAAATTAAGTGAAGAGATGTATAGCTCTTTTTAAACGAGAATTGAAGAACAAAAAAGGAATCCAAAGAGTGTTAGATTTAAAACGGAGGTGGACTATATGTTCGAGCAAAGTGACAGAAATCACCATAAAAACGTCAATAAAAGGGTAAGATGAACCGAAAATGGTTCAAAATTTCAGTGATTAAATTATTTTAATTAAATAAAAAAGGCCGAAACTGCAAGTTTAGTGGTTTCGTTTTTATTAACATATATGAATGTTAACAATTTTTCGATTTCACTCCTTATCTTATGACATGCAGGAGAAATTGATTAAAAAAGAATGTTAAGAGAAAATTAAAATCAAAAATCGTTTTTGATAAGAAGATTAAGAAAAGAACAGTGTTTAAGATTCGGCATTGACGAAAGAATTTGCACAGTTTGTTCACTTCTTCTATTTTTATCTATAAAACTTTATGAAATTTTTTAAAAACCTTTTCATAAAAGTATATTCCTCAGATAATCCAATAAACTTAAATATTATACCTTTGATTAGTAACACATAGCTCATGCATAATCCATTACATAGTAATCAAGAAAGTAATATATACCAATTACTTATCACAAAAAAAAAAAAAAAAATCAGTTAGAATAAAACTGTATTTGCCTCAAAATTTCTTCTTAATAAATGAATAATTTATTTTAAAAAAAATACTTTCAATTGTGGATAAAAATAAAGTTGAACAACTAAATAATTCAATTAATTTTAAATAAAAAAACTCTGACAATTGCAACGAATAAAAACTAAAGAAAAATAAAATTTAATAAAGAATTTAATTTAATAAAGAATTTAAGAATAAAATAATAACAATAAAAATTGACATGAATGTGAATTATTTACTAAAATCACTGAGAAATCATTTAAAAAGAAATTTATATCACAAAGGTAGAGATGACAGATAAAAAATTAAATTATAAAGTTAAATTAAGTACTTTGTAATTACATAATTATTTAATATGCCTCTTCTCTCCCTTTTTGTTGTATTTTGTTGGTTGGTCACATCAGATCACTTAAACATTTTTATAGTTTTATGCACATGATGCCTGATTTGATTGGACCTAAATTACAATCACACACATAATATGACACGCAAGAGTAATTTAAATTGTACAATACAAGAAGAATGCACTAAGAAAAATAAACTTTATAAATATTATTTCTAAACATAAAGTGAATATCAGATCTCCTTTCACATCTTGTGGAAGAGTTTGTATAAATTCATTTAATTAATTCCACATGCCAATATATCACGCTCATATTCAAATTTATAAATCGAATTCTATGAAATTTGTTTAGATTGTTTCACTTTTATAACTTTAAATCTACCAAATCATATTAGCTGGTTTTAAATAGCAATTAACGGAAAGCAACAACCGCTAATTGTTATTTAAAACCAGCTAAATTGATTAGCTAGAAACAAAGTTATAGACCTTATTTAAAGCAATCTGGGAATTTCCCTAAATATAATATAATAAATAAAGCAAGAGTCTTATATTAATAAAAGGGCTCCAACACATTTTTGGAAAAACTGCAGGATTAGAAGACTTTTCTTTATATTTAGTGCGAAGTATAAAAAGATTTTTCCCAACTTCGGAATCTGTGAATTTTACTGATTAGGAAAATATTAAAGACCCCTTAAAGCTTGCCACAAAAGACACCTAAAGTTACTTGTTAACAAGAGCTCTATAACTATTGAAATATCGATCAAAGAATGTGAACAGTCGTTTTCACAACAAATCGCAATTTTCACATATTTTTGTCCGATTTGCCATTAAGTTATGATAAGGTAGCTGTGATTAGTACTTAAACTATAGCACAACTTCAGATCAGTTCAGGACTACAGTTTATTGTCATTATTTTTAAAGGGCAATCAGGGTTTGCGGACTTTGTTTGTTTCGCGTTTTAAATTTGAATTGGTGTAATGGAGTTCTTTTTTGGGAATTTTATCGCAATTATTTTTTATAACAATCACGTTTTATTCCGCTTTATTGCTGGTGTGGAGTCGCACTTCTCTTTGACCCCGTTCGAGACCTGAACATTTATATAAAGCATTTAATTTTATTTGTTCTCATGGTGCAGTTTCAATAAAAGCACAGACGTTTGCCGTTGATTCGAAGACTGAGTAGATGTGTGTAGTTACTGGTGATCACTGCATTGAAATTTCGGATAACTATAATGAATAATTTATTAACGCTACATTAGACCAATTAAATTATTGCACCAATTCAAGTCATTTCCACAAAATGTACGGAGAGATATTGCTCTCACTCTATATGTGTTGAAGATAATTAAAGGTAGATTTCCAACCAAAAAGTGAATGATAGAAATCTTTAATGAAAATATTGTCGCAAAGTTTCGACAAGTTTAAGTATACACAAAACTAGAGAATCTTCAAGAAGAATAACAAAAAATCATAAAGGTAGAGGAATTACAAAGGATATAAAGTTTACATTTTCTTCGTTTTAGATTTCATTATTTATTATAAATTTTTTAATCGCGTATTCCCTTAATCTTGAAAGTCGATTAAAAAATCTGAGTCGATATGAAAAAAAAGGAAAATTAAATTAAATTTTATATCTTCTTTTAAAATTTTTTTTTTTTATACTGAATGATATTTCTTCTCAGTGTACCTCCCCCTTTTTGATATTCATTTAAATTTTCTTTTTGTGAATAGTTCATGTTACTTTCGTAAATGTGTTGGTCACTGGGTTAATGACACGAAAGCTCAGTGATATGAAAAATTGCAGTCCTTTTTTTGGGTTCTGCTTGGTCTCGTTTTTATTTCATTTGTTTTGCAAGCAACACAAATAAAAAAACTTAGTTTAGTTAACAAATCAACAACAAACATTTTTCCATACATACACAAACATAAATAAAAATGTATTCAAACACAGTTTGAATAGTTTTTGTATTAAACTATATTTTTATTAAATTTTTGTTTTTCAAAAAAATCTCTAACTTTGTCTGCTCTATATCTTGTTTTGGGTATAAAATTTTATTTTATTAAAAAGTTTTTATTGCTTTTTTAGACTCGGATGTTCTCAAATTGCATATAAACCTAAAATATATGAACGTAGATATGTGAATAAGGTTACATCCTAAAAATATGTTTTTCTGACCCAAAAGTAAAGAAATGAAATGGAAAAAAAATGTTATTTGGAAAAGGAGTTTTTAGTCTACAAAAGCAACAATATGATTCATTCATTTGTTGGAGTAACCTCTTTAAAACTGGAACACTTTTCATATTATATTTTAAACTGGATATAAACATGTATGTACGTCTGTATTCATATAAACTTTATTATGTAGACACCAACAACTAAACAAAACCAAACTATACTGAAACTGAACTTTAAAGAAGAAATAACAAAAGTACCCTTAAAAAGCGAAAATGATTCTTATGTAAGAAGTTTTGTAGCAAATTAAATTAACAAATAAACTATTTAAACCCATAAAAGCAAAAGTAACTACAGAAAAAGTATCTAAAATAAAAAGGTGGGTTGTGGTGGTCGATATACTATTTTACAACTTAAATACTAACAAAATTGATTTATTTTTCTCAAAAGGTGAAATCCTCGGAAGGAAACAAGTAATTCGTAAAAGGTTACTTATTTTTACTAAAATCACTTTTTTATATACAAAGAAAGGAAATTTTGTTAACATATTTTTAAATCAGGTCAATTGATGTTTTTATTCGGTTATCTTTTTCACAATAAATGGGAAATTTTTTATTTCTTTTATAATTGATAAAATAGAAAGTGAAATTTTTATACTTTTAGTATTAATCGTTGAAACAAATCTGGTTAAAAGCAAAACAAAAAAATGAGACAGGGAATTTACCTCGAAAATACATTTACTTTCATTTGTAAATTTCTTAAAAACGATTTTGATGACTATTTTGTTGTTGTTTTAAGAAAAGTTTGTGGTACATGATTCAACTCAGAAGAATTTAGGTCAAGTTACAATTTATATTAATTCTCGTTAATAATTTTAGCTCTTTTTTTAAACATCAAAAGATCAATGGAGAATCTTCAAAGTATTTTTCAGAATTTAAGAGAATTTCTTCATTATTACAAAAAAATGATTTTTATTGAGTGAAATCGAAAAAATATTAAGATTTAATTAATAGTCGTATTTTAAATCGCATTTTGTCTATAATGTCTATTATTTTTTAACTTGTGAAATACATTCCAAAAGCTCTTTTTTAATCGATATTTTATGTAAAATTCTTTTATATTAACTTTATTAAACCAAATTAATGAAGTTTCATGAAGCCTTATGCCGAAAATGTAAATTATAAAAAAGGGGGCATAAAGGGTCAATTTAAAAAAAATTCACATCTGTAAATTTTAATCCGGATGGTGACTACACTCATTTTTATCTAAAAAAGTCTTAAAAACTTAAAAGTTTTTTTATATGGAAAAGTTTCAATTTAAATTTTGTATCTAAAACCCTACAAGAGCAAATTCAGACTTCCTCAACTTTGAGCTACTTTTTACATTTGTGTTCTTCAAAAATCATGAAAATGAACCAAGTTATTTTTAAGTTCTATAGTAGAAAATTATACACTATATACATTAAAACAGTTGACAAAAAAACTGTTTGAAATTTTTAAAGTTGAAATTGGCAAAAGTCTTGATATTCAAGATAATCTTTTTGACCCCATAATTTACGAAACTTTCAAAGTTATTAAGCTACACTGTTTTTGCGTCTATTTGTCAAATATCATATAAGTATATCAAAAGTGACTGATTTCTTTCCAAAAAAATCGATTCTGTTCCACTGTGCCATGGAATGAAGTACACAAAACAGCAAATACCTTTACGACAATTGAAGTTCAAATCAAAATATTGTTCAAAAACATTTTTTAACAGCATAAATGATTAAATGATTCACAATCGTGTCAATATACCAAAACAGTCATTAAGATCGCCTTGATGTCGTTCCAAACATAATCAAAATTAAAAGATAAATCTGCTGTTTAGCCTCTCATTATTAGCCAAAGTAATATATATAGTAATATATATAGTACAGTAATATATATAGTACAGCTACAAAGAGTTGGGACATTATAGGCATATCCTTGTTAAATTTGGTACTGCATATTCAGCTTATATTTTTGTAGTTGAAAAAGTTCGGCTGTAACTGTTTCTTTTTTAGGGTCGAGCGTGTTCGTGTCTTTCCGAAACAAATATCCTATTGTCGTGGTAACGTTCTGCTTTATATATATCAGATTTGCATCAACATACCACAAGTATATACTTTTTGACAAAAATTGATTAATATGGTTCGACCTTCTAAATTTCTTGTACACAAATCTGGATTAAACTCTTAAACGTCAAAAAGCAACATATTAATTTCGCTCTTATTTAACCACATTTTTCACACTTTAAGGATTTTTGCTCATAATTCATCTAATTGACTTTTCTTCAACATGACAAATTAATAATACCGTCATGTTTTCTGAAATTCTTGCCCCCATTAAATTGTGTTTTGTAACCTAAATTGAGGGAAATTTGTTTTAAGTTTTAAGTTTGTTTTATTTCACCTGACTGAATTAAATGTTTTTAATTGTTAATTTATTTGACACGCATCTTGTTGTTGTTTAATTTAAAAAAACAACAATAAGCCAACAAACAAAACTCCTTCTCTTACGTGTGACAACAATAACAAAATCATACAACCTGCATAATAAAGACAGAAAGAACAAAAAGTGGGAAATGAAAACGTTTTTCTGGTTTTTGATTTTTTGATCCTTTTTACAATAAACTTTATATTGTTTACTTTTGTTGTTGGTGTTGCTTTAAACGATTCACAAAATTTTAATAAAAATTGTCACGTCAAAGGTTTTATATTACTTTTTCTGCCTTTTGTTGCCACATGATGGCATGTGTTATTGTTATTTTGTTATTGTTTTTTATTTATACGGTATTTTCACTTTTCGCGGAAAGGGGCCAGAGACTTCACCTAAATTGTTGCTTTGGTGTTGCGGATTTTTTGGTTCTTTTTGTTTTGTATTGTAAACAGAATGTTTAATGCAACAATTTAAGTAATTTTATAGCTCATTCAATCAAATACCCTTCCACACCTTCCACAATTACGGTGTTGACTATTGTATTTGTTGTTGTATTACCAAGTTAGTGTTAAATAAAGCTCAAACTTTGTTTGGAAAATTCTCTGGGTGTTTTAATTTAATGTGTTTTACTTCGTTTAACATGAATTTTATTACACGCATTTTGTTTCAACGTTTATTTAAAATAAAATCTCAATTATGTCTCTAAAAACCCCTGGAAAAAGGGAATGCAATTGCGAAAATAATAAAAATTTGGAATTGAAAATTTCATAGTTGAGAAAATATGTGTTTAAGAAAAAATTTAGAGAAAAAGAACCTAAAGATACTTGTTAAATTATACATTTACAACTAAGAAGGGAGATCGAAAATTGCTTACACACGTTTTTTATTAAAACTTTTAACCCAAATATTATTTTATTCTTTTTTCGATCAAGTTACCTTTATAAAACATGTCAGTTATTTTTAATGCCAAACAAATGAATATTTTATTAATCTAATTAAGATAAGTGACGAGAAAAAAGTGTGTTCTAAAATTATTAAATATTTTAAACAAAACTCCACTTGGTCGAATTTGGCCAAACATCGTCTGTGGTCAAACTGTTTCCAATGGAATTAAACAGTACCGTGAGTACCCGTTGAAAGAAAACTTGTTTCAAGGCAGGCGTAAACGCTAATGCAGATTTAAAAACATAGAAGACCCCAAAAGTTCCTAACAGAGCATGAAGATTAAAATCAAGTTTTCTGAAAAAATATTCTTGCTTCATAATGGAAAACGAAACGTTTGTTCTGCCAGATTATTTTCAACTTTCTAATCGAAAGCTTTATGTTGTATAAATGTTGAGAAGTTTAAGACTCAAAGCACCAAGCATACAGCGAAAAAAATAAAACATGAAGCAAAATCAACGTTTAACATAGTTGATTTGATATTAATTTTTTCATTTAGTTAAAATTAAACGATTTTTACGTTTGTGCTGAAGTAATATTGTAAAGATTAGAATCTTTTAATTTCAAGTAGTGAAATTTCAATAATATTCTCGAGAAACTGTATATAATGTGAAGCAATGTAGAATTAAATTTTTTTATTTATGAAGCAAAATCATAACTCAAATTTAAATAATTTTACATTTATTTTTTTACAGGAATGTTTACAAAAATGTTGCTTCCATTCATTAGACCTTATAATGTCTCAACTATGTTTTTGACTGTCATTCTGACATTCTGATGCATTAATGTGGTATTTGTATCAAAAGAGGCAAATTCTCCAAACTGCCCGCAGATTAGGCCAGTGGAGTAATATTAGGCTCTTGTTAAAAAAGAATTGCAAGGTTTCCGAAAGTATGGTAGATTTTAGACGGAGAAGAAATGCCCGATCGAGCTAAGTGACTGAATATATAATTAAAGAGTTTCTTGAAAAATGGTTCAAAATTTCATCACTAGCGATTAAAACTAGAAGAATATTCTTATAATAAAAATTTCAATAAAAAAATAAAACTTTAAGGTCAGTGGTCATTGTTAAGAATTTTTCGATTTCACTACTTATTATAATAAAGTTTTCAAATTTTATAGGAATAATAAATAATTAATTTAATAAATTTAATTAACTTACTTTAAAATATTTAAACTTCAAACTTAAAATTAAGAATGACAAATTACCTGCAAAGAAACAAAAAGAATAAAAATTAATATACAAATTTTTTTATTTTATTTTCTTATTCATTTTCATTTTACAATAAAAAATTGTCTTAGATATTTCCTAGAAATAAGCAATTATTTTTGCTGTCATTGACAACACAAAATTCGAACACATGACAACAACACCAACAATAAAATTAAACACTAAACAGATCAAGTAAATATTTCAAATAAAACAAAACAACATTTACATATTTACAATTAACAACACAGATGCAAAATAAATGTTTCAATATTAAAAAAAATCATCAAATATACAAAATTATATGTTTTTCATCAAAATGTCTACAATTAATAATTTATCCTCAATTTAAGCAGAATTTCATACACAAGTCTGTTGTCATTTTCAGAATCAACGTTGCCAATATCTGAGTAAATATTTTGCTCCATATATGCATATTTAATGAAATTTGTCAAAGGAAACATGTAATCAAAGAATCCTTCATTATTTCTCCTTCTGCTTGCGAATTCTTATAAAGGAAAATACAAACAGATGTCGTGAATTTTAAGTAACTTTTGCCGACGACATAAATTGAAATTTTTATTTAGCGCTCTATTCGACGACACGTGTTTGGGTTTTGTTTGGTTTATAATTTTTGTAAAATACACTTTTGTAATTTATTTCTTTTCATTATTGGAGCAAAAATTTAACTAAATTATGCCATTTGATGATCTGATTAGGAAGAATGATTTTAAGTTCCCAAATTGTTCGCAAAAAAATTATATATTTTTAAAATATCAACTTATTTGTGAAAGCTATAGAGACAAAGGTTTCCATTATATCGCAAAATAATTTATGAAGTATTATTTTGATCTTTTGATAAAAATTATAGGAATTATAATTCTCTGATCCAAAAATATATTAAAGATGTTAATTGTAAGTAAAGTAAGAGCTCAGCTCTCAAAAGTTTTAAGTGTCCAGAAATTAAATAAAACGCTCTAAAATTAGAAACTGTGGTTCTTAATCTGGGAATTTTTTATTCATTGAAAATTCATAAATATAAAAGGGGAAGCACCAAATTGAATTTGGTGTCTCATTTCTCCCAAATTTATGAACGTGATACTTGATAGCATTCTAAGACAAAACGTATTTTGTAGAAATTACGCCAAAGAATTACATAAAAATGTATAGAAACTGAAGATTTAAATAATGATGACTTTTCTGATTGATCTATTTCAGTAAAGTGTAATAATAAGGATTAAAGTTGATTAAAACAATATCGGCTTTTATTCCAAATTGAAAATGTATCCTGAAACGCCAATAATATTTAATATTTCAATGAAAGAACATAAGTCTAGAAATTATAACATTTCTGAAATCTGAATTCCGTGTAGAACAAAGTGGTTCTAATTTCAGAGAGTCTGCTGTATTTGTTATATTCAACAATGACGAGGTAAGACTGTTAAAGCCTTAAAAAATTGAGATCAGATTTCTAATGTTGTTCGTTATAGGAACTACCAACAATTTTGTACTCGCGACCAACAATTTAACATATTACGAAAATCGCTGTTGTGATTTTTTAGAGAAAAATTTCAAATCTGAAGTCCTGAATTTTCTTTACTTCTTTATGTAAATTGGAGCAAGTTGATGATTTTTCTTTTTGGTCTCCTTAAGTTCAAAACAATTTATGTCAATAATTTGATCGAATGAAAATATTGGTTTAGTATTTTAGAAATAAAGTTATGTTTCTTGAATTACACGGTAGAAAGTTGAGAATTCAAGTTTGTTCGTATATTCCTCCAAAGTCTAATTTAGTTAAAAAAATTGATCATAATGAAGGATACAATTTCCTTTAAATCTAACGCTTCGATTAAAGAAATAAAAACAATATTGTTATGGAAAATATTGAATCGTCCTTCAAAAATTTCAAAGTTTAGTGTTTGCAGTACAAGTTTTGGACAAATCAATGTACTTTTACTCTCAACAATTTTACAAACATATCTGTTTGATATTAATATTATTACAAACACAATTACGTAGGTTTCATAATAATTGAAATAATAAAAATACTCTTCATCTTATTTTGCATAAATTAAAAATTCCTATTTTTTCTATAATTTATTTTGTATTTAACTTCTACAACAAATATTCATTCCATTTTTATAAAAATATTTTCAAAGAGGTTTGTGTCTGGATGAATCCTTATTTACTCTGTATGTTTTTCTTCGCCTTCTTTATTTCAACAACCTTTTATTATTAATTTTTTTATACCCTACAACACCACGAGTGGTGAAGAGGGTTTTTTTTAACTTTTTTATTTCGTATGTAACCTTAAGAAGAAATCATATCAGACCCTATAATGTATATATGTTCTGGCGTAAAATCAAAATCTGAGTTGATTTACCTATGTCTGTCTGTCTGTCTGTCTGTCTGTCTGTCAGTTTTTGGCATGCTTATATCCACAATAACTGACAGAGACTAATGAAATTTTTCTGAGTATTTGATATGATTCTGAGAAGTTTTCTATTTAAAATAATCAAAAACGGTTCAGCATGTTCCAGTGAAAAGTTTTCGTAAAACTGTCAATTAGAAATCGACAAATTTGAATTAGATTTTGACATAATATAAGGTAGTTTGTACTTCATTAGTATTATTTCAAACATTTTCCAAATCGGTTTAGTAGAAAATAGTTATAACCAAAAATATCACTAATTTTATGACTCATTAAGTGTTCCTGCATATGTGATGAAGGGTATTGAAGATTCGCCATAGCCAAATATAGCATTCCTACTTATTTGTTATTTATTTTGTTTGCTAAAAAGATAAAATCATAAAAATTCCATAAGGTTTTGTGAAGTTGAATTTGTTTACTTGTTTTTACAAGAATTTTTTCCCTTGAAATGTATTTTTTTGTTTGTTTCTCCTCTTTTCTTAACTTCTTTTTTATTGGAATTTGGAATTATGTTGTGGATGAAATATAAAGAAGTATATTATTACCATATTTACCGCCTATGGAGTCAAGTACAATTTACTTTTTATATTTTATTATGGATAGAGATGTGAAGTTGGTGTGTATGTAAAAAAATCTTATTATATTTGAGTGTCGAGTAAACTTTTTATTTTTAATTTACTCTAGTTAAAAATTTAAAACATATTTACATTTTTTTAACATAATTATTATGTTTTTAGATTTTTTTCTTACTTCATCATTAACAATTTCATGGAGGGTGAACTTAGCACTCAAGAATAACTGTAAATAATTGTATTAAAATGTATCTATGAATATTTTTTATTTTGAATACCGTTATTTAGCATATTTCCTGTGAGTTTGATGGCATGAATGAACTGATTTTGAACTAGTCTAGTCTACTCAAGTTTTTGCTATTAATATTATTTAGCGTTTTCACTACATATGACTTGATTCCGCCTGGTTAGTGATACAAATTTTCATTAAAAATTCAATTTTTCACATAAAACTAATTTTACAAAAAAATTATATTTTCCTTAAAAATTTAGATTTTCACTAAAAATTCAGATTTTCAGTAAAATTTCAAATTTTTACTAAAATTGCAGATTCTCACTAAAAATTTAAATTTTCACAAGGAATTAAAATTGTTACTAAAAAAATATAATTTTAGTAAAAATTTTGATTTTCAACAAATAAATTAAATTTCGCTAAATATTAAAACTTTAAATTATCACAACAAATTTATATTTGTACAATAAGTCAAATTTTCACAAAAAAAAAAAAAAAAAAAAATATCACTAAAAATTCAAATCTTTACAAAAAACACAAATTTTTACTTCTTATTTGAAATTTTCACTATGATTTTCAAATTCTAATTAAATTTTTCTCTAAAAATTCAGATTTGAATTTTCACTAAAAATTCAAATTTTTATTAAAAATTCAAATTTTCACTAAAAATTCAAATTTTCACTAAAAATTCAAATTTTCACTAAAAATTCAAATTTTCACTAAAAATTCAAATTTTCACTAAAAATTCAAATTTTCACTAAAAATTCAAATTTTCACTAAAAATTCAAATTTTCACTAAAAATTCAAATTTTCACTAAAAATTCAAATTTTCACTAAAAATTCAAATTTTCACTAAAAATTCAAATTTTCACTAAAAATTCAAATTTTCACTAAAAATTCAAATTTTCACTAAAAATTCAAATTTTCACTAAAAATTCAAATTTTCACTAAAAATTCAAAATTTTACTAAAAATTCAAATTTTCACCAAAAATTCAAATTTTCACTAAAAATTCAAAATTTCACTAAAAATTCAAAATTTCACTAAAAATTCAAATTTTCACTAAAAATTCAAATTTTCATTAAAAATTCAAATTTTCACAAAAAATTTTGGCAAAAAATTAAAATTTAACCTAAAAATTCAAATTTTACAATTTTTTCACTAAAAAATTTTATTTTCATAAAAATCTAAATTTAAAAAATTGATTTTCATAAAAATAGAATTGTTACTAAAAACTAAAATTTTTAGAAAATTTTCAAAATTCATCAAATATTGAAATTTTCAATTTTCGATCATAGTTGGAATTCAAATCTGTATGTATGTAAAATTTCTATGCTGCTAACTTTACTGAAATCGATTTTTAATGATTAATCGAGTTTAGAATTTTTTTTATAATCGAAATAAAAATAGTTGCTTGAAAAATATGGAATTGTAAATTGGGTCTCAAAAATCATCGTAATTAAAATAAACAAAGAGATAAAAAAGTTTTTTGGAGATCGGACGACCTACAATACTATGAGAAAGTCGAAGATGCTTAAGTATTATCGAATCTTAAACTTCCAATATTTATTTCTTTTGAGTATTACTTATTTAATCATCTTAAAAAAAACTTCAAATTCGTCCCATAGTGCAAAATACATTTAAGTAAAAAAAGTTATAACATTTTACCTGTAGTCTCGTATTAAAACTCATAAATATTCAACAACGATAATGATAATGACAACTTAATACAACAAAATGTTTAATTTAATTTTTATTTTCAATTCAATCCATTGAGAATTTTTGTTTTGTGGAGGTAAATCTAAATAAAATTTTATTTTTTGAAAAACAAACTTTATTAAGTAAATGCTGACTGGCAGAAAATGCTTTTTTTTGTTTTTGTTGGCAGGTCGCTTTTGGAATGATGGAGTAATATGTTAAGTGTTTTTGTTGTTAATGAAAATATTCTTTTACTCCGTTCCAATTTCACCGCCAGCCAGAATGACTATCGACTGTCTGTCTTTATGTTTGCAAACATGATACTATTTTTCTACACTTTTGTTTCACTTTATATGAATGAATGACTGAGACTGAATGACTGACTCAATAAGTGTAAATGTTTGTTATGTCTGCTGACTCTACAAAAATAAAATGTGCATAAATATATTTTTTATATCCTCCACCACCACAAATGGTGAAAAAGGTATATTAACCTTGTCATACCTTGTGTAACGCCAAGAATTAATCAGATCCCATATGGTTTATATATATTCTCGCATTAAATTAAAATCTGAGTCGATTTAACTATATCTGTCTGTCTGTTGTTGGCATGCTCACATCCACAATAATAACCAGAGCTCAATGAAATTTGATATGAGTATTTGTAATAAAAACGGTTAGTATATAGAAAGATATACACCGATATCTGATACAACCTCTAAGTTCAAGCAAATATCTTTCGTAAAATTGTCAATTATAAACCGACAAGTGACATATTGCCATAACATTAAACTATTTGTATTTTATTACCATTTCACAAATTATCAAAATCGGTACAATAAAAAATAGTTATAACCAATTTTTTGACCCATTAAGTGTCCCTGTATTATATTTAAGAAAAACTGTGTATATACTTCACTTGCATTTGTGGTAGAGGTTATTTAAGATTCGGCATAGCCAATCATAGCATTCTTACTTATTTCGTCTTTTATGGGGGGCAATTTCATATTGTTTTTGTATTTAATTATAATTCGATTGTAATGCCGGAATTGCTGTAGGCCGGTCGGTCACTTATTTTCGCACAAAAAAAAAAAAGTATAATAAACCACAGGGGGCTCGTCTGGTGCGAATGTGAGAGAGTCAAGTATTGTTGGCGTATGATTATTATTTTATTATAGTATTTTGCATGTATGTATATAAGAGTTTAGTTGTATGTGTATATTGTATTTAAGTTTGCATATGTCTACTGCTTTGTAAATTTTTTTAAAATAAATATTGAAAAAAAGAGTCATTGTACATAAATTTTTGTTTGTTGTGATTTTTTGTTTTTGTTTGTTGTTTTTGTTGTGACGTTTAGTTTAGTTTGTTTTGCTTTTTTTATTTAGATTTTTTTTGAAAATTCAAAATTGTTATTTTAGGCCTTTTCTTTTCTTTTGTCGCATTTTGTGTTGAATTGTGGTGAATTTGTTGGCTGCCGCATTAATTGATTTGTTTAAAATAAGTGGTTTGTATTTATTTCATTTCATTTCATTTGTCTGTTCGTCTGTCTGTTTGTTGTTGTGTTTTATATAAACAGTTTATAAAATGGTTATGGAAATTAACTTAATTGTAATTTAATAGTTTAGAAAATTTATTTCGAGTGCAATAAAATATTAATAAAATTAAATAATGCATGTTAAAGTGTTTAGAGAAACGTTTTGTTGTTGAATTAACTTAATTAATGTAATTAAATTTTATAAATGCATTTAGATGAGAGTAATTAAAAGTATATAGTAATTTTAAATTTTAAGTTATCAATTAAATTTATATTAAAAAAAATATTCAAAATTTTGTAAAAAAAATATATCAATACAATTTTTCATTATTTTCGAGCTAGAGAAATTTTCTAGCTACAATTTGTGATCTATTAAAATTTTTCTTAAGATAAAATTTTGTGATCGATAAAAAATTTTCTTAAGAGAAAATTTTGTGATCGATAAAAAATTTTCTTAAGAGAATATTTTGTGATCGATAAAAAATTTTCTTAAGAGAAAATATTGTGATCGATAAAAAATTTTCTTAAGAGAAAATTTTGTGATCGATAAAAAATTTTCTTAAGAGAAAATTTTGTGATCGATAAAAAATTTTCTTAAGAGAAAATTTTGTGATCGATAAAAAATTTTCTTAAGAGAAAATTTTGTGATCGATAAAAAATTTTCTTAAGAGAAAATTTTGTGATCGATAAAAAATTTTCTTAAGAGAAAATTTTGTGATCGATAAAAAATTTTCTTAACAGAAAATTTTGTGATCGATAAAAAATTTTCTTAACAGAAAATTTTGTGATCGATAAAAAATTTTCTTAACAGAAAATTTTGTGATCGATAAAAAATTTTCTTAACAGAAAATTTTGTGATCGATAAAAAATTTTCTTAAGAGAAAATTTTGTGATCGATAAAAAATTTTCTTAAGAGAAAATTTTGTGATCGATAAAAAATTTTCTTAAGAGAAAATTTTGTGATCGATAAAAAATTTTCTTAAGAGAAAATTTTGTGATCGATAAAAAATTTTCTTAAGAGAAAATTTTGTGATCGATAAAAAATTTTCTTAAGAGAAAATTTTGTGATCGATAAAAAATTTTCTTAAGAGAAAATTTTGTGATCGATGAAAAATTTTCTTAAGAGAAAATTTTGTGATCGATAAAAAATTTTCTTAAGAGAAAATTTTGTGATCGATAAAAAATTTTCTTAAGAGAAAATTTTGTGATCGATGAAAAATTTTCTTAAGAGAAAATTTTGTGATCGATAAAAAATTTTCTTAAGAGAAAATTTTGTGATCGATAAAAAATTTTCTTAAGAGAAAATTTTGTGATCGATAAAAAATTTTCTCTTAGAAAATTTTTTTATCGATAACACATTTCTTTAAGTGAAAATTTTGTGATCGATAACAATTTTTTTAAGATAAATTTTTAACAACAACAACAACAAATTTTCTGAAGAACATTTTGCAATCCTTAAAAAAATTGTAAGGACTTAATAATCGTTGTTGTCGATACATAATGTAAGGTTAACTTCCAACTGCATGTAATAAACTATAATTTAATATTCTCATAAAAACATTTGTTTATCTCAAATACATCTCAGACATGTTGTCAAATTTCCTTTAAATTATGTCATTCACTTATTCTCTCACTTAAAGCAACAACAAATAAAGACGCATCAGAGAGACTCAAACAGACGAAAATTAATTACAAAACTATGAAATTAATAGAAAAACAAAAGTACAAAAAAGAATGGAAATGAAAAAATCAACAAAGAGTATCTGAATAGAAAAATAAACATTTACACAGATTTTTTAAAGTTTTTGTGTTTTTATTTCCCTTTTTTCTGAAACGTTAATGTAATGAGAAAATAAAAAAGCAAACAAAACACAAAACAAAAAACAAAGATATAAAAAATCAACAATATCGACGTGTAAATTTTATACGATTTTTTAAATAATGCTAGAGAAAAAGGGTTGAATTAAACAAAAACAAAAAATAGTAAAAAATAACACTCTCCAGAGAGTAAATATTGTGCATTAATGGAAGGAGTGAAAGGAAGGATCAACCCAAAGGAACCAAACAACAATACAACAAACGCAACCGAGAAGTCAAATAAAAAAATTGCAAATGGACTAAAATGCACAAAAAAATGGAAAACATCCTTTTAAAAGTTGGTTGTAGGGAAAAAATAGCTAAATTCAAGCATAAGGCTTTTTTTGCAAAATACTAACAAAAGCTGGAGGAAGGAAAATAAGCGGAAAATATAGTAGGGATAAATATAAAAAAGCTACAACAGAGAAACAGCAACAACAACAATAAAATAACCCTTAAAAAATAGAGCTACAAATCGATTAAATGAATAAGTACATACAACAAACAAGAAGGAATAATAGAAAACAAAACAACACACAAATTCGTAAAACGGCAACAACTACAAAAACAAATAATAAAGAATTGAGAAACTTCATAAACATTTTTGTAAGGTTAAGTTGGAACGAGATAAAAAAGGGCCAAAGCATAAAATTAATCTTAATCATGAAATGATTTGAATAAAGACGAATATTAACATAATTAATTCCTTTTTAATCGAGAAAGGGGGAAGAGAAATAGAATATATTTTTTTTTAATTTTCAAAATATGCAAAATTTACATTTTTGGGTGACCTGAATAAAATTTATAAATTTTTTTCTTCAAGATTTTTTGAGAACTAATAAAATTTTGTGTGTATCTAATAAAAAAATACAAAAACGATACACAAAAATTACAATAAACAGCGCCAACGACAAGAATATCCTGAGACATTTGTATGGGCGGTGGAATGTGTTTTTTGGAACAACAACAATAACAACAAACTAGAAATAGATTTACACACGACAAATGTGGCAACAATCAGATTCAGGTAAATTTTAGTGATGCCACCCAAATATAAATAATTTGTTACATTCGTCTGAATTTTTTTAAGGGAACAAATTTTAATAATTAACCATTTTTAATAGATTTTTTTATATTGCTTGTACTACTTACGAGATTTTATTTTCGACAAAGATTATTTAGAAGATTTTTTTATTGATTGAGAAATTTTTCGTAAATAACATTTCCAATTTTTTATAGATTGTAAAGTTTTAATAGAAAATGTTGTTATTGATAACAACTATTCTTATCAATAAAAAATTTTGTGATCGATAACAAATTTTTTTAAGAGAAAATGTTGAGACCGATAACAAATTTTTTTAAGAGAAAATTTTGTGATCGATAACAAATTTTTTTTAAGAGAAAATTTTGTGATCGATAACAAATTTTTTTAAGAGAAAATTTTGTGATCGATAACAAATTTTCTTAAAAAAAAAATTTGAAAAATTATAGAAAATTTTATAATCGAAATTCTTTTAATTAATAAAAAAATTAGAATCGAAATTTTTTTTGAGAGAAATTTTTTTTATCGATTATAATTTTTTCTTTTAAAAATAGTTATTGATAGGAGAAAAAATCGATGAGAGGAAAAAATTATAATAAATTTTAAAAGGAAAAATAACATTATTTTGTTTAATTTAATAATAATTAAAAAATCCCTAAAAATGAATCTGGCAACACCATACCATTAATACATATAAATGTAACGCACATGCGATTAAACTTAAAAACGTTCGTATGTCAAGAATTTTATATCGTTATAATATAAAAACTTCACACACACATTCATCTCACGAAAAAAATAATTTACACAAACCAAATGATTGTTAGATTTTTTTTTTTTTTTTGAGAATAAGGACACTTTGGAAAAGGAACAAAACATAAACGATTGACGATAACCAACACGACCATAATCAGGACGATAAGTAACTATATTTTATATGTGAGTGAGTACATATAATAATTATTCTCATATTATACTTTTTTATAGACTCTCAGAGTTTTTACAAGACTTTTGTTTTTATATATTTATTCAAAAGAAGAGAGAGAGAGAGAAGCAAAAGTTTTCAATAACTCTCAATGGAGCCCACACGATAGATAGATAGATGGCAAGGCAAGCACGTCTTTTAGATGTGGCGCACGTTTTTAGAATTTTTGTATTTGATTCCGTGTACATTTAAATGTTTGTTGTTTTATTGTCCTTTTTTCTTGGGCTTTTTTGTATCTTATATTTTGAATAGATACATATCTTTTGCCGACTTTAAAAACAAATGAGAAAGAAATGCATAACGACGAATTAACCCCCAAATATGAAAAGACAATAAAACCCCCCTCTTAAACCAACAAAAATAATAATTGAACGCCAACTTTTAGAGTAAAAAGGTAGAAAAGTTTGAGATACTTTTGTTAAGGGTTCAGATAATAAAAATCTCTCAGAGTTTATGAAAAATAGACAAAAGTATGTTTTGAGTTATGAAAATAATAAAATAAATAAAATTGAAAAGTTTCTTTTTTGGAATATAGAAATTAGAAAAAGTTTATTTATGTTTGAAATTTATCTTAAGAAATAATTTAAACAATTGAAAATTAAATGAATGAATTAATTACAACATTCGTTTAATTTTTATGAGTAAATTATTTTTTATTAGATTTGCTGATAATTAATTTTTGACCTTTAGCAGTGATGAAATAAAATTTACGTACTTTTTTTGTAGACTTTTATGACTCAACAAATGTTGATTAAAATTTTCTTATTAGATTTTTTTCTACATAGAAAATTTTTCAAATTTGAAATTCTTATACAAATAAAATAATTCTTATCAATAAATTGTCTTATTTCTAGTATTTAAAACTTATAAATAAAAGCGGGTTTTATAACCTTCACTAGCACTTCTGGTAAATGGGGGTATATTAAATTCATTATTAAGTATACCATGAATTATTGAGATAAACTAGTACTTCTCTCACCGTTTTTGAAGTCTTTATTCATTCAAAAATTTACCAAATCAGTTCAGAAGATGTTTAGGAACCATTTCGGTTTTTATTAAAACTTTTAAATCAGTATTATTTAATTTTATTTTGGATCATGTTACCTTTTTAATGCCAAAGAAGTGTATGTATTATTAATCTGATTTATAAGAGTGACCTGAGAAGTATTCGTACTAAAATTATTAAATATTTTCGACAAAACCTAACTTGGTCCTACAATAAGTTGGCCAAGCATTTAAAGGTCCACAGTCAAACTCTTTTCAATATTATTAGATAGTATCGGAAGAACTTTTCCTTTGATAGAAAACTAGATGAATGGTCAACATGATTTTTCAAGAACCAAAAAATAGAAAGCATTTACAAAAGAGCTATCAACACATCTGGTAGAAAAGCAGCCTATTTTTCTTGATGTTCGAAATATTTGGAACGAAAAGTTAAAGTTGATGCACAACAAGATCGCGGCAAAAAATCCCAGAAACAGAGCACAGAAATTAATTTCAAATTAAAAAAAAATATTCTTGATTCATAAAGGATGATGAAACGTATGATCTGGCAGATTTTTCTCAACTTCCTGGTCATAAACTTTTAAGTTACTGATGCTAGAGGGAATGATGAAGAATAGTTTACTACCCAATAGAAATCAAATTTTTCCAAAAAGTTCTTGATATGGCAAGCAATACGCAGTTGAGGCAAAAGAAGCCAATTATTTCTTACAATGGGCTTTATAAATACCGAAAATAACAAAATAGTCTGCTTCCATTTGTAAGACTTCATAATATGTGCACTTATTTTTGGCCTGACTTGGCATTCTGTTACTATGGTAAACAAGCTGTTCGAACAAAAATTGCATAGAGCACTACATAAACCTTAAGGAATCGTTTCCGAAGAAGTTTCACTAGATACTAAGACTATTAAAATATATATATTCTGTTTTGTAAATGGTTATAATAATTTCAATTAAATAAAAAAAATAAAACTGTAAGTTTATTGACTTCATTTTTATCACCATATATGTGTGTTAAGACTTTTTTGATCTCACTCCTTAGACAGATTTTTTAAACAATCTCGAAAGATTAAAAATGAAATTGGATTTCGTCTGTAAGTCCTCCCAGGAGAAATACTACCCCTGGTTAATGGTATTTAAGAGTCATTACGACCGATTCTATCATACTTTTATGTTTCAATTATAATTGCAACTCTAACAAGTGTAGAATGATTAAAATAACAATGTATTTTCTTTGATATATTTTCATTGTATTTAACTGATAAGAATATTTGTAAAAAAGAAAAATACAAAGTAAATAATAATATTATATTCCAATTAAATATATATATTTTATTCTTCTTCAAATACCTCCTTCTGATTTTTATTACTATTTACTTTGTATATGTCGTTGTTTGACTGATAAGAAATTTAGAACTAATAAATATTTGAGTTAAAAAGAAATCATTAGTTAGAAACATGAAAATGAATAGGAAAATGGGATATGAGTTCAACATACTGGACAAATATTAGAAAAATTCGAATGACCGAAACAATAAAAATATAATGAAATTTTTTACAGTTTTTAAATTTCTATCGAACTCTCAACCTCATGTTCAGTAATACCGACCTATTAATGCGCTTATTTCTGTTTCCTTAACTTGACGTTTCATGAAAACTTGATTTGATCATACTTCCTTGTAATATGACAATGAAGACTTTCTAATAAATGAGATCAAAAAATTCATAACATACATATATAGTAATAAAAGCAAAAACAATAAACAAAAGTATTTTTAAATTTTTTATCTGATTGAAATGATAATTATAATTACAAAAAAATATAGTTTTAAACACCAGTGATGAAATTTTGAACCTTTTTCGGAAAACACTTTCATTAACATTTTATAATACTTTCTGTCATTTTGCTCGAACAGGTAATCCATCTACGTTTAAAATCTACTACACTCTTGGAAGCCTTAGCTCCCTGCACTTTTAACATTCCCTCGAGCATCAGTCACATTAGATATTTGACCAGGAAGTTGAGAAAACAAACTTCCAGAACATACGTATCGTCATCCATTATGTAACATGATATGATTTTAACCTTTCGTACTAAATAGTCCGAACTCTGCGCTATCCGGGTTGCTTTCCTTCCGGATGAGTTGGGAGCTTTTTTGAAAATGTTTTCCATCCTTTGGCTTGAGAAACATTATATGTACCATTCCTTCCATCTCAATGAGGTTATCTATCAACAAATTCACCCGGTTTGAAAGCAGACTTTTGAATACTTGGACACATTTGTAGGACCAAGATGAGATTTGTTGAGAATATAATAATTTAGTACATGCTATTTTCTGTTCACTTATTCATTTCAATCAGATTAAAAATAAATACATTTGTTTAACATTAAACACAATAATTGACATGTTTTACAAAGGATACTGAATAAAAAAATTAATACGTGTGTTAAGAATTTTTCGATCTTAGTCCTTATTTACTTACTGGCGTAATTTCGCTTTATGTTTGTTTATACCATGACAATTTCTAAAAGGATTCAAACAAACAAATTTATATATGTACTACTGAGGCTCTAGAATTATTTTTAAATTATTTCCATAATTTTGTTTGATCGTTTTTGCTCATAATATGACAATAGCATTTTCTTAAAATATATTTGTTTAGTGTGTTTAATGCTAAAAATCTTTATGACTAATACTACAGTCGTAAAATAAATGTATTTAATGATAAACAAGTACTTATTTAAACGTGATTAATGACTTAGAAAACCAAATCGTAAAATTAAAAGATGAAAATGTTTTTAAAGTCACAACAGATAAAATTATTGTAATTAGTTCATAGAAAATAATTGTCTTTATTACATCCGCTCTTTTCTCAAGGCTACAAGTGAAATGTACAAATAAGCAATTAAATAATTAAATATTAATAATTTTTATAAAACATTTTTGTTTAAAGAGAATTATATAATTCGAATACTTTAAAGATTTTAATTTATAAGATCAACATTTTAATTTTAATTGTGATCATATAAAAGTTTATTTATATAGAAAAGCCGGATCCAGTATTGGTCAAAATTTAATACGACACAGCGTAAGAATTTAAAGAAGTTTTGAACATATGGAGAAGTCGAAACTAGGGAAAACTTTGTAGATATAATGTTTAGAAAAGTATTTTTAATCCTTCTAACATAACCTGCAAATATTTGAATCTATTACCTAAAAGTATGCTACTCTACTTCATATATTAATTCTATAATTATCCTAATAAAACAATTAAATCATTTGGAAATAATTCACTTAAGAATTATAAGTATCATTTTTAAATCCTTAACAAAAAAAGCTTTGATGTTGTTGTCCTTTTTCTTAAGAAAATTGTCTAGACATTTTTAATTTCTTTATGGTTTTCTTTCAATACACTTTACGACAAAAACAAAAAGAAAAGTCAAAACGTCATCTAGATTAAAGAGAAATATAAAAAAGTCATCGTTATAACATGGACTTTTTGTAAGGATTTTATTGCAAGAAAAAGAATTAAATCAATTTGTCATTTTGGGTATTTGTTCTTGTTTTTTTTATTTAAAGGAAGAAAATAAGTGATGACCTTGAAAAAGCTTTTTAAAGTTTTTTCCCTTAAGGATTACAAGTCAAAGGAGAAGGATAAAGAAATGACTGGAATTCAATATTATTTTAAGTGAGGTGAAAAATACATTTTTTATATTATTTATATAAATAATTTATGTATTGGACTAAGCGATTATTAATTTTTCAAATAATAAATTTTATTATCTCTATTTGAAATTTTATTTATTACAGATTTAAAATTCACTCTTTTTCAGAATTCAAAGTAATGAAAGTGAAATTATTTTGAATTTTATAAAAAAAATATCACATAAAATAAATGCATGTTGATGTCATAATAAAATTAAAAATTAAAAAAATACAAAATTAATTTCTTCATTAAGGAGGTTAAATGTTATCTGTTAATTAAAATGAGAATAATTAAACTCGAGTATAGTTTCAAAATTATTTTAGTGATTAAATTTGTCAATCTAGAAAAGTTATTATAATATTTTTATACTACTCAACACAACAATTTTTTAATACCGGTATTTTATAAATTTCATTAGACCCTGTTTAAATTCCAAACGAGTCTACAACATTTCTCATTTTCTGCATCCAAGTTATTCTGAAAAGTTCATTATATTAAAGTAATAGATCTTCAAAATTTCTAAAAATTAGTTTTTTGGAAAATATTTTGATAGTAAATATTTGGAACTCAAAAAGGTCCACTTTCTATTTTTACATTGTGTTATTAGAAGGATATCTATATTATCTAAGGATAATTACTAGTTAAAAGATAAACAAAGATTAACAAATATTTTATATAGTTTCAGACAATTTTAATTTCAAATGATTTATTTGTTTAAATCATTTAATTAATATAAAAGTTTATAATGAATAAATTATATTTATTGAATAAAAATATATTTTAAAATATAGCAAAATTAATATTTACAAAATTTCCTTAAGTTTCAATATTTTTTATTTTTACAATAAAAATATCACAAAGAAATCACCAAATATTTTCATAACTTCCCCAAAAACTATTCATTATTCATATTCCCCAAAAACTATTCATTATTCATAAAACGATGACGTAGATTGATGAAATACTTTCGGTTGTTTTAGTTGATTGTAAAAAAAATGAATGTAAAAACAATCTAAAATCTTTAGTATCTGATCGATAAAATAAAATTTGACTTAATTGAGGGTTTTGTAAATTTATATAGAAGATGATATTTTCATTACAAAATTTTGATTTCTATTGTATTTCGATTTTTAACAACAGATTTAGATCAGCTGAAAATTTCATGAAATACAAAAGTTCTCCTTAATTCTTTATGGAACTTAATGTCTGTGTGTAATTTTTAAATTTGTACCTACTTTGGGTTAAAGCTCTCTTCTTGTTTTAAGCGTTGACTGATTTGTCTTAAAATGATTTTTAAATTATTTATGGACTATTGAGCACATAATTCGTTTGGGTCTACTAATTTTAACGGGATTACGATTTATTTATTTACATTCTCTTGCTAAATCACAAACAATATTCAGAGTTTTGCTTTCTAAATTCTGGTTCATTATTTTTTCAACAAAAAACTCATTTAAATTTCAATTTATTAATAAATTTTAATTTATTAATATGATAAATATAGAAACATATTTTCCGAGTCCAAAAGTTTTAAGTATCTATTTACAAGATTCTTATCAGAATATTGAGTCCATTGTAATCAAATTATAGTCGCTTTACTCGATGAGAGCAACAGTAAATCAAACTGTCCAGAAATAAGAACTTTTCATTTCAATAAATTAAAATCTCTAAAATTAGAAATTGTGCTTTTAATTTCTGAATATTTTTATTCATTAAAGTAATAAAATGTTCTTGGTACAGATAACTTATTATTGCTTTTTTACCACTCAAGGGCTTTCACACATAGCAAAAGAATGGCAAGTCAGGAAACAATATTAATTGGATACATTATGAAGTCTTATGAATGGAAGAAGCCTTTTGTAAATTTTCCTTGATGAAAAATTCGTTTCTTTTGCGGCTTCTTTTGAAACAACTGCCATACAAAGAACTATTAAAAAAATTGACTTCAATTTCTGTGTTCTCTTTTTGGCCTATAATTCTTTGGCAGCGTACCTGCCAGAAACTTTTTGGTCCTTGTATGTTTATTTTATTTTGAAATGAAATTGTGGTCCATTCCTTCTGCCTGAACCAGGTTTTCTATCAATGGAAGATATCCCGGTACTGTTAAACAACATTGGAAACAGTTTGACGGTTGAATGCTTGACCAACTTTTTGTAGAATCAAGTTTGGTTTTGTTGAAAATATTTAATAATTCTACTCTGTACTTTCTTCAGATTAACAAATAACTTTAAACCTAATAACTGACATATTTTCCAAAGGTAACTTGATCAAGAAAAATATCGAAAAATATTTTTCTTGATCAAACGAGTGTTAAGAATTTTTCGATCTCACACCTTAGAACTGCTCTTGGAATAAAGATAGTATTTTGTATATGTTAATATTAATTAACTAATCCTAAAAAAATATCTAATATTTTTTGGGAATCTAATATACAAAAATCGGATTTATAAGAGTCCAATATTAAACTATGTACCGACCCTCATCTATTTCTATCAATATTCAACATTATGTTATCTTGGATGATATCTCATATTTGTGCAAATAACAACATGTGTAAAATTACGACCTGATGAGTGTATACATGGAGACCAAGAGTGAAAGATAGTGTAACGCTGTTAGGTACATCATATTTGTCAATTGATTATATTCATTGCATCCTTTATTTACGTTCAACTGGTTGCCTTCTTATTTTAACTCAAATGAATATGAAATAATCAGTCTCTAGAAAAAAGATTTTAAATCGCTCATTTCTTTCTGCAAAATAAATTGATACTGTTTGGGATCTAAAATTGACCATATTTTTAGCATAAGAATCTTACTCCGATTAATATCTTCTCTTAATATATATTTTTGCCTTTTATTCTTACATTTTCAAAATTTCCCGAAAATATGTTTTAAACCCCTCAAACCCCTTCCTCCAAATTTTATGCCGTTAAATTATAAAATAAGAACCGCCAAAAGTAAAACGCATTAAAATATTTATAGACAAAAACAATATAAATATAAACTTTTGAAAACTCCTTAATTTTATATTTCTGGCATCATAATAAAATTCAAGAAACTCTTTTAATGATTAATTTCTTTCTATAAAAATAAGTTAAAAATTCCATGAGATATAAGAGAAAAAACTTAATAAAATATTTGTTAAAAAAATTTATTTGTAAGATAAAGATAAAATGAAACATGTAATAGTTAGTCGGTCATGCCCGTCCGTTTAATACCCTATACTATGTTGTTGGTATAAATATATAAATGAAACGCTCCAAGTTTAGTCAAGATTTCTCCAAAATTGCGACCTGCATTTTATTCATAAGGTTTACATTGACAGTCAGCCAGACGGACGAATGGAAGATACTGAGTAGTACGGTGTACTTAAAAGAGGTGATAGTAATTTTTTCTGTGCACAAACGCATTATATACCAAATGGTGTAGGGTATAAAAGTAGATATAAAAATCAAAAAGACATGTTTTGAATATTTAATTAAATAATATTAAAATAAAACTAATATTTGCAGTAACTAGATATTTTTATTATACAAGCAAACACTTTTTTTATAAAATCCTAATGAGTATTTTAATGTTTTTTTTTTAATCAAATAACTTTTTGAAAAAAAAAATAACTAATAAAACAAAATTATTTAAACAAGAATTTCCTAATAAAAACTACTGTAATTATTTGAAATTTTATTACTGAGTTATTGAGTAAAATTATTACAAAAAATGTTAATAATTTATTAGAATTTTGTACATGAGTATTTTTCAACTAAAAATTTTCAATTTCAGTAGTATTTTTTGCTTCAATTTATTGCAACTAAAAGTGCGCGAAAATGTATCTAAATGAATGAATGTGATTGTGTGAATGTAGTTGTAGCTTTGTGTACATGCAATATTTTTGTTAGTGAGTAATTTGTTTGAATGGCTTTTGTAGGTCATGGTCTCAATGTAAATTATTTATTTAACAAATGAAAAAAAAACACATTTGATTTTGATTAAAAGTTTGTCAAGTTAATTTTGACATATAAAGATAAGAGTCTTGGCATTATATTGTGGGGTTTTATTTTTAGTTATGCATTTGAATATTATTAAACAATTATTTAATTAATTGATAACTTAGTTTCTACTTAATTGATAGAAATATGCATCAAGAATAAATAATTAAATAAGAAATTGCATAGTGAATAAGAATAAGACCAAGTGTGTCATTTGGATATTAAATAGTGTTTTATGTGATCTTGGAAAAATTGATATTGGCTAATTTTTATTTTAACAAATATCGAGTTCATAGGTCAGATCAGAATAAATTGATTATTTTCTGAGTCTCTTTTATCAGAATAATTAAATTTGGCATATTGGGGACACTTAAGATTTTTGTAATGACCGACTTCTTAGTTTTTTATATAGACTCAAAATTTTATCGAAAAAAATTTAAATTTTGATAGCAAATTTGAAAAAAATGTTAAATTTTATTTTAAATTGAAAATTTAGAAAAATGTTATATTTTGTTATATATTTAAATTTAAATTTTTATAAAAATATATCTATATTTTTAAATATTTTATTTATTTGGTAAGAATGAAAGGATTCTTAACATACATTTATATTAATAAAACCGAATCCACTAAATATATAGTTAAAGATTTTTCCATTTGATTGAAATTAAAGTTTCAATCTAATTCTCATTTAACAATAGTCCAATACCTCCTCACTGGCCTTCGCTTCAGGCATTTTGGAGGATTTGCCTCTCTTGGTACAAGGGCTCTCCAGGGCTTATTTACCATGGTAACATAATGCCAAAAATAAGGGGACACATTATGAAGACTTATAAATGGAAGCATTTTTTTGTAAATTTCGGTATTTATGGATCCTGATGTTAGAAATGATTGGCATCTTTTGCTGCAAATTCATATTGCTTGCCATACTTAGTATGTTTGAAAAATTTTAACTACTCTTTTGGTTCAAAACTTTTCACCAATATTCCCTCGAGCGCCAGGATCATACACCTTTTGCCAGTTAAGAAAAAATATAGCAGAACATATGTTTTGTCATCCATTATGCAGAAAGAACATTTCTTTTAGAAAGCTTGACTTAATTTTTCGTACTCAAAATTTTTAGTAACCTCCTGTCTGGAACATTTTGAGCCTTATACATTTTGAATTATGAAGTAGCTTTAACTTTTCGTACCAAATAATCCTAGTACCGAGCTAATTGGTTTTGTTTCCTACATGAGGATGTGTTGAGAGCTGAAGAATCTCCTAAATTTAAACTATCTTCATGAAGATATAGATCGTTCTAAAATAAGGACCTTTGATCAATTATAAATCTAATGATTTAATATTTACAGAAATTAAACATTCTGATCATTAAATTTATAGTCAATTTTTGCTTAGTGGTATAAATTTTAATAGAAGCGTTTTAGAATACCACATGGAGAGTTCTTTTTGGTTCTTTCTTTTTTTGATATATATAGTAAATGATATAATTAGGCCTTAGATGGATTTTAGGGTCTTTATTTCTCATTAGAAAAAGGTCTCTTACCAAACATAAAAAAACTTCTAGAATTTACAATATTTTAAAATTTTGAACCACTACTGGAACAAAATGGTTCTAATTTCTGAGATTGTACTGTAATTTAAAAAAAAAGCATCTATTTCCAAAATAAAATAATTTATTTCTTATTTCTCCATTTCAATTCATTCATTTATCTTTGTAAAAGATTTTAAATTAAAAATAATAAAAATTTCTTTATAATTAAAAGAGAAGAAAAATTATTTACAAAACTTTCTCAGTCATTAATTACGAAATAATTACATTTTATTTCATTTCATTTTTTTGTATTTTTTCTATTTACATTCCATTAAATGAAACTCGTCAAAACATTTGTTTACATTTTTATTTTGCTTTTCTATACACCAACTCAACACACATGACATTTCACTCAAAACAAATGGTGAATAATGATAAACAAAAATTAAATTACACCACATGTATTGGAGAAAACAAGAGAAAAGAGAAGAAACAAAAATAAATAATAAACAAAGCAGCAGCTGCAAATGGTGAAATTTTGTAAGAAAAAATAGAAAAGCACAAAAAAAAGGTGAAAAAAATAAGTGCAAAACGTATGAGAGAAAAGAAGTGAAGGAGCCATAAACACTGTTGCCACCAGATCTGACGATTTATTGTCATTTTGTAAGCCCAAAATAGCCCTTTTAACAATTTAACATGACCGAAAATTGGACTTGTCTGTCCACCTTTAATATCCTGAATTCAATAAAAATATTTTGATCGACTTTAGTATAGAATCGTTACTACAAAAAAAGCTGCATACATAACGGTTCCTGCAGGTCCTTCAAAGAATAAAGAATTTTTTGGAGCGTAATTTTCAGAAAAAGTTAAATATTTTTTCGGGAAAATAACTTCAATACGGTATCAATATTAATTATCATAATAGCAGAAACAAAGCGAGACTTTTTCAATTATACATCCTTATTTCGTTTGCTCAATTAGATTTAGATAATAGCTAAAATGTATTTAAGAAAAGATGTCTCATTAAATCATTTGAAGGAATGAAATGTCGTATCTTAACTTTATGAAGTTAAGATAATTATGTTCATTTTAACGAAATAGCAAAGTTAATCTTTATTTTTTTTTTTAAATTTAGGATATATCGTAATATATCGAGCATATTTATGAGTCACTTTTTATGTTGACTATTTTTTCACGATTTCGAAAAGTAAATTTGACAATTTTCCCCCTCAAAATTGAGAATTTTTGTTGAAATCCATCTGGCAACTGTGGCGCATAAAATAAAATTTCAATGACAAAATGCAAAACTAATACTTGACCATTAACAAATATTGGAAACTAATGGATCTGAGCCTTCTTGAAGGAAAAAGGGAATTATTAGACACTTTATTACATACCTGGTCTATCCAATGACTGTCGTCGACTCATTGGCAGTTTTTTGTTATTTATCTTAAGAGCAGCTTAGGTTTATGGTTTAATTAATCCCAGAACTATTGCAGTTGTTGTTGTTGTTGTGATGTAGGAATTTGACAACTGGACCGAGTTTTTGTAATTAACTCCTTGTTGTAATAACAATAAACGGCAAATGGAAGAAATAAAGGCTTAAAAACTTGTTGACACATTTGGATGATTCAAGCACACACACGCACACATTCACTTAATTATGATTTTATTTATTTATTTAATTTCTTTATTAATTATATAATTTATATTTTGCTAATTTTTTTCACCAAACATTATTTATTTGTTGTTTTGTTTTGTTTTCCTTAACTATTTTCACAAGTTTTCAAATGTTATTTAGGATTTTCTTTTGCACTTTTCTTTCGTTATAAATTTTTTAGTATACCGCAAAAATATTTTTGATATTCAAATACAATAAAAAAATGAATGTGGAAAATAACGAGAAAAAATAATATGAAAAAGAAAAACACAATCACACACAATAAAATCAGACGTCGACGCACTAAAAAGGTAATTAAAACGGCGAGGTGAAACCCAACATTCATTCAAACACAATCTAACAAACACTTTTTTAATCAAATTCACATAACGCTCCTAAACATACACCAGCTAAATCACACACATTCGTATGGAAGTAAGTAAGTAAGTACTAGGCGATGTACTATGGGTGAGATAAAAACGTAAAAAAATAGAAATTTTGTTTTCTTCTTCACAAAAAAAAAACTTTTACAACAAAGATGGTGTTGATGATAAAGATGGCTGAAGGAGGACGAGAAGAATCTACTTTTTTCGTCTAACACGATTTATTGCTTTTTAATACAAATTCTCTTATTGCATTTAGTTAAAATATTATTACACTTATTTTATTTAACAATATTTTCATTATTTTTTATTTGTTTTTAAGTTTTTCCCTTAGTTTTGAGGGATTTTCTTAACACGTAAATATTTACGCCGCCGTCGACGCAGCCATTTCAAAGAAAACTGTGGTGAAATTGTCAGTCATTTGTCAGATCAGAAATCACAACAAAAAACACACACACACATAATTACTCTAGTGGTGTAATTTGCACTTTTCAAGAAATCATTCACATTAATTCACAATAATCATTTTCTATTTTGCCATTTCTCTACTCGCTCTCTTCGCGAAAAAGAGATAGCTATCCGTAAACATATAACACACTATATTTCTTATTCGCTCTCTCTCTCTCACTCTTCTTAACTGTATTTATTTGTGTAGAGTAAAATTAAGAAAAATTCGACTAAATAAAAATATCTAAGTTTGTGTGTAAATTTACAAAATTTTGTTAAAATTTTATGATTTATGATAATTTTTTATTGAACACACTTTTTTTGTTTTCACTTCTGTCATTTGTTTTATTATTGTTAGTTGCTTAATGTTCTTTCGTATTCTCCTTTAAACAATCCTAAACACACACACACTTATTTTACTTTCTTGTCTGCTTTACTAGTTACAAAAAAAATGTATTGTGTCTACAAATTTTTATTTACATTTTTCTCTTAATATTTTCACATTTTCGTTTAAATTTCTTTTCATTGTCACTTAGTCTACATTTATTTATAATTTTTCACTAAATTTTCTTAATTATTTTACGTTAAAACCCGTAAATTTTGGCAAATTTGGTAAAGGAACCTCGAACGTGTGTTTGTGGCAGACTTCACCTTATTGTCTGTGGTGTGTATACAGTTTTTTTCTTATGAGTGGTGTGTTTAAGTAGAACATATGATAACAGAGTTGTATTTCAGAGGCACAAAGAGAGATAAGGTTACCAGTAGCAATAGTTTTGGGTTTTCGGGATTCAAGGACTAAACAGATATAAACTGAGTAAATGTTATTATAGTTTGTCTCCTAATTATCAGCATAAAATGGAAAAAACACTTTAGATATTTTTTAAAAGAAGTAGAATTTTTTTATTTATTCCGAAGTGAAACGCATACAAGTTTTTCGTAAATACAAGAACGCTTAATAAGCCATAATACTTATAATTTTTGCTATAACTTTTTTTCTACTGAATCGATTTCAATATTTTTTGGAAATATTAGTGATGTTCATATAGTTTAATCTAATCAATTAATAATTGAAAATTCTACGGATGATCTCTTAAATTTAGAGGCTGCCTCAGATATCAGTGTATTTTATATATACTAAACCGATTTTATTGATTTCGACTAAAAAACTCCCTAACACAATTAGAAATACTTAGATCAAATCAAAATGTGTGAAAATTTCAATAGATATGAATGAATTATACAGGTGGTCATGGCTAAATATAATCTAATGGAATAAAACAAATAAATTAAAAATTATAAAGATTTTTTCTTGTCTTTAAATAATTGAGGAATAAAAGAAACACTGCATTATCGTTATAAACTGTTTTATTGAAACGTGATGAAAATGATAAGGTTGGGAGCTCCACTATGTAATGTAGTTTATGATTCAGTAAATATCAAATCCAATATAATATTGTTCTAAAAGTATGCAATGGATTTTATAAATATTTCGAAATTTGAACTTTTTTTCAAAACTTTTTTGCTTTTGAAAGTAATTTTTTTATATACGAAATTTTTACAAACGTATAATTTTTTAAATAGTTTTTTTTTTTTTAATTTGTAATCATTTATGAAGAGAAAAACTGCACTGTCAGAAAAACAGGTTTAAACCAAAACACTGTCTATGGTGGACTTTGGATATAGTCGCTTTTACCTTGTTCTTTTTATTTGCGCTACTTAATCCGAATTGAATAGATTAAATTAAAATATAAATTTAATTTCTTTAATTTTGATGAAGTGTCTCATGTAAGAGGAACAAGGAAAAAGAGACAATATCCTAGGTTTACCGAAAACTAGGAAGTGACAGTGTTTTAGTAACAAA